>ML686178.1:242421-292339 GCA_007922175.1 Pelusios castaneus
TCTTTCTTTCTTTCTTTCTTTCTTTCTTTCTTTCTTTCTTTCTTTCTACAGGCATTACTGTTTTAACCAATTCTATTAAAACAAAGTCAATATGTTTCATACAGCAGATAAGATATGGGTAGCAGATGTGTACCCTGCAGGAGTCCTTCTTGTCATAGATCTTCCACCACACCATCAGTACTGGCATGCACACAGTAGGAGGAAAAATTATGTCTCAGCTGTCTAAAAAGCTAGAATTCTGCGCACCAATGTAATACAGATTTTAGATCCCCCCCATTACAAAAGACAAACAATCCAGTTTAACTGTTGTTTGTGTTTTGTAGATGGGGCTTTAATGAAATAGATGTTTAAACCAATTCCCTGAACTGTCAAATGATTTAATCCATGAATTATGTTTGTTAGAGTTGTTAGGTTAATTCAGCAGCACTGCATTTAAGTACCTTTTGTGTATTGCCATAAGGGATGGATGGCAACTCCTGACAAGTGCAACTGCAGTCAGCTGAAAACATTAGATAATGATGGATAAATTATGTCTTTGTGCTTCTTTGTACATATATGACTGGATGATTGTTTATTTATAATATGTGTCCAGTTTGTACAAATTAAAAATAAAGAGAGAGAATTCTTAAAATGAACATGAACCCAGTCACCCGACCCCCAGGAGAGAGAGTGAGAGAAGAGATGAACCATAGTCATCAAACTCAGGCTTTTTCTGGTCCATTTCCTTGAGTATTTTCAACCCATTTCTTTGAACATCTCCTCAATGAACATAAGGAGCTGAAACTCAAGAGAGGTAGTCTTTGCTTGCGCACTGTTCACACACAGATCTTCTTCCACAAAAGTAGCCAACCAGATTTGACTTCGATCCATCTTGTTTGTGATACAGATAGACAGGTAGATCAGACTGTATTGTAGTCAACTATCATTTACCAGGCTGTCAATTACCTAGAAACATTCTGATGAGTGTCATGTGAACTCTAAATTTCGCCTGACACATTACATTGATCTAGAGTGTATAGGCTAACTAATGTGACCTGAGAGAACTCTTTCAAATAGAGTCGGTAGGAAAATACAAAAGTACTTTCAGCAAAAATTTCAAAATTTTGGTCTGTTTTTTATTTTGAAGTATTTGAAAAAGAACAATTTTTCTTTCTTTCTTTTTAAAATTTTAACAATTTTATTGACATTTTCTTCAAAAACAATATTAAATTTTGTCTTACCAAAATCCCTAAACAAAATCTGTTGCAACCATATAGACCATTTAACACTTTTCATTAAAGGTTTTTGGTATGCCAAAAAATATCAGTAACATTGAAAACTTTGCACAAAAATATGAAAAGGCATAAAAGATATGAAACAGTAAGTGAAAAACAAGCAAAGAAATTGGCAATGTCCATGTTTAAAAAAAAAAAAAGTAATTTTGGAAAACGCCATTTATCATTTGAAAAAAAAATTTCATTTGAAAAACGTCAACCTGCAGTACTTCTGAACTACTGAATTAATAAAGACTCAAAGGTACTAGTAACCTCCTACTACGTCACTGATAGAATGGATAACTTCTGATCAGTCTCTGCAAGTGAAACAGGTGTTCTGATCCAAAAGGAGTTGAGGTTTGCACTAACTTAAAAAATGCAGGAGGTAATAGTCTGACCATTACACAGGTGTAATCTTCACTCTCAGTTACTAGCTCTCTATAAAGTTTAAACCACTGGGTGGCTGGCTAAGGCAAGACCAGATGCAAGGTCAGACAAGGGCTGGTGGGAACAGAAAGAGGCACAAGCAGGAGCAGAAGCAGGAACAGGCTGGAGCAGAAGTAAGGGTAGTCTGTTGAAACTACTGGCAAGGGAGCTGTTCCTGATCAGATGGTGATACTTAGTTGGGAGAGACTATTTTTTTAGGAGCCTGTACATAATGACTTGGGATCACCTACGTGGGACTTCTCCTCTGGATTAGCTAAACCCTGCAGGTAATTGATGGCTTATTGTGCTTCAGCAGGTACAAGCTCAACGGTAACTCAGCAATGAGTTACATCCCATCACACCTCCCTCAGAAGACACACAACAGTTGTTGATGAGCCTGGTTTGTTGGAGTGTGACCAATTGAATTCCCAAACTAGGTTGGGTGCAGGCTTCTCAGAGCGATCAGCTGAGCCTTAAACCTTCCAGTCAGTGAGGTATATGAGTTTGCCTCAGAGAATCTTGGAATCTAAGATCTGCTTCATCAGATATTCTTCCTGCTGCTGGACCACGATGAGGGGAGAAAGTGACTCCGTCCATTCAGAAGAGGAGTTGTCATTGCACGTTTTCAGCAGCAAAGCATGGAAGACCAGGTGCACCTTTGTTGTCTTGGGTAGTAGGAGTTTAGGCAAGAGCCATACTGCCTTTGCCACAGTATAGGCGAAGCCCATTCTGTCACCAGTACTCCTCCTTCCAGTCTGTGAGATGTTTGTGCATCATGTTGATCTTCACAGGCTCTTGCCCTAGGGGTGTCTGTGGATGAATGGGACCAGGAATAAAACATATACCTTTTCTTTTCTTGGTGCTGCTTGAACAGTTGGTTATCATTCTGTATGCATTCTTCAGTGTCTGAGTTCAGCACCACAGGGATGAGGTCCAGGCCAACTCCCTTTTTATGTCATCGCTTAGACCCTGATGGAAATGATAGATTTGTGCTTCCTCATTTATACCATGTAAGTGACCAGATGTTGAATCTGCGTGGCATGTGACAAGATGGACCAATAGCCTTGTTTAAGAAACTGCAGGGCAGCACCAGTGGTATGAGCATAGTTTGGGCCATTGAATATGAATGAGAAATGGATGAACTTGTCAAAATTACCAAGGACTACGCTTGCCTGTTCTAGGAGAGGCAAGGTGTAGTCTAGAATTTCACCAGTCAATAAAATGATGATAAGCTCCACTTTGGACTGATCAATGGGTTAAATTGTGGGGCACAGCAGGAGCAACACAGAAGATTCTGGTGGTTCCCATCTAACTTCTCTGGCAGCAGTACCTTTTGGCCTTGTTTTGGGCCTTCTGGTTGCACTGTGGGTACTGGAATGAGTAGAGAGGATGTTCCATGATTGGAGCTGGGAAAGTAGGCTCTGGAGGCACTGAATTAACTCTGACTTCTTAGTAGCAGATGTGAGGTAGGTTTCCTGAGGCTGCTGGACCAAGCATGTAAAGGGGAGCCTGCTAACATGGATCAGAGTCGCCAGGAGGCTAGGTGAGGCAGTAGATACAGGCTGGAATAGGGTCTGGCTGGGGTGGAAACACGCAGCAGGAGCAAGGGCAGTCTGCTGAAACTACTGGCAAGAGGAGTGTTCGTGTTCCTCATCGGTTAATGACGAGCAGACTGAAGAGACTGTTTCTCTTGGGAGTCTATATACCTGCCTTGGGATCACAAGGATAGGACCTGACCTGTGGATTGGCTGAACCCTGCAAATAATTGATGACTCATTGAACTTAGAGAGGCTCAAGTTCAGAGGCAGCTCCTGATGAATCATGATAGCCATGTTACCCTGAGCCAACACAGAAAAATTGTCTTCTGTATAGACACTGAAGCCACTTAATACAAATCCAGAGAACATACAAAACAAGCAATATGTAGCCTGACATTTACCAGGCCAGTTAAAATATATAGCAACATATTTCTATGTTATTACAATGATCAAAAGTTGAATGCTTTCATAATAAAAACATATAAAAGGACAAAGGGCTGGAGTGTACAAGGATAGAAGTAATTGAAAAAAGCAATTTAGGCAGGAAGTGATTGTAATTTTCATTTGGACTCCCACTATTTGTCCTTATCACCTTTATGTTCTACGTTGTTCTTCCCTGACTTTGGTATATGGCATTGTATCATGCATTTCCTGTTTGGCTGGAGATAGAAGCAAGTTTTATTCTTTGAGTTGGTCATTATGGCTCTGTCTACACTTACCAAAGTTAGTTCGAATTAGTTAATTTGAACTAACTAATTCAAACTAATTTTAGTTAGTTTGAATTAACTTAATTCGAACTATCATGTCCCCAGTGGAATTTTAGTTCGAACTAGTGGCACTTGCTTAGTTCAAATTAGTCAGTTGCATTAAGCTCAACGTGCCAGTTAGTTCGAACTAAGCAGTTAGTTCGAACTAACATGGCCACATTGACTTAATTCGAACTAACTAGTTTGAATTAAGGGTTTGTTCAAAAGGTATAATTGAATTTATTAGTTCAAATTAAGGAAGCCCTTAATTCGAACTAATGAAAGCTTAGTGTGGCCAAGGCTTAAGTTAGTTTGAATTAAGCTTCCTTAATTTGAACTAACTTGCCAGTGTAGACATAGCCTATCATACTACAAAGTGAGGTAAACCTATTTCTGTTTTTCACTTTTGTTCATTTTGCAGAATGACTTTCAAATGCTGTGCTTTCATCTTGGATATGATGCTTTTTTGATAGCATCATGCCCACAACAAAGTGTAGTAAAAGAGAAATTCAGCTGCTAGGCAAACTATAAAGAGTTTAGATTTGTTTCCAGGCACATTGGCTTACTTGTTATTTTTCACTTGTTTCTGTAATACATTGTTTTGATAATCTTGGCAGGGATCTGTCATTCTGTGTAGGTATAATTGAAACACATTTCCCCTGAGGAATCACTGTCATTTGGTTGATTTGTTTACTGACATTGACAGAGATCTTAATGGCTTTTAAAACTCAATTTGTGCACCACGGAATATCCTCCAAAGAGGAAAATAAGATTAATGTATTGGTGAAGTGAGGTCCCACTTGCTGTGCTCTGGATGTGTCATAAAGTTTCTACCTGAGCAAGTCACTGTACTTTCAGAAATTGTATGAAGACCCTATACAGTCTACACCTTCACTTTTTTGTTGGTTATTTTTGTTTGACTACAGACTTTCTAAAAGAGAGAGCATAAAGAGTTGTTTGTAGCCCCCAAAGCTGTTTAACTACCTTTTCCATTGTGTTTTACTTGTCTCCAGCTCAAGCCAAATTGAGGCTGATCTAATATAGATGTAAACAGTGAAATATTCCTTTTGAGAGGGATCTTCAGCATTTAACAGTACCAAACACTGTATTAATTACTATTTATTATTACAAAACATCTAAAGCCATAAATTCATATTGTGCTTTACAAACATGGGCCCCATTTCAGCAACAGTATTTAAATATTTGCCTTGTTTTAAGCATATGAATAGTCTTTTTCAAGTGAATGGGACTATCCACAAGATCTGAGCAGGAAATGGTTTACCTAACCATTGAAAATTTTCAAGATTTCAAAGTTTTCCCATTCTGAATCGGGGTGAAACTGAGACTTTAAAAAAAAAAATTATGAAAAGCATAAGGTACACCCAGAATAGCTTAGTGATTAGGGCACTCACCTGGAAGTGGGTGACCCAGGTATGAATCTCTGCTCTGCCTGTTTCAGATAAGGGAATTGAACCTGGGTCTCCCATATCCAACAATAAACTCTCCTACTAACATGCTTAATTAAGTACCTTGCTGAATTGGGGTTATGGACATAAAGACAGATTTTGTGCTTTGACAAGCATAAAAACAAATGACAAGATGCTGGAGAGTGAGGGAATTATTAATGAAGAGAAGAAAAGAGGCATTTCTTGAAATGTTGATTCAAAGATGAAAAGTTTAACTCTGCTGTTTTTAATATCCCAAAGATATGGGCTCAGTTCTTCTAGAGATTGTCCACACAGATTCAATTCTTTGTACACATGGGCATAAAACAGGATTATTTTCAACAGCAGTGTCTATGGGGGGCAGTGCCTGTGTTCTCAGTGCCTTCTTGCTCCCCATAGTAGCAGGCATAAAGGGCCACAATCTTCACTCAGTTCCTTCTTACCACTCATTACTGCAAGGTGGCCCCTGCAGCATAACTCTTTTTTAACCACATTCCGTGGCAAGTGAAATGAGACTTCCCATATTGGACATTGAGAGGGTGTTTTCCTTTTACTTGGACAGGACCAATCCATTCAGGTATATGCTCGGACCTTTCATGACTTTGGCTGAAAGGGCTAAGGGGAAGCCTATGTCTTCACAGAAATTAAATGGGTCTTCGCCGGTATCAGAACTTGCTCCATTTTGTCCAAGGAAGAGCCGCCTGGATAGATTAGAGTTCATTCCACCAGAGTTCAGATAGCTGGCCTCCATTGCTTGCTTGGATAGCATCCCTGTAGCAGAAATGTGTAGAGCAGCAAAGTGGAGTTTTATCTAGACCTTACTACTAGTTTAGGTACATATACTACAATCACTCAGGCTGGTGAGCTTCTGCTTACCAGCCTCCTAGCACTGGGTTAACAGCTTGTTAGTCACCAAGAGTAGAAACTGTGGACAGTCACTTGAAGAAGAAAGAAAGATTATGTTGTAGTAACCGTGGTTCTTCCAGGTGGATTTTCCACACAGATTCTGAATCCTGCCTTTCATCTCCACTGATTGGAGTCCAGCTCCTGTGGGTTTCTTATTGGCAAAGATACGGAGGACATGTTGCTAATGCCATGCCCTTTGTGCTCTCATCTATGGGAAGACAGAGGGAACTTAGTGCAGGACCAGCCTCCGTGGGCGCTGCTCTCTTGCATGTAAGAGGCACATGTGCACTGAGAGTGTAGTATGTGTGGAGAACAGCAGTTATTGCCAGGTAAACAACCATTCTTTCCTGCTTGGGGTGAAGATTTGGAAAGACTTTTAGCAGAATGATTAGTACCTCTCTCATTATTATTCTTTGAAACACATTCTTATCATTCAGGCATACAGTGTTTCACAGTTTCGCTTATTAGTGACTGTGAACATCTCAAAGAAATGTGTTTTGAGAACGCTGCTGATTTTGTAACTTGTCTGTCAGTTTGCACACATGCAACTGAAATCGGTACTGAGGTTGGTCTTAGATCAGAGCTGTAGAATAATATCATCTTGCCGTTGTTACTGTATCACTCTTCAGCATAGCTTACCGTATTTATATTGCCTCTTTTATCCAAGGATTATAATATGTTTTATAACAGTGACTATCTTCAGTTTCACTGCTGGCAAAACTGCGGTAGAGAGAGGTTATGGACCTGCCCAAAATCATACAGTGAGCCAATAGTAAAGGATGTCCACACCTGGCTTTCATTAAGTTGACTTAAATACTTCCTTAAGTCGACTTAATAACTACCAATCTTTAGGGCGACTTAACGCTTAATTTGACCTGTTATGTCGACCTAAAGCCAGTGTGGATGCCCTAGGTCGACCTAATTCCTTAAGTCAACCCAAGGGGGATGGGCTGGGGAGAAGGGAGCCGTGGCTCCCTTCCCCCGAGCCACGGCTCTCCGTCAACCTATCACCTGTGTGTGTGGATGCAGGCAGTCGACTTAAGTTTTTAGTGTAGATGCTGTAAGTCGACTTAACAGAGTCAACTTAGCTTTTTTAATGTAGACATACTCTAACTGCCCAGTTAAATAGCATTGATCTTGATGGTACTTGTTTAACTGACCTCTCAATTGCATTATAGTGCCAAGAACCAGGATTTTGGCCACTGGTGGAGCATCCTGTAACAAAGAAATCTTACAGGTAAGTGCAAAATGCTGAGTTTGTTAAGAAAATCTCACTGCTCTAGATATTAACAGCTTTAGCAATAGAGATTTTGATTGATGTACTGAGTCTACAGCCTGTATAGCTGCACATAAGAGTGAGAATATGCCTTCAAATATTTGAGTTTTTAAGATACGTTTTTCAAATTTTGAGATATTGTTTGGAGAGTGTTTGCAAAATTACAATAATTTGTCCACGTTTTACACCTTAGTTCAATGTTAATTTCAAGCTGGGCTCTCTAAAGAGTATTTACAGATGACTGATTTTATGAAAGTATCTTAAATGTTGGTGACTGTCAAATCTAATAACTGAAGTCACATCATTGTTGGTAAGAGTACATTTAACATGTGATTTAAAAAAATGTTCAACTTTGGACCATTAATTTCAATGAGTGCAGAGTTAGGCCAATGCTGAACACTTTTGAAAATCTCAGCAGTAGTGCTTATGAGAGCCCTGGAAGCTGAAGTCCTCTACTCACCCACAGGACAGATACAGCATAGGCAGTGGCTGTACAGTCTACTGCACCCTGTCCCACCAATGCACTTCAGTCCCACTGCGAAGGGACCACCTCTTGGTAATGAGAAAGTAGTTTAGTCTTCATTGCCCTAGTAGTTTTCAACTTCCCTCCTGAAACTGATAGTTAGTGCCAGTGGTGGTGGTTGTATTTGTGATATGAACAGTTGTCCAGCAGGAACTCGACTGAAATTGCTCATTTATTTCACACCTACCATAGACCAGCCATGAGCCTACAAAGAGTCTTTATGACAAAATGACTCACCAGCCAATATGCCATCTTGCAGCTGCTGTAATAGCGTTAGGGTTTTCCTTATTGTAGTCTCAGTGACGCATCACTTCTTTGTCTTGTGGCTCAGTCCTTTGGTCAAGCCATGGTTTAGACTCATCCCTTTTGAGGTAAGTAAGAGTCCTGTCCAGAGCATGGGACTGCATCCCGGACAGTCTTGGCTAATAGACATCAATGGACTTATTCTCTGTTATAGTTATAATTTTGGCCTTCACAACATCCTCTGGCAATGAGTTCTTCGGGTTGACTGTGTGTTATGTGAAGAAGTACTTCCTTTTGTTCGTTGTAGGCCTGCTGCCTAATTTCATTGGGTGATCCTTGTTTCTTGTATTATGTTAAGGAATAAATAACATTTCCTAATTCACTTTATTCACACTATTCTTGATTTTATAGAACTCTATCATATCACCCCTTTAATCATCTCTTTTCCAAGCCAAACAGTCCCAGTTTTTTAAATCTCTCCTTTACATGGAAGCTGTTCCATACCCATTTTTGTTGCCCTTCTCTATACCGTTTCCATTTCAAATATGTCTTTTTTGAGTTAGGGCAACCAAGACTGCACACATTATCCCAGGTGTGATCATACCATGGATTTATATAGTGGTATTATGGTATTTTCTGTCTTATTATCTATCCCTTTCCTAATACTCTGCTAGCTTTTTTGACTGCTGCTGCACATTGACTGGATGTTTTAAAAGAATTATCCACAATGATTCCAAGATCTCTTTCCTGGGTGGTAACAGCCAATTTAGACCCCATCATTCTGTATGTATACTTGGGATTATGTTTTTCAATGTGTATTACTTTGCATTTATCAACATTGCATTTCATATGTCATTTTTTGTGTGAAGTCACTCAGTTTTGTGAGAGCCCTTGGTAGCTCTTCTCAGTCTGCTTTGGACTTAACTATCTTGAATAACTTAATATCATCTGCAAACTTTGCCACCTCACTATTTACCCCTTTTTTCCAGATAATTTATGAATATGTTGAATAGCATTGGTCCCAGTACAGATCCCTATCACTATTTATCTCTCTCCATTCTGAAAACTCACCGTTTATTCCTACCCATTGTTTCTTGTCTTTTATCCACTTACTGATCCATAAGAGGACCTTCCATCTTATTCCATGACTTCTTTCTTTGCTTTAGTTCATTTTGCTTTAGTACATTATATCCACTTGATCATCTGTGTCAACATGTTTTTGATACCCTAAATAATTCTAATAAATTGGTGAGACATGCTTTTCTTTTATAGAAGCCATGTTGACTCTTCCCCCAACAAATCTTGTTCATCTGTGTCTCTGGTAATTCTGTTCTTTACTATATTTTCTTCCAATTTGCTTGGTTAATTATTCTGTTCTTTACTATATTTTCAACCAATTTGCTTGGTACTTAAGTTAGGCTGACTGTCCTGTGACTGCCAGGATCACCACTGGAGTCTTTTTTAAAAATTGGTGTCACATTAGCTATCCTCCAATCATCTGATACAAAAGTTGATTTATATGATAGCTTACATACCACAGTTAGTAGTTCTGCAATTTCATGTTTGAGTTCCATAAAAATCTTTGGTTGAATACCATCTGGTCCTGGTGACTCATTACTGCTTAATTTATCAATGTGTTCTAAAACCTCCTCTACTGACATATCAGTCTTGGACAGTTTATCAGATTTGCCACTTACAAAGCAAGGCTCAGATGTGAGAATGTCCCTCATATCCTCTGCAGTGATGAGCGATACCAAGAATTCATTTAGCTTATCTGCAATGGCCTTTTCTTTTTTGAGTGCTTTGCCTCAATCGCCCAGTGGCCCCATTGAGTCTTTGGCAGGCTTCCTGTTTCTGATATATTAATCCTTTTTTTGCTGTTAGCTTTGAGTCTTTTGCTAGTTTGTCTTCAAATTATTTTTTGGCCTACCTACTTGTGCTTCTACACTTGATTTGCCACTGTTTATGCTCATGTCTATATTCTTTTAAAATAAAGTTCTTAATATTTGTATTAGGGAGTTTTCCCTTTTACAGTTCTCACTCTTGATGAATGACTGCATGAAACATGTCATGAAATATTTGTTTTTTATTTTTGACATTGAGAATGCCTATCAGTTACCTTTGAAGTCACTCAGGAGGAAGAAATCACACATTCCAAATGGTTTATTATATATATGAATTTATGAATAAGTTTATATTTGATCACCAAGCCATCAAAAGGATGTCTTAATCAATTTTTCATTTGTCTCCTAAAATAAAGTTTCATGTGATGCTTGATATGGTTGGATGCTAGAGATATTTACTTCATAATGCTATCTGAAGGAGCACAGCTTAGTTTAGATCGAAAGTAAAACAAGTTTATTAACAAAATGAAGATAGAATTTTAAGTTTCAAGTGAAGGATACAGTTAGCTATGGTCACATACAAATAAAAGTGAAAAACACTTTCTAGCAGCTAAGACTTTACAGAACAAGCTACAGACTTAGTTGAAGATAGTTTCCTTACCAATCTACCTTCCAGCAAGATGGCTAATCACTGCTCAGGTCAGAATCTTTCAGAGAGTCCAAAGTGCTTGGTTCCTTTCTCTTCTTAGATGGAAAAAAACCTTGTGTTCTTTGCCTCCCTTTTTTATAGTTCAATGGATGTTTGCAATGGATTCTTCTGAAGACTATCTCCCAAGATCATTTGGAGGATGGGGTAGATTGCACCCTCAGCAAGTTTGCAGATGACACTAACCTTGGGGCAGTGGCAGATACAGTGAAGGGAAGGATAGGGTACAGAGTGGCTTAGACAAATAAGAGGATTGGGCCAAAAGAAATCTGAGGTTCAGCGAGGACAAATACAGAGTCCTGCCTTTGTGATGGAATAATCCTATACATTGCTACAGACTAGGGACTGACTGGCTAGGCAACAGTTCTGCAGAAAAGGACCTGGTGTTTAAGTGGGTAAGAAGCTGGATATGAGTCAACAATGTGCCCTTCTTGCCAAGAAATCTAATGGCATATTGGGCTGCATTAAGAGGAGCACTGCCAGCAAATCAAGGGAAGTGATTATTTCTCTCTGTTCAGCACTGGTGAGGCCTCATTTGGATAACTGTGTCTAGTTTTGAGCCCTCCCCCCACTAAAGAAAGGATGTGGATAAATTGGAAAGAGTCCAGTGAAGGGCAACAAAAACGTTTAGGAGGCTGGAACACATGACTTATGGGGAGAGGCTGAGAGAACTAGGCTTGTTTAGTCTGCAGAAGAGAAGAATAAGGGGGGATTTGATAGCAACCTTCAACAACCTGAAAGAGGGTTTCAGAGAGGATGGAAGTAGGCTGTTCTCAGTGCTAGTAGACAACAGAACTAAGAGCAGTGGTCTCAAGTTGGAGTGGGGGAGATCTAGGCTGGATATTAGGAAAAGCTTTTTCACTAGGAGGATGGTGAAGCACTGGAATGGGTTACCTAGGGAGGTGGTAGAATCTCCATCCTTGCAGGTTTTTCAGGTGCGACTTGACAAAGCCCTGGCTGGGATGGTTTAGTTGGGGTTGGTCCTGCTTTGGTTGAACTAGATGACATCCTGAGTCACTTCCTTCTATGATTCTGTGATTCAAAGCAAAGTTCATTCAAGCTGCAAGGAAAGCAATATGGAGTCTCATGATAAAGGAAGTTGCATGCTGATTTCTTCCTTTGCAAAATGCAAATTGATCATTTTCCTGCAATCACCTCCTCTTGTTGTGATGCTGAGTGGTAATCTCTTCCCCTTGTTGCCAATGTAGTTCTGTTTACCTTTTATGTAAATTGCATTCCCATTGTCTCTTAATGTATCTTGGAAGTACCTTCAAGGTAGCAGAACCACATTCATTTGTCTAGGGTGGAGTCACCTTCCCAGGTGACACACTTTAAGAACATAATTCACTATATGTTTGAAATATGGAATTTGTTCTCTGTGCATACACCATGCAATAATATTAATAATCAGGAAGTTAGCTTATTATTGATATTGTACATGATACCTTTTTAGATATGGGTTATAACATTAGTGAGTTTGGGGTACACTGAACTGGTCAGGACAGCTGAAACTCACTACCAAATACCATTGGGTCCCCTGCCTCTTGCATTGCTATTTTATTAGGGTCACATGGATTCCTATGCCACCCTCCCTGCAGATCCTAGAACTAGGGCTGTGTTAGGGGCAGAGAGGAGGAGTGCTTTGGGCCTCCAGGCTGTTCTGACGTTTGCCATGTCTGAGCAGAGAATTGGGGAGTTGTACTTTGCTGAGCATAAACTTGGTGAAACGGAGAATCTGGCCCATCATTTCCTGCTTCAGGAGTAAAACAAACAAGGAGTCCTGTGGCACTTTTAAAGATTAACACATTTATTTATCTCATGAGCTTTCGTGGGGGAAAATCCCTTTTCGTCAGACGCTTTGAAGATGGGGAGCTTACAGAATGGGAGGAAAATAAATGCAGGGAATCCCATTCTGTAAGCTCCCCATCTTCAAAGCATCTGACAAAGTGGGATTTTCTCCCACAAAAGCTCATACGATAAATAAATGTGTTAGTCTTTAGAAGTGCCACAGGACTCCTTCTTTGTTTTGCTGAACTAGACTAATATGGCTCTCCCTTTGGAATTTGCTTCAGGAGTGAACATCTCTGCCTCTTACAAGTCTTGGAGGGTGTGCTGATTCTGAGAATGTGATAGAGAGATAATAACTGCATACAGAACCCTCTAAGTTTGTAATAAAGAAGTGACAAAACTGTAAGAAATGTAACTTTATTTCCTGGCCCTAGTCACCTGACCTGGATCAGGTTTGTCAAAGGTTAATACTGTCACGTTGGTTCCAGGGGTCACTGTTACAAAGACTGCACAAACATTTGGCTATCGAGTGCAAGAACCATTTGCTTACCTCAGCAATTATAAGGAATTATTTATTGCCCTGTGTTTCACAGTCCTATGTAATAGATACTTTTATTCTTCCTAGGTCCTGTCTGATGTGTTTAGTGCACCAGTGTATACTATTGACACCGCCAACTCTGCTTGTTTAGGATGTGCTTACAGAGCAATTCATGGTAAGGATGTAAAGTCTTCTGAGCAATCTCGACATTTAATTTTCATCTGCCAAATATCCATGGTTAAAGTTACTGAAAGTAAGTGAAGAGAAGATAAAACATAGTGGACCTCATGCACAACCAGTGCCCACTGAAGTCAAAGGGAGTATTTCCACTGGCACTAATGGGTTTTGGATCATACCCAGTAAGAATAAAGGTGAATTTCTAGGGTGTAACTCACTCTCGTTTTTTGCAGCAGAATTGGGGCTTGGGCTTCCAGTGTCAGATTGGAGTGTAGGACACAGCAGCACAAAATAAATGCTTCCAATCTTTGCTCAGCCAGGGGTGGGGCCTACAGAGATGGCAGGTACAGCTCTGCAAATGGATGAGTTCTGCTGGAAAGGGTATGCAGCCTTCATGTGCTGATCCTTCACCAACAGATACGATACCCAGTTGTTAATTAAAGCTCCCCTCCCTGACTGAACCCACAAAGGAAGGGGGGAGGAATTGGAGAAAACCAGTCCAGTAATAATACTGCCAAAATGGATGACATTAAAATAAATCTTCTGTGAAAATCTTGGCATTTTAAAATGACAAACCATCTATCAGTGTATACAAGCTGTGCTGTGCTCCACATTCAAGCTGTGTACGCTTCATCTTGTGAATGCATAAATCTCTTACTCAGCCATTTCATTTTCTGCAGTGCATCTCCAGTTGTAATGCAACAAGCCAAAGTCCCAGAAGTAAAGGTGACCATTAATTTGTGTATGGATAAAAAAACTTGCATGTTAATGATAGGTTCTCACAAGTGTAATGATGTTGAATCTCAGGAAGGTCTTTCTTCTTCAGGTATTTTAAAATGCTTTAAATAGGTCATGGCATAGTTTCCTGAGTATTTTACTGTTAAACAAATTCAAAACTATGGGCCAAGTCCTAAATTTCTTACTCAGGCAAAATTCCCACAGGCCTCAATGGGAGTTTTGTCTGATTAAAAGCTTCAAGATTAGATACTTTAGCAACAGTCACCTGTCAGGTTCACTAGGATCATAACATTGAGACAGAAGTGTGGTGAAGACAATACAGATCATCACAAAAGCATCCAGGTTTCATTTTCAGAAGCAAATTCTGCCATCCGGTGCATCATACAACCACGCTGACGCAGTCATATGGCTGAGGACAGATCAGAAACTATGCAGCAGAGAACCTGAGTCAGCAATTTTAACTCAAAATAGGCTTCCACCACTTTGTTTCCAAAGAAGATGCAATGGTCTTGAGTGGCAATAGCAGCACCCGACTAACAATAAGAGTGAGGAATGCCAAGGAGATTTTTATACTTTAGGAACCAAATCCTTCCTCAGTTTTACTCCGAATGTGCCCTACATTTCAACATCATTCAGAACTTTTCCAATATATGGTGCTGGAGGTCGATTCTATGCGCTTGAATACAACTTGAGGTACACAGCCTCCATTGAGATTTATGCAGCTATTTCATATGCTCAGACGATGGGAATTCCCTATGTTAGTATGGAATCTGAAATTTTTGCTGCGCCACACTACTTCCCAAGCTCCTGAAGCTTGCTGTATGTTTTTCAGTGGTGTTTTCAATTGATGCCATTCAGCTGGCTCACTCCTTTGGCTGAACAGAGGAATTGTGTAGAAATTAATATAATATGTAATATAAATGAGATATTGATGACAAAGGCCCTTTAATAACATTATATTTTATATCTACAAATACAGCATTCCATGGTTAGTCCAGGTTGTTTGGCAGGAATAACAGAGAATATCTGAAACACTGTAGCTTACTCTGTAAGGGAGAATGCTGTAGTAATGTGATTCCCTCTGACTGTTCAGCTGTCTCATACATCATCAGAGTTTAATGTCTATTTGGGGTACACATTTTCTTGCTATTGTTTTCACATCTCATCCCCCCTTTTCTGACTGTGCTTTTTATTTTGGTTACACTTTGTCCTTGGATCTCTTGCTTCTGCATATTTTCTCTGCTGTTTACTGTATTATTGGTATCCAAAAATGATTACTGATGTTGTTGAAACTGCATCTCTGCTGCTAGCCCACAGAAGAGTACAAACTGAATGAATGACAAAAACTCAATCTCAGAGTCCCCACTTTCCAGATTAGTGCACTGGAATGTAAGACCTTTACCATTTATCCTTCACTTCCTGAATGCTGACCTGCCAAGGGATGATCAATATAATGTGTTAATTTGCCAGGGAGTCAAGACACATCCCTCATCTTGTTTTTGTACATTGATCAAGATTCTGATTCTCTTTGCAGGGCTTGTGGCAGAAACAAGTGTGTCCTTGGCGGATGTAGTGAAATTAGCACCAGAACCTAGATTAGTTGTTACACCAACTGCTGGGGCGGATCAGGTGAGAAATCTTTTGCTTCATTTTTAATTTAATTTCATTTTATTTTGTGTATGTTTTTTAAAAAGTTTCCCAATAAAATGGATGAACTCCTGAGGCACTAGGACTGATTTGGGGAGATGCCTGTTTTTGTAATGATATGATAGCTGAGTGATCATGAAATCTAGACTGATAAAAGAGTAAATTTCCCCATTCAGATACATGCAGAGAAGAAGAACTGTTATCTTTCAAGTGCAGCAAGTGTTGTAAATTGAGTTTAATGCTAGTGCTGGTCTTTTGGGTTCTAACTGGTAATATTGACATAATAGTCTTTACTTCCAGCCCGTTGGTACCTGGAAAGGTGTGAATGAAGTTATTTTCTCTCTTTGGAAAACATCAGAAAAATCCCTTCCTGCCTGATTCTTAACATTGTTCAGCAATCACTTATGAAAAGCACTGATAACTTCCAGTTTGAAAAACCAAATGATCGCTTACTAGGAGCAATGCTTACTAGAACCAGTTGCACTACTCCTGTAGTCTCTAAGGTTATGTCTACACCGGCAAGTTAGTTCGAATTAAGGAAGCTTAATTCGAACTAACTAAAGCCATGGCTACACTAGGCTTTCATTAGTTCGAATTAAGGGCTTCCTTAATTCAAACTAATTAATTTGAATATGCTATTCGAACTAAGGGTTAATTCGAACTAATTAGTTCGAATTAATCTATGTCGCCATGTCAGTTCGAACTAATTGCTTAGTTCGAACTAACCGGCCCATTGAACTCAGTGCAATTCGCTAATTGCCATGAATTGCACTTGCTTAATTCAAACTAAACAAGGAGGCCCTTGTTCCACACCCCATCTGCTACAGTGGTTGCCAGCATGGAAACTCCATGGTAGAAACCAGTGGAACTGGCTTGCTCCGGAGCCTTTCATGAGCTGCTTTTAATGAGCAGAAAGCCATCTATTAGAGCCATTCACCTGGCAAAGTGGAAGAGATTTTCAATGTGATCAGCACAAAAGGGCGTTTCATGTACCAAATCATCACTGCCATTCATTCTAGACTACCTACTCCACTTAAAGCAGCAGTGCCTAGTGCCGTTATTCACAAGAGTCCACCTAGCTGCAGTCTCAGCCTTCCATCCAGGGATGAATGGTCAGTCAACGTCCTCAAGCTCAGTCTGTGGCTGTTTCCTTAAGAGGCTGGACTGGCTGTACTAACAGATATGCCAGCCATTACCTCCTTGGGACCTCAGTCTGCTACTGGCAAGACTAATGGGATCCCCAGAGAAACCAATAGCAATGTGATCTCTGCTCTACCTGTCCTGTAGGTAGCCTTCTTAGTCACCATAATGTCAGCTACAAAGGTCTCAGAGATCAAAGCTCTCATCTCTGATTGACCGTATACTGTCTTTTTTAAGGACAGGGTACAGATGTCAGAGGTGGTCACACCCATCCTTCCTGCCAAAGATGGTCTCGCAATTTCATAGTAACCAGGACATTTTTCTACCAGTCTTTTATCTTAAGCCATATGCTAAAAGAGAGGAACAGAGGCTCCACTCACTGGATATGAGGTGTGCACTAGCCTTCTACACAGAAAAAACGGATCCCTTTATGAATTCCACCTACCTGTTCTTGTCGTCATGGACAAGATTAAAGGCTCCTCAGTCTTTGGCCGAGTGATACTATGGTCAGTATGCCAATCAACTCCAAACCTTTGCCCTGAACAACTGCTTGGGAATCACCTACTTTGGAATGGACATCCCTTCAATTCCTTCTTGCTGGCTAATTCCAGAAGAGAAGGCAGGGGAGTTTGGGAATGTACATCTTGAAGAACAGCAGTTATGGAAGGTTAGTAATCATGGTTTTATTTGTGGATCCAAATAGCTAGGCAGCCAGTTAGGTAACAGAGCCATGTAACTCATGTAAAGCAAAGCATGTCTCGGGATTTTCCATTTCCCATTAAAGGCAATTTGTTCCCATCTGGAGTTCCAAAAGCCTCTAGCTGTATTACGGCTTTTGACATAAAACTTAATGTCATATAATAAATGAACGGTATAATACAGCAAAAATACTATACAATAGTAACTTAGTTACAGCTGTGTAGGATCTAAATAGCTTCTACATCCACTAACTTCAATGTATGTACAGATTTCTACATTTATTTAGTCTGGTGGCATATTACATAAGCAAAAGGGATGAGTTCTTGGTCAATTCAGAGATCAGTTCTGGGGCTGGTTCTGTTCGATATCTTTATCAGTAAGTTAGATAATGGCATAGAGAATATACTTACAAAGTTTGCAGATGATACCAAGATGAGAGGATAGGATTAAAATTCAAAATTATATGCACAAACTAGAGAAATGATCTGAGAAAAATAGGATGAAATTCAAAAAGAATAAATGCAAATTATTTCACTTAGGAAGGAACAATCAGCTGCACACATAGAAAATGGGAAATGACTGCCTAGGAAGGAATCATAGAATCACAGAAACTGGAAGGAACCATGACAGGTCACCAAGCCCGTGGCAGGACCAAGTACCCCCATTAAACCATCCCTGACAGGTGTTTATCTAATGTGCTCTTAAAAACCCCCAATGGAGGAGATTCCACAACCTGCCGAGGCAACTTATTCCAGTGCTTAATCACTTTGACAGTTAGAAATTTTTTCCTAATGTCCAACCTAAACCTCCCTTGCTGTAATTTAAGCCAATTGCTTCTTGTCCTACCATCTGTGATTAAGGAGAATAATTTTTCTCCTTCTTCCTCATAACAACTTTTTAGGTATTTGAAAACTGTTATCATATCCCCTCTCAGTCTCGTTTTTTCTAGACTAAACAAACCCAGCTCTTTCAATCTTCCCTCATAGGTCAAATGTTCCAGTCCTCTAATCATTTTTGTTTCCCTTCTCTGGACTTTTTCCAGTTTCTCCACATCCTTTTTGAAATGAGGTGCCCAAAACTGGACACAGTACTCAAGTTGAGACCTAATCAGTGCAGAGTAGAGTGGAAGAATCACTTCTCGTGTCTTACTCACAATGCTCCTGTTAATAAAGCCCAGAATGGCATTTGCTTTTTTTTGCAACAGTATTGCACTGCTGACTCATATTTAGCTTGTGGTCCACTGTTACACCCAGATCCCTTTCTCCAGTACTCGTTCCTAGGCAGTCATTGTCCATTTTATACGTGTACAATGGGTTGTTCAGCCCTCAGTGGAGTATTTGACACTTATCTTTATTGAATTTCATTTTATTTATCAAATCATTTCACCAGTTTGTCCAAATCATTTTGAATTGTGATCCTATTCTTCAAAGCACTCGCAACCCCTCCCAGCTTGGTAGCATCTGCAAACTTTATAAGTTTGCTCTCTATGCCATCATCTAAGTCATTGATAAAAATGTTGAACAAAACCAGACCCAGGACAGATCCCTGCGCCACCTCACTCGTTATGTCCTTCCAGCCTGAATGTGAACCATTGATAACTACACTCTGGGAATGGTTATCCAACCAGTTTTTCACCCATCTTATAGTAGCTCCATCTAGTTTGTACCTCCCCAGTTTATTAATGAGAATTTGATGTGAGACCGTGTCAAATACCTTACTAAAGTCTAGCTATACCACATCTACCGCTTCTCCTCTATCCACAAGGCTCGTTACCCCATCATAAAAGCTATCAAGTTTGGTTTGACATGATTTGTTTTTGACAAATCCATGCTGACTAGCCCTAAGCACCTTATTCTCTTCCAGATGTTTGCAAATCGACTCCTTAATTATCTGTTCCATTATTTTTCCTGGTACAGAGTACTGTGGAAAGAGACCTGGGGGAAATAGTGGACCACAAATTAATCATATCAGCAGTGTAACACTGTTGCGAAAAAGCAAACAGTGTTCTGGGATTATTAGCAAGAGTGTTTTAACCAAAAAGTAATTCTTCCATTCTACTCCGCGCTGATTAGGCCTCATCTGTAGTATTGTTTCCAGTTCTGGAGCCACATTTCAGGAAAGATAATGGACAAATTTGAAGAAGTTCAGAGAAGAGCAATAAAACTGATTAAATGTCTAGAAAATATGATATATGAGGGAAGATTAAAAAAACTGGGTTTCTTTAGTCTGGAGAAAAGAAGACTGTGGGGGACAGGGGGGGCTTGATAACAGCTTTTAAGTACTTAAAAGGTTGTTACAAAAAGGAGGGATTAAAATTATGTTCTTTAACTTCTGAGGTTAGGACAAGAAGCAATGGTCTTAAATTGCAGCACTTGCAGTTTAGGTTGGACATTAGGAAAAACTTCCAATCTGTCAGGGTGATTAAGCACTGGAATTATTTGCCTATAGAGGTTGTGGAATCTCCATCATTGGAGATTTTCAAAAGCAGGTTAGACAAACATGTCAGGGATGGACAACAGAGTCCTGTGGCACTTTTAAAGACTAACCGATTTATTTATCGCATGAGCTTTCATGGGAGAAAATCCCACTTCGTCAGATGCTTTGAAGCGTCTGACAAAGTGGGATTTTCTCCTACGAAAGCTCATGCGATAAATAAATCTGTTAGTCTTTAAAAGTGCCACAGGACTCTGTTGTCTTTCTACAGTAGACTAACACGGCTACCCCTTTGGAAATGTCAGGGATGGTTAACTTTAGATAATACTTAGTTCTGCCTTGAGTGCAGGGGACTGGACTGTAAGATCTCTTAATGTCCCTTCCAGTCCTATGATTCACCGTAACTGCAGATTTCAAGGCTTTAAAGCTTTTATTTAAACTCTTGGAAACCACCAAAATAACTAGCTTCCATCTAAAAGGGTATGGAGGACCAGACATTAGCAGAACTACTAATGGAAATGGTCGTGCTACATAGTGACATAGTACCTACCCGCATATTATTTAATTATTAAAAGAACTGGAAAATCTTAGGGTATGTCTACACTAGAAAAGCTAAGTTGACTCTCTTAAATCGACTTAAAGTCGACCTTGTTAAGTCGACTTAGAGAGTCTAAATTTCAACTAGAAATTTAACTTGACTGCCTGCGTCCACACAGGCAGGGAGCCTGGCTCCCTGAAACAAGCCAGGTGTGGATGCGGCTTTGTTTAGGTCAACTTAAGTGTCCTTAATTCAACCTAACTTGCCAGTGTAGACGTACCCTTCCTTAAATATCAGTCGTTTAAATATCAGATGACTTGATCTCATTTGCTCAACTTTGTGATACCTGTTTCCCCTTGTTTTAAAAGATATATAACAATAAAGAGCTGTGTTTTTGATTTTTATAATCAAAGCTGTCAGGAGATATGGAAAGGGGGAAAGAAACACTCCACCTCAGCAGCAGTCCACAGTGACATCTGACTCAGCCACAATGTCTCTGGCAGTAGTGGGGGACAAGGTAGCAGTGAAAGATGTGACACCCTTTAAAAGTGTGTAATGTGTGCTTCCTTTGGAAAGTTTGTCACTGCTGGCTTGTGTGGAATAGGGCGGGACTACAGCTTTATTTCTTTGGGCTGGCTAGTGCTCTTTTAGTTGCCGCTTGCAAAAAAATACAACGGAGGGTAGGATCCTTGGCCCCATCCAGGACTAGGCACAACTTATCTGAAAATATCAGTGGTGAATTTTTTTTTCTCTCTTATTTTTTATGAGCATATAAAAGCTTATCTTTGTCTTAATACTTTTCTCCTTTCTTGCTTGCTTATACCTCATTGCATATAATTTTTTATTGTCTTAAATGCTGTAGAGACTGTGAATTATTGTTCCAATAGATACTGAATTCTGAAAGAGATTGTAGTGGCTCAACAACATGATAAGGAATGAGCATTTCTGCACCTCTGCTTTGCATGCCAACTGCATCCCATTAAAAGCAGTTTCTTTCAATTACAAATTCCACTACAATTTTTTTTATCTCCCGTTCTATAATTTTACAATTGATAGTGGATTCTTTGACTAGTTTCATGTCTGTGAAACTGCAGAAAGCCAGAGGGCCTGTCAGTATAACAGTGTGTTAGCATGAACAGTGCAGTAAAAATTCATAATGTGATGAGTCAGTTTGGTTCTGTTTTTTACAGGGCTGCATCTCCCTGTTCATCTGATTTCTTTCTCTTGAGTTTTGTGGCTTTCACTTAAATGACAGTTCTTTTTATAAACTTCAAAGTCATTCTGAGGTTGAGCTCTGTCTTGCCGAGGAGCTCATGTAGAGCAGCTTGACTAACCAATGTGAAGTAACCCATATCATTTCCCTCCCTTTTTGGACTGCCAAGGCCAGATCTTGGCATAAATCACATTGGTGGATGAGCAGGTGAATGAGCCCTTGATGGAGTAGGTGGCTTGATTAGGTCCTGTCCTGTCCTGCTTTAATGTTTCTGTTGTTAGGTCTGTAGTTGCTGGTGAGTACCTGTACATTAAAGCAGGCATATATCCCTGCAACAAACTTCTTTGCCAACTTTGCCCACATATCTACACAAAAGACACCATTACAGGACTTAATCAAGCCACCTACTCCATCAAGGGCTCATTCACCTGCTCATCCACCAATGTGATTTATGCCATCATGTGCCGGAAATGCCCCCCTGCCTTATATATTGGGCAAAGAGGACAGTCTCTGTGCAAAAGAATAAATGTACACAAGTCTGACTTCAGAAATCACAACATTCAAAAACCAATAGGGGAACACTTCAGTCTCTCTGCTCATTCCATTGACGACTTGTTAATAGCGGTGCTCAAACAAATGAATAAGAAATCACAGCTTCAAAGAGAAACTGCAGAATTGGAACTTAGATGTAAATTCGACTCCGTTGCCACAGGGTTAAACAGGGACTACAGATTTTTTTTTCTCGATACAATAGGTGATTTTACTTCTCCTTCCTCTATATACTGTTCTCCAGTGTTTGAATTTTAACATCTATTTTGATTTGCTGTTACAGCCTGACCTGATCCTGTGTCATACACATCCCAGCATTTAATTTCCTCCCATTCTGTAAGTTCCCCGTCTTCAAAGTGTCTGACGAAGTGGGATTTTCTCCCAAGAAAGCTCATGAGATAAATAAATTTGTTAGTCTTTAAAAGTGCCACAGGACTCCTTGTTTGTTTCACATAGTGACAGTGTCACATATTACCAATGCATGGCATGTAAATAAGAAAACAAAATATATCAAATTGTTAAAACAAGTTATAATATAGCCAAGATTGAGACTACTACCGTCCATGCAACAAGTGCTCACCTCATTGTTACTTTGGGTAATGGGGTGTACAAGCCCTGCACTGGTCTGACCAGGGTTAAGCCCAGCCCCCTCAGCTCTACTGGGCATGCTCCCCTTGCAGTCCCAGTACAAAGAGAGCAGCCCAGCTCAGTTCTGGTGAACTTCTGAGGAGAGAGGATGCCTCTTGCGGCTCCTGCCCAGAAAGCACCGGAGCTCCAGATTGTGCAGCAACCTAGTTGGCCACTTCACCACCCAAAGGAGGCCCAGAGGGAACAAAGTATCCAACAATCTCAGAGACCTACAGATTTTATTGCCAGGGAAGGGGTAGAAAGAAGCCCAGGGGACTTAAACTTTGTTACAGGGAGTGAAACATGGAACCAGTCAGTGTGTTTCAGGAGGATCCAAGCTCCCTTATCCCTGGTGCCACACACCCCTAGGCGGTGCTCCACTCCGCCAATGTACCAATACACTTTGCTGCCTTGATTGAAAGGGCTCCTTTATTGACTATGGCCATTAGGCCATGCTGCCCTGCCCCAAAAGACCACTTTATTGATTCTGGCCACCAGCCTTTGTTGCCCTATGAACCAAGGCCACCCTACAGACTCTGGCCACTAGGACACACAGCTCAGACTGCAAGGCCAGCCATATTAACTAGGTCAAAGACTCAAAGTGCCCTGAAATGCAAAGTGAGAAGTCAGACTGAACCATGCGATCACAAAGCCTTGCTCCCCACCCCCAAAGGGAGGTCTAGGGTGTACAAGCTCCGCGACCCCTTGTCATCTGTTTGTATCTGTCTGTTGCATCCCCCTGCTATATACTGTCACAGACCTAGATTGTGAGCTAGACTGTCATCTGACTAAGTGTTTGGACAGTAGAGCCCTGAGCTAGCCCCTGGGTACCACTCTAACACAAATTACTACTACCACTAATATAGTCAATAATGACCAATCCCCTTGTCACACACCTACCCTTTATTATATAAGCTGATACTGACTCTCAGTGCAAAATTTAAGAATTAAATGGACAATGCAGTTAAAAATTACACACGTGAAGTGGACTGCAACTACACCTTCCCTACATAAATCCTACATAACAGCACTAAACCAAATGTTATGCCACAGCAGAGGCACATGCCTTATAAAAACACCACAGATGTGATTATCTCCAGAAAATCATATTCCTTCTCGTGCCTTTTTGCCCAATTAGCCAATAAGTCAAGCTTCTCAATTTTTAATAGACTACTACAATAGGGCTGCATTTTAATGCTGTAATAATGGATTCTTACTGTCTGTTGGGATATACTTATTGTTATACGGGCTCTCTGTTATTTCTGTCATGCCTAGTGCTTGGGTCAGGCTGTAACTTAGGAAACTTGGGTATCCAGAGCTCTATTGTGCCTGTTCTGCACAATCCCAGTTTCGAGATGGTGCAGAGCCACACTTGCCCCAACTGGAAGAGGAGGTTGCTCACCGTGGTTCTTCGAGATGGTTATCACTGTGGGGGCTCCACTATAGGTGTCTGAGCTACAGTGGAGCACACATAGGGACAGTCCTCGAAGAACAACTATGGAAGGCATCAAGCTCCCAATGTGCAAGAGGACACAGCGGCTGCTGCTGATATGGCTGCAAGCCAGTGCTCAGGGATAGGCAAGTTCAGGGCCCACGCTTGCCCTGTCCCTTCTCTTTGGGACCACCCTTCCTGTACAGAGATTGGGCGAAAGAAAAACCTGTGCTTGAAGAGGGCAAAGGATTGTTCCCAAGCTTGGAGACCTGAGGGAAACAAACCCCGTCAGAAGGGGAAGGTTTAACTGGGCACTATCACACCGAGGGGAACTGTCAGAGTCCAAGAGCTTCCCCTGGCAGGGAGGCCAGGAAGGGCCACTGTCTGAGTGCAGGCTGGATCTTAAGTCAAGGGGACACAGGGAAGTAACCCAGGGAATCTAGCTGGCTTCTTGAAGCAGCAGAACGAAGTATCCCTGTAGTGTCCCTGAGTTGAGGCCCACAATTGAGAATGGGACCTTACCCTCACTGGCCATCCACTGGAGGGACAAGAGACCTAGGAAAGAGGCAAGAGCCTAGGAGAACCAAGACAGTACTGAGAGTCAGCAGAGAGCAGTCATCTTAGCAAGGCTGTATTACCCTCAGTCACCCTAAAAGGGGAAAGAACACTCAGGGTGAAGCAGTTCCATGTCCTGCCGTTAGAAGGAAGCACTGGACCTAACAAGGTAGAGGAGGAGCTTTGTCACAGTGAAATTTAAGGTTTGGAAAATGTGTTCTCAAAGTAACATTTTTTGATCATCTCAATAGTAAAGGATAGACTGTAGAGATAAGTGGAAGGATAGTCAGTAATGATGACAGTTATGTTATAGGCAAGTACAAACGTCATATTGTAAGATATATAATTATTTTTCTTCTTCGAGTGCTGCTCATGTCCATTCCCACTGTAGGTGTACGTGTCCCCACGTGCACAGCCACCGGAAAAATCTTCCCTAGCAATCCCAGTCTGGCGTCCAGCGCCCCCTAGAGTGCCCTGCCTCTCCTGGGTATATCAGGGGATGCTGGGACCCAGCCCCCCAGTCTTCTTCTTTCCGCCTCGTGGCAGCCATCTAGGACTCCTGCTTGCTCAGGCAAGCCTCTTCCCTATCAGTTAGTTAGTTTTCTAGTTAGTGTAGTTAGCAATTCCCTGTTACTTTGTTGCAAGGACATCTCTTCTCCAGGACCTTCCTGCATTTATGCCGAGGTCCCCAGGATTTAAGCCCTGCTTGGGCTGCGGTAAGGCGTTTCCCCTGAGTGACCCCCACGACAACTGTCTGAAATGTCTGGGGGAAACGCACCGCAGGGACAAATGTCCCATCTGCAGGGGCTTTAAACCCCGAACCCTGAAGGACAGGGAGAACAGGCTAAAAGCCCTGCTGCTGGAGGCGGCTCTGCTGCCGGCTCCAGCCACCAGCTCGTCCCCAGCTCCGGCGGTGGCAACTCCCCGGACTTCAACCTCCCCCAGAAGGCAAAGTCTGCCCCGGGAAGAACGGTGTAGCAGCTCCCCCGGGGCCACGGTGGCACCGGGGTCGAGCTCCACCCAGCAGCTCCAGGAGGAGCAAAGTTTAAAGGGACAGCCTCGCCTGCCTATGGTCAAGGCTCGCCCAGGGATGCAAGGAGCTCCCTCCCGCGGCAAGTACCCTCCACGCCGGAGGCATACTTGGCCGCCAGGTCCCTAATGGACCGTCCGACCCCCCCACGGGACCGGGGCTTCGGCACCCAGCCCGCCGCAGGGTCGGAGACCGCGGCGCCGGCTGCACCGAGGGACGCAGGACACCGGCACCGGCGCAACACCAGCCGGGCGTCCTCCCAGGGACCCCTCCGGCCCCGGAGCGGCCCCCTCCACTCCACCCGGCGCCGGAGAGAGAGCCCTTCCCCCGCAGGACCTTCGCGGCAGAAACGCCGCCGACACCGCCGCCACGGCTCCGCAGCCCGCACGGAGTCCAGCTCCTCCCAGGTGCGGAGCGCCTCTCAGGGCCACAACCCCGGGGCCGATCTCTCCCCGCCCCCGCAGCAGCGGCACCGCGGCACCGGGCGCGATCGGGGGACTGGAGTCCCTGGCACGGCAGGGGGCCTGGGCCAGCAAACCACAGCCCAGCCCCCACGGAACTTCCCCCTCCCCCCGGCACCAATGAGTTCGCCCCCACCAAGGGGTCGCAGAACCCGGTCGCCGAAATGGAGTAGAACACGGGGGAACACCCCTCGCTCCGCTCCATCGGGGTCTGGGGACCGGACAACCTCCTCCTCCTCGTCCTCTTCTTCTTCTTCCTCCGGGGAAGGCGATTCGACCCGGGACCGCTACCCCTCTCGCAAACGTCGGGACAGGCGCCAAAAACTTTATGGCAGGCAGAAGGGGTCCTCATCCCGGAGGAAAACTGCCCGCAGGAGAAGGGAACGCTCCTGGTCTTCCTCCTCAGAGCCGCACCACTCTAAAAGACCCAAAAAATCCCAGCTTGGGACCGGCCGGGCCCATGGATGGTGGCTCAGGCTCCGTGGCCATACAACGCGCCGTACGCGGCTACCGCGGACACCGCTGTTGCGGACCGTCGGCTCCCGCCCCCCGCCTCGGAGTACTCAGACTCCTTGAGGGCCAGGTCCCTCACACAACATCGCGGGGCACCATACTCCCCACGCGCCACGCCTGAGCCCAAAGCTGAAACATCAAATCAGGGGACCTCTCATGCTCCTGACGATTTTAAGGCATACCAGGAGTTGTTAAGGAGAGTGGCCTCAAACTTAAACATGCAAGCTCAGGAGCTCACCGAGACGGCTGACGGCCTTTTCGATGTGCTGGAGCCAGGTGCACCACCCAGAGTGGCACTGCCCGTTCACGATGGTGTCCTAAAAATTATCAAAGCGCTGTGGCAAACGCCGGCCTCCGTGCCCCCAACTTCCAGGTCAGCGGAAAAAAGATACTTCGTGCCTGCTAAGGGGTTCGACTTCCTCTTTGGACACCCAAACCCAAACTCCTTGGTTGTCGATGCGGCAAACCAAAAGGACAGACAGGGCCAGCTGGGCTCGGCGCCCAAAAACAAAGACCACAGGAGACTGGATAACCTGGGGAGAAGGTTTTATTCCACTGCGACGCTACACCTCCGTATCGCCAACCACCAGGCCCTCCTGGGCAGATACAATTATAACCTGTGGAGATCGCTGCATCGCTTCGGCAATTCCCTGTCTCAGGACCAGCTGCAGGATTTCCTTACTATTCAGGACGAGGGCTTGGCGGTGGCTAAGGCCCTCCTCCAAACCTCATACGACTCCGCTGACACCGCAGGGAGATCCATCGCCTCCGCAGTCTGCATGAGGCGCACGGCCTGGCTACTCTCCTCCGGCCTATCTCAGGAGGTTCACCAAAACATTCAAGACCTCCCATTCGAGGGCTCCGATCTGTTCTCTGAAAAGACAGATGACAAGCTCCATGGCCTAAAGGACTCACGAGCTACCCTGAGATCCCTGGGCCTACATAATTCGGCCTCCTCCAGGCGCCCCTTTAGGGCCTCGACCGGAGTGCCTCAGCAACCATATAGGGCCCAGTTCCAGAGATTCACGCCCTATAGGCAAAGGGACAGGAGTGGGGATTCTGGGCGGCGCAGAGAAAACAATAGATCAGCGCCCACGCCCTTCCAGCAAACCCGCCCAAGACGCCCGCCGGCGGGTAGGAGACTGTTTTGAGGGTTTCCCCGAGGGCGACCAACCAGCCTCACCTCCATCCTCGCCCCTCCCGTTCCGCAACCACCTATTTCCCTTTGCCCACGTATGGTCCAGGATATCTTCGGACAGATGGGTTTTAAAGACCATTGCCAGGGGTTATTCTATCCAGTTCTCATCAAACCCCCCACACCGTCCACCAGCCCCGTTCGCCTCCAGGACTCCCGCACAAGAAGCGGCCCTCCGCGAGGAAGTGCAATCGCTCCTTTCGCTGGGAGCGGTTGCACAGGTTCCATCTCAGGAATGGAACAAGGGCTTCTACTCCAACTACTTCCTGATCCCAAAACCAAACGTCACCTTCAGACCTATCCTGGACCTGCGACAACTGAACAAATTCGTCGTGAAACAAAGGTTCAGGATGGTGTCTTTGGCCGCCATCATCCCCACACTCGACGCTGGAGACTGGTTTGCCGCCCTCGATCTGAAAGACGCCTACTTTCATATATCCATCCTTCCAGCCCACAGACGGTTTCTCCGCTTCACCCTGGCAGGAGAACATTTCGAATTCACCGCCCTGCCCTTTGGCCTTTCATTGGCTCCTCGCATGTTCACGAAGTGCATGGCGGTGGTGGCGGCGTATCTCCGCCGCAATCGGGTAGACATCTTCCCATACCTGGACGATTGGCTAGTCAGAGGAAAGTCCCAGAGGCAAGTCAGGTTGGCGGTAACGCTAGTACTGGACACGTGCCACAGACTGGGCCTCTGCGTGAACGAACAAAAGTCCACCCTGACTCCCGTACAGGTCATAAACTTTATAGGGGCAAAAATCGATTCCCTCCGGGCCAGAGCCTTCCTGCCAGACGAACGGTTCAGGTCGCTGGCAGCCCGGATAACAGCCCTAGAGCGCTGTCCCACCACGACGTCCAGGTACTGCCTTCAGGTGCTGGGCCACATGTCTGCTTGTACCGCGGTAGTCCCCTTAGCGCGTCTGAGGCTCAGACCGCTCCAATCTTGGCTGGCGAAAGTGTACCGCCCAGCCCGCCATTCCCTGGACAAGGTACTCACCATTCCGCATACAGTGCTCTCTCAGCTCTGCTGGTGGAAGGATCCAAAGGAGATCCTAAAAGGGGTTCCATTCGTGGAGGAGCCACCCTCCATAACCATGATCTCGGACGCCTCGGACCTGGGATGGGGAGCCCATATAAGCTCGGGTGCAAGAACTCAGGGGTTATGGTCACGACAGGAAAAGAACTTGCACATCAATGTCAAGGAGCTACGGGCCATACACCTCGCGTGCAAGGTGTTCCGCCACCTTCTGGGTGGAAAAACGATCAGAATTCTAACAGACAACTCTGCTGCAATGCACTACGTGAACAAACAGGGCGGAGTCAGATCCCCAGCCCTATGCAGGGAGGCCACTACGCTCTGGGAACTCGCTATTGCTCACCATATGCGTCTTACAGCAGCACACCTACCCGGGATAAAGAACGCAGAGGCAGACCGCTTAAGCAGAGTATTCTTACCTCGCCACGAGTGGTCCCTTCACCCCGAGGTTGCTTCCGCGATCTTCCAACGCTGGGGTTATCCCCAAGTGGACCTCTTTGCCACACAACAGAACACGAAATGTGCGCAGTTCTGCTCCCTACAGAGCACAGACACGGGGACCACAGTGGACGCCTTCCTCACGAACTGGTCAGGCGGCCTCCTATACACTTTTCCCCCGATTCCCTTGCTCGGCAAGGTGATCCTAAAAATCAAGAGAGACAAATCGAACATCATCCTTATCGCCCCGGCCTGGCCTCGCCAGCACTGGTACACAACGCTCCTGGATCTCTCCATAGCAACCCCCTGGGAACTCCTGGCGTTCCCAGACCTCCTCTCCCAGGATGCGGGGCAGGTTCTCCACCCGGATGTCTCCAAACTTCACCTCACGGCCTGGAGACTGCATGGCTGAATCCGGAGGAGCAATCCTGCTCGGCGGCCGTCAAGCGGGTGCTCCTGGGTAGCAGGAAACCATCCACTCAAAGCTCCTACCGCTCCAAATGGTCACGATTCTCTACATGGGCCCGCTCTATGCACTTCTCACCCGCCCAGGCCCCAGTTCAGAGGATCCTAGACTACCTACTGACCCTGAAGGATACAGGCCTCTCCCTATCCTCCATCAGGGTGCACCTTGTGGCCATCTCAGCTTTCCACACACCCTTTGAAAGCGGGACGGTGTTCTCCCACCCCATGGTTTCGCGGTTCCTAAAGGGGATGGAACGACTCTACCCCCAAATGCGGGCTCCAATTCCCCCCTGGGACCTCAACTTGGTCCTCAATCGACTCACAGGACCCCCCTTCGAGCCGCTAGCCACCTGCCCCCTCTTGATCCTGTCCTATAAGGTGGTGTTCCTAGTGGCGATAACCTCTGCACGAAGGGTTTCCGAACTAAGGGCCTTAACTTCAGAACCCCCGTATACAGTCTTCTCTAAGGAAAGAGTCCAACTTAGACCACATCCTGCCTTCCTTCCCAAGGTTGTCTCGGACTTCCACTGTAACCAGGACATATTCTTACCGGTTTTCTGCCCCAAGCCACACCGCTCCGAGCAGGAACGCAGGTGGCACACGCTCGACGTCCGGAGAGCGCTGGCGTTTTACATCGACCGTACAAAACCCTTCAGGAAGTCCCCGCAACTCTTCGTCGCGGTCGCAGAGCGAATGCAAGGCCTCCCAATCTCCACCCAGCGTATTTCGGCTTGGGTGAAAGACTGCATAAAACTGTGCTACAACCAGGCCAGGACCACTCTGCCTGCTGTGGTAACGGCCCATTCCACGAGGGCGCAGGCCTCGTCGGCAGCGTTCCTCGCTAACTTACCTGTTCCGGATATATGTAGAGCGGCGACCTGGTCCTCCGTCCACACCTTCGCCTCCCACTACGTGATTGTTCAGCGCGCCAGAGACAACGCTGCCTTCGGGAGAGCGGTGTTGCAGACGGTAACCAAGTAACTCCTCCCACCATCCAGGTACGGCTTGTGACTCACCTACAGTGGGAATGGACATGAGCAGCACTCGAAGAAGAAAGACGGTTGCTTACCTGTAACTGTCGTTCTTCGAGATGTGTGCTCATGTCCATTACATACCCGCCCGCCGTCCCCGCTTCGGAGTTAGCGGAAAGAAGGGACTGGGGGGCTGGGTCCCAGCGTCCCCTGATATACCCAGGAGAGGCAGGGCACTCTAGGGGGTGCTGGATGCCAGACTGGGATTGCTAGGGAAGATTTTTCCGGTGGCTGTGCACGTGGGGACACGTACACCTACAGTGGGAATGGACATGAGCACACATCTCGAAGAACGACAGTTACAGGTAAGCAACCGAGGGAATTTATGTTCCTGGCTTTTGTGAATCACTGAGAGTTCTTTATTCCAGGTAGCCCTCAATTATAAAAAATAAATCCATATAATTGTGTCTGGAAAAATATTCTTGAAATCACTTAGGGGAGTTATCCAAGGTAACATCAGTGGAAACCAGCTACTAGAAACTTAGATTAATCTTCTGTATATACAGCCATAGGTATATGCTAGGCCTGATCATCAACTGACCTCAGTGAACTTCAGTGAGCTATTCTAATTCTTTGAGTAGATGCAGCCATGCATTCTACTTAGGTCTGTGAACATCCAGTCACTGGTGCCAGAGAATTTTGCCTAGCTGTACCCAAAGGAGGTGGCGCTTGTACCTCATTACTCGTAGTCCCTCCCCTGGCTGTATGAAACAGCATCACCTCAACCCCACTCAGTTTCTTCTTACTGCCTGTGGCTGGAGTTGGAGCTCTGTGTGGTTCCTAACCTCACAATCTATCTCTTACTGACTTTTTCTGGTCGTGTATAGTTAGTTACTATCTTTAGTTTTCATGTTAGTTAAGATTTAACGTTGGAAACCTTTAGGTAAATATTCCCTGGTGATGCCCTCAGCAGGGTTTAAACACTGTCCGTAGCACAGGGAAGCAATCCCCAACAATGGCTCTCACAATGGTGTGCTTGGGTGAGGTCCCTGGAAAAGAATGGTGTTTGGTTTGTAAATTGTTCACAAAATGGACTCGGGTGGCCAGAGATCCTAATCCAAAGCAGCACCTGCTCAAACAGGCCTTGTGGCCTGCTTTGGCGCTGAACCCTTGCCCGCAGATTCTGAGTGTGCTGTGTTTTGTGCACTGGAGCTAGTGCCTCTCCCAAGAGATGGAGAAGCCATTCCCTCTTGAGTGCCCCAAAGAGAAGTTTGCATAAGACCAATCGAGACCACTCCAGGCCTGTGGTCTCTTCTGTAAGAGCTTGGAATGGCCGGGTATTAATGCTGACATGCAGGATGGAGCAGGTCCCTCTAGCCACTCCCAGTACTGTGGAGGGACAGAAGCTAGAGACCCTGTGCCATCGACTCTGCACTGCACTTACTGAACTGTCTGGGTCTCATCCTAAACACTGGAAAGTCAACTTTTGTTTCCATTCAGAAAAGAAAGTTCATTTGGGCTCTAATAGACATTATTATGATTTTGAGAGTATTTTTGCCAACTGACTAGTTTTCAAGTGATTTGCCATCTTTGCTTTGGTCTGCAGTTTCAGCTTTCTAATACAGTTCAGATGTGCCTGAAGCTTTTGGACCATGTGTCTGCTTCCACACAGGGGGTCCAGTTTGCAAGCTTGCATCTTTGCCCTCTTAAGATGTGGCTCAGGACAGTTTACCATCCGGCTATTCACCCTTTGGACAGATTGGTCTGTCTTCTTCTACTGGTTCTTAACTCTTTACCATGGTGGACACTTCCAGAAAATGTACAGGGCATTCCATTTATCTGGCCTGTCCCAACCAGGTCTGTTGACACTGATGTCTCCTTGATGGGCTAGGGAGCACATCTGGGGTCACTGAAAGTTCAGGGTCTGTGGTCGGAACAGGAGGCCTCACTGCATATCGATATGCCGGAGTTTGGGCCATCTATAATGCCTGTCAGAACTTCCGGGATCATTTCAGGACCCAGAACTTTCAGGGGCTCAGTGGTTCTCCGACAACAGCACCATGATATATTATGTGAACAAGCACAGAGCAGCACGTTCCAGGGTGCTCTGCCAAGAAGCAATCAGGTTGTGGCAGTTCTGCATCTAGGAGAGTATCACTTCAATAGCCAAACATCCAGGGTCTAGAATTATCTTGTGAACTATCTTAGCAGGAATTTTTCTGAGAGTGGCTCCTGAAGACAAGTGTCCTGCATGGCATCTTCGCAGCTTGGGGCATTCTGACAGTTATCTTATTCTCTACAAGGGACAACAGGAAATGCTGTCTATTCTGCTTTTGAGAGGACCTGAGTCTGGGCTCCCTGACCAATGCCTTCCATAGCAGCTGGCAGTTGGGTCTCCTGTATAGCTTTCCTCTGATCCTGATCATTCCACAAGTGATCCTCAAGCTGAAAATGGATTGGATCAAGCTCGTCCCTGGCATGGCAAAGGCAGTTTTGGTTCTCCAACCTTCTTGCACTGTCAATTTGGCCTCCCATATCCCATCCTCTCCATCCCAACCTACTCACACAGAATCATGGTTGTACCTCGTATCCTACGCTCAACTCCCTGCATCTCACTGCGTAGCTACAGTGTGGCTGATTAAGGAAGAAGAATGCTGTTCAGCTGCTGTTCAACAGGTTCTACTCAATAGTAGAAAGCCCTCTAGCAGAATGGCTTATCTGGTGAAATAGAAGCTGTTCTGGCTGTGGTCATTGGTCCATGGTGGCCAGCCGTTGCTGGTTCCTATCCAGGAAATCTTGGAGTACTTGCTGCAATGTCAGCCATCAGGCTTGCACTTCCCTCTTTGAGAATGCATCTGGCAGCAGTCTCAGCATTTTATCCCCCTGCTCATGGAAGATCACTATTTTCCAGTGAAAGGATAGCAAAACCTCTTAAAAGGGCTTCTTAGACTCCATTCTCTGGTCTGAGAGCTGTTTCCTCTGTGGGACAGTAACAGTCCTGGTGGCTGTAATGAGACGTCTGTTTGAGCCTCTGGCATCTTGTCCCTTTCACTATTGTGTCAGAAAACTGTGTTCCTAGTTGCAATAACATCCACAAGGAGAGTCTGCGAGTTTCAGGCTTTGATGGCAGAGTCTCCTTATACACAATTCTCCAAAGACAAAGTGATTTTATGGCCACACCCAATTTTTTGGTCTAAAGTGGTTTTTCAGTTTCATTTGAACCAGCCACTGTATTTACGCATGTTCTTTTCTAAAGCATGTCCATCTTTGGAGGGAGTAATGTCTCCATATATTAGATGTTCTGTTCAACATCTTCATTAATGATCTCGATGATGGGATAGACTGTGTGCTTAGTAAGTAAGGGGGAATGGTAGACACGCTGGAGTGCAGGGACAGGATCCAGGGAGACTTGGACAAATTGGAACACTGGGCTGAAAGAAACCTCATGAGGTTCAACAAAGAAAAGTGCAAAGTCCTGCACTTAGGACAGAAAAATCCCATGCACTGCTACAGGCTGGGGACCGATTGGCTAATTAGCAGCACTGTAGAAAAGGACCTGGGGGTTATGGTGGACGGGAAGATGAATATGAGCCAACAGTGTGCCCTCGTTGCTAAAAAGGCCAATGGCATATTAGGCTGCAATAGTAGGAGTATTGCCAGCAGATCGAGGGATGTGATAATTCCCCTCTATTCGACACTGGTCAGGCCGCATCTGGAATACTGTGTCCAGTTTGGGCTCCCCACTACAGAAAAGATGTGGACAAATTAGAAAGAGTCCAGTGGAGGGCAACAAAAATGATTAGGGGGCTGGGGCAGATGACTTATGAGGAGAGTGAAGGAACAAGGCTTATTTAGTCTACAGAAGAGAAGACTGAGGGGAGATTTGATAGCAACCTTCAACTACTTGAAGGGATGCTCCAAAGAAGAGGGAGGTAGGCTGTTCTCGGTGGTAACAGAGGACAGAACAAGGAGCAATGGTTTCAAATTACAGCTGGGGAGGTCGAGGTTGGATATTAAGAAAAAACTTTCTCACTAGGAGGGTGGTGAAGCATTGGAATGGGCTATCTAAGGAGGTGGTAGAATCTCCATCTTTGGAGATTTTTAAGGCTCGGTTAGACAAAACCCTGGCTGGGGTGATTTAGGGGGAGTGGTCCTGCTTTTAGCAGGGGGTTGGACTAGATGACTTCGTGAGGTCCCTGCCAGCCCTATTATTCTATGATTCTATGTCAGACATTGTCTAGCCTTCTACCTGGACAGGACTAAACAGTTTCATGCTTCACCTTGTCTGCTTGTGTCATATGTACGTTGTGTGTATGAAGGGACAAGGGATTTGTTCATAAACGATCTCTCGGTGGATAACCTCAAGACTGCATGTGAAATAGCTTTAACCGTATGTCTCCTCAGCAGGTGCAAGCTCATTCTATGATAGCGTAAGATACGCCAATAGCATTTCTCAGTGACATCTCAATACTGGACATTTTCAAGGCGGCCATGTGTTTATGAATAAATATGTTTACGCACCATGATGCCATTACCGCATCTTCCAGATCAAATGTAAATGCTAGTAGCGCAGACTTGCAATCTTTTTTCTGGTAGACTTGAAGCCCAGCCTTCTTATGTGGGTATTGCTTGTGAGTCACCTAAGTGGCTGAGTCCACTGGAAGTAGTAGTAATGGTTGCTTAAGGTATCTATGGTTCTTAAAGTTGTCATGCAGATGGGCATTCCACGGCCCGCCCCTTTGTCCCCTCTGCATTGGAGTCTCATTTCCAGGCATTTTGCGTGAAGGAATTGAGAGGTGTCGTGGTGGTGCTGCCTGGTATAGCTGGGGAAGGGCTATGAGCACACGAAGTGGATGTCACCTCCTATGGGTACTGCTAGGCACATTCTCTGCCTCTGGTGTGCTGGGCATGCACGAACCTAAGTGGAATATACAACAGTTTCTTACACCAGCTGAAGTTCTGAACTACGGCATGTGTCTTTGCATATAAAATACCAGTCATGACAGCCTTCAGTAGTAGGAGACCATGCTGTGTCACTAGTATTTAAATAGAACTCCCCAGTAAAGTCAAAGGGAGTAAGAAGGACAGATATAGTTCACATAGTTTGTGCTGGGCTTCTGCCCAGGGGTGAATTTTGCCCAAGATGAACAGAAATAAAGTAGGAAGAATGATCTTGATTTTTCCCATGTGCATGCAGTGTATATATCACAGCACTTATTCACAGTGGTGGCTGGGAGATCCTCTACAGATGCATGAATTTTGCAAATTTGCAAGTGTTCCAGGCCAGTAAACTAGTCACGGACACTATCGGTTAACACGGCTGTTCATTTATTTTGACACCTTTTAATTTAGAGTGATGTGTTCACAATAATACATCATATTGTGCTATTAAATATGCAGTAGAATATATTGTAAAAATAATGCCACATAAGTCATGTTACAAAGATAACAATTCTCATACAACAATCTTAGCAATGTAGCGCTCTGCTGTTAAATCTTTGCTGAGGAGTCTGGTAAAGCAGCCAAGGTTTAACAAGTTCATGGGTTAGCAAAGCAAGAATTAGTGAGGCTTGACTATAGATAGTTCAGTAAATAAACAACCTATTTCTGTCTGACATAGTGATGCTGCTAATACACCCTGTAAGTGTTTGCTCAGTATTTTGTTTACCTGTATGTATATATGTAAGAAAAATAGACACAAAAGCATTTTTTGGGGTATGTAATGGTAATTCATGATATTCCTCAGGTACTGAGAGCCCTTTGACTCACAAGACTCTCAAAACCTTCATGAAGTTAGTTAAAATCATTAGCTCCGTGATGTGCTACCAGGAGTGTTCAGGATGTTAGTAGGTTGACAAAGAAAAAATAATTTGTGTTCAATTGTTTGTTTATTTTTCAATATAGTCCCCTTGACCTGAATGCACTTGGTCGGGTGCAGGTGCAGTTTCTCTATGCTTGCCTTATAAAAGTGCTTGTCCTGCGTGTCCAGAAACATCTCAACTTCTGTGATCACTTCATTATCGTCATTGCAACTCTTCCTACAAAGGCTTTCCTTCAACTTGGGGAACAGGTAGAAGTTTGAGGGAGTAACCTCCAAATCTGGTGAATAGGCTGGATCAGAAAGCAACTGAAAGCCATATTTGGTTGCTGTGAACACTGTAGTGTGGGATATATAGAGTGATGCAGTCTCCTGGAAAAGCAAAAAGTTCCCTGGAAACATCAAGTCGCACACTTTTCTCATCAGCATGGAACATTCTGGCCGCCCATTCTGCTGATACCTTTGTCATGCCCGGGTCTTCACTGTGGCTGGCATGCGCTGACCCACTGCTGATGCCCAGATTCTCAGCTATGTGCCTGACTGTTTATCATCCTGTGGACTTCATCAATTTTTCTGGTGTTCTGGCATCCTGACCTTGGCTCAGCCTCAGTTCTGATTCTCTCTTGCTTAAATTCAACAATTCTTCAGTCCAGGTTTTTTACTGTGGCATATGGATATTATCCCCCAGTGTTGCAAATGTGTCCTTATGGATTTCCTCTGGGATCAAGACTTTCTTCTGGAGGTACTTGATCACCTCTCTGATTTCGTTCTTCTCAGTTTTTCAAATCTTCGATGACTACTCACTTGGATGGATCCTCGTACAAGTTTTGCGTAGGGGAAAAATGGCTGCTAACCAAGCAATACATAAAATATCATTACTTTGGTCTGTGACATATGTTGGGCCTTACTATATAATTTAATTGGTCAGCTAGACACTGTGTGAATGACTCTCATAATAATAGTACTCTGCAGTTTCATAGGAGATAGGAGAAATTGAGACACAAAGGCTAGACAAGTTGCCCAAGGTCATACAGTCAGCTGTAGAGGAAGGAGTATAACTTAGGTCTCCTGTCTCCTGGTCTGATGCTGTACCAGTGGAAGATAATGTTTAAAAACATATTAACTACCGTATATACTCGAGTATAAGCCGACTTTTTCAGCATATTGGACCCCCATGCAGCCCGGCAGCGCCTGCTGCTCCCGCCAACCCCCGGGGCTGCGGCTTTGCCGCGGCAGACCCAGCCTGCGCCCGGGCTCTGGGCTGGCCCTCCCCGCCCCCAGGGTGGGACAGGCAGGCTCAGACTGGGGTCAGGAGCGTGGGTCTGCCTGTCCCACGCGGCCGGGGCAGCGGGGTGGCTGCGGCAGCGGCAGTGGCGGGCTCCCAGGCTCCCACCCGCCGACCGCTTGACTTCCCTGCCCAGGGCCGGGGCTGGGCTCGTCTGATGGCCTCGGCCTCCCAGCACGGGGCCGGGATCAGCCTGCTAATATAGATAAATACTGGTACCGGAGGTAGTCTCTGCCAGCGACCATAAACCATATAGTTCTTTTTCAAAATCTTCTTTTCTTATCCTGTTAGAAATGGATACTGGTACCACTAATCCTGGACCAAAACAAAAACGCAGGTCATACGAAGCTGGTTTCAAGCTCAAGGTTGTGTCAAGAGCAGAAGAAAGATAATAACATTGCAAGTAGGGAATTTTGTGTTGACGAAAAACAAGTGAGGGAGTGGCGGAAAATGAAGACTGCCTTGGAAAAGATTTCAAAGTCTAAAAAAGCTCGACGTGGTTTAATGACTCCTTATGGGGCTCTAGAGACTGAATTGCATAAATGGGTTATGGAGTGTCGTCAAAATGGTTACTGCGTAACACGCATGGGAATTCGCTTACGTGCCCTTCAAATGGCCAAGGATGACAAATATAAAGCACCAAGCATTGAAAACTTTGTCGCGTCAGCAGGATGGTGTACCCGCTTCATGAATAGGTTTGGCCTATGTTTGCGACAAAGAACAAAGATTTCACAGAAGTTGCCGCAAGACCTTGAAGAAAAACTGATGTCATTCCAATCATTCATCATAAAACAAAGAAGGATTCATAACTATGACCTGGGAGATATTGGGAATATGGATGAAACACCAAGGACTTTTGATCTTCCAAGCAACAGAACCGTGGCAAGTTTGGGAGACAAAACTATTTCCCTCAGAACCACAGGAAATGAAAACAAACATTTCACAGTTGTTCTGTCATGTTTGGCTAATGGAACTAAGCTGCGGCCTGTCATTATTTTTAAAAGACAGACCTTGCCTAAATAGGTCAAATTCCCACCACGAATTACAGTGCGTGCACATGTTAAAGGCTGGGTGGATGAAGACGGAACAAAAAAATGGCTGGAAGAAATTTGGAACACATGACCAGGAGCAGCCTTAAAGAAGAAACCATCATTGCTAGTTTGGGATCTGTTCAGAGCACACACATCTGATGGCATAAAAGAATTGGCAAAGTCTTCTCAAGTTACTTTGGCCGTTATTCCAGGTGGGCTTACATCTGTATTGCAGCCCCTAGATGTGTCTTTAAATAAACCTTTCAAAGACCGTGTGCGAAAGATGTGGCATGAATGGATGTCATCTGGTCAAGCACGACTGACAAAAGCTGGAAATCTAATGAAGCCCGATATAGAATTAATAGCAAAGTGAGTTCGAGATGCATGGGAAGACATTCCAGAGAAGATGGTGCAACGCGCCTTCCAGAAATGTGGCATTAGTAATGCTATGGATGGCAGTGAAGACAGCGCTTTGTATGAGAATGACAGCAGTGATGGTGATGACTGCGAACTCAGCGATGATGACAATGTCTATGCTGATAACCTCACACCAGCTGAAGCTCTGTTTGGACATACAGATGATGAGGAGGAATCCAGTTTTGAAGGATTTTAACTCTTTGTGTTTTAGCTTGGATACTGATTGAGCTAATTGTTGTTCTTGACCCTCTATATTGTTTTTGTTGACGCTCCTCTCCACTGTTTTTCTTTGAAATAAATATTCAAAAACATTTAACCCACTGATGCCTTAATTTAATTAATGTAATTTGATTGGTATTTACGGTATCTTGATTATTGAAACTTACCAGTAGCTGCTGCATTTCCCACCCTAGGCTTATACTCGAGTCAATAAGGTTTCCAGTTTTTGTAGGTAAAATTAGGTACCTCGGCTTATATTCGGATCAGCTTATACTCGAGTATATATGGTAAGCCTTCTTCGCTAACATGTTTTAAAATGCCACTTATTTTCCTGTAACTTCACTGGGCTTCAGTGAGTGCACAGTGTACATTCTCACACACCATAGCCATATTCTATACTTGTCTTGTATATTCCTTACAGATTTCCCCTGATATTATTAATTTAGGATGGAAATTTGCTCTAACTACTGCTAAGGGCTTATTAATGATAGGTAGAATTAATCAAAGCAGGCTCCTTTGTTGCTGAATTTGTCCAACTGTTCAATTCTCTAGTTAACAATTCTTAAGTACATTCCAGGGTCAAAGAAAGAATCTGACCAGTGAAGTCTCAATTGAAAAACAATTATTTAGGGAGAAGGAAGCTCAGAAACCAAAGATTTTGAAATGAAACACAAGGTCAAAACACTCTTTCTTCCTCTCTGGTTATAAAATCCTACACAAACCTTAAATGTTAGCTCTTGTGAGATGATCGGAGCTTATTGAGAGATTCATTTTATTCCACTGAGTGTGTAGTAAACACTGATGCCATGAAGTATGAGTAGAGGGCGAACCTACTTTTATACGCTGTCACAAAGCCTGTGCTTTTACTCACGAAAAACTCAGGGCGAAGCCATTTAGAGTTTTATCCGAATAAGGATTGCAGGCTGGAGTCCTTGTTTGGCAAGAGTGAAATTCACTTAAATGCTGCATCTTGCGGGTTTCCAGTTATTGGGCCTCATTTATTACGGCTCTGTGGTCCTTAGACAGGAACTGGCAGGCATAACGCTGTCCTACCCGTGAATAGCACCAGTGCAGGGAGCATGTAGGCCAGGCCCGTAGGGGTCACCGCAGCAGGTTTCTGCCTGGCGGAGTCTGGAGGAGTTGCTGGTGAGGTGCACAGAATGGTGTGGCCGGGAGCTGATGCTCTCATCTCCAGGACAGTTCTCTTTTGCTGAGGCAGTGGGGTAACAGTGGCCTATGGTTCAGGGTTCTTGGGCAGAATGTCACAATTCCCATGCTTTGAATATGAAGTAGAACAAAAAATAACTATCCTCTTCGTGGTTTGCCACACCCAAAACCATAGGGTCTGGGGATTTGAATCCATTTGACTCTGTAGCAATCCTGGGTTTTAAAAATCCTGAGGAAATTTCTCTGCCCAGCAACCATAAATAGGAAAGAGTTTTCAGGGCGTGGGAGGTGCTGATCTACCTTATTGCTGTCACTTACGTGGGATCCATTTGGTGGAGGAGGAAGGAGTAGAAGGCTCAAAGTGGAGGAGGAAGTAATGGAAGGAGGCTCCCCAGCCCTTAGCTCTCTATGTGTAGCATGTGAGCTTGAAGCATGCTGGTCTGAATGCCAGACTATCTGAAGACATGAAACAACAGCAAAAAGATCTGCTTCAGAAGAAGAGAGTAGGATGTGGCTGTGGGTATAGTACAGGCAAGGCCCTGTGTTGTCTTACTGCTGGCTGAGGGACCAGGCTGGTACCATTGGCAGAGAAGAGGCTAAGTGACACAAGATAAGTAGGGAGAGGCAGAGTTGTGAAGGGCCTTGGAAGCAAGGAACTTGAATTAGGTGTGGTAGAGAAAGGGGCAGGGTATTTGAGTGTGTCTTTGGGGGTTGATATGGGCAGAAAGACAGGCAAGATTGACTGTTTTAGCAATAATATTTTGAATAATCTGGAAGAGAATAATGCTGATGTCAGGGAGGCTAGAGAGGTGGAGGATGATGCAGATTTTGGCTGTGTGGCTAGAAGACCAGATTGGGTTTTAGAAACATTACAGAGGAGGACGTGTCAAACTGTGAGTAAATTGAGACTTTAATAGAGACCGTTGCTTACTTCCCCTTGAAATGAGTTATGCTCATCACAAAAATATTGAACTAACATGTACACATCCTATCACACTACAATAGAAACCATCTGAGAGTATATTTATAAAAATATAAAGAACTGCTAGAGCTATTAAAAATAGGACAAAGAACAGCAATATATGTTCTTCGGGAAATTTCTAAAAGACTCCCAATGCTTTGGTTGGTTCTGGTGGTGATTTAAAATGCAAAAAGTTTGAAAATCTATGTTTTAAACATACACATGTATCTTTCTCTTCCTTTTTAGCTCTATCAGCCCCTTCTGAAAAGATATGCGGAGCTTGAACAAAAGGTGGTGTACTGTCCAATCTCATTTCATCTGGCTAACTAGCAAAGAAAGAAATAATCTAATACTAGTCCAAGGAATTGACTGCCGGTTTGAAGATCAGAAAAAGTTGACAGAATTTACTGCAGTTGTTTAAAGCATTCTTCTGTATTTTGTGCCAAAAACATGGTTTAACACATATTGAAATGTTTTTTAAAGGTGTTATTGAAAAAGTTACTGAAAGATTGAAATCCTATGTAAACCCACTCAAATTGTTCTTTGTGTCCACAGCATCTTTTTTTTTCTTATCTCCTTTTCAGAATTGTAATTGGTACTTTAGTAGCTGAGTAACAGTAGTCAAGTTAATTCTGTCTATCTGTCTACCTATGTCTTTCTTTCTCTCTATAATTTCTACTGTATCTATCTGTCTGTATCGTATCTATCTACTGCATCGTACTGTCTTTCTAGCTGTCTATTTTATCTCTTATGTCTGTGTGCCACAACTCTCTTTCTGTATGTGTTCAATCTGTGTACTGTATTATTCCACGTTTCTTACTATGCTGCTTTACAGAGATTATATAAAGTTCACAAAAATCTAAGCAAAATTGATTTTGGATTCTCTCCCTTCTTCCTTAGCATGTAGGTATTTTATGACGCTTCTAGATTGATCTGAAACAGAAGATGGTGTATGAATTTCCAGGGAATTATGTTCTTCTGAAATCAGGTATTAATATTAAAGACAAAACTTTTAATTTTCCCCTCTTCAGTCCTACTGATGTTCTGTTTCCATTTGTGGAAATGCCTTAATGAGTATTATCTGTTATTACAAAGTATTGTGTTAGATCTAATCTGTACAGGTGCACTGAAGGGTTGTTTGATTGTAATTAAGTGGGCAGTTTGGCTCAGTGTCTGAAATGTGAACCCAGTGTTTTTCCAGTTATCTGTAAAGGAAAGTGTATGGCCTCTGAAAGACAGAAGGTTTTGCTAAATACGTTACACACAATAAAGAATTTTAAAACAAATAAAGAATCTGTGGGAAATGATTGTCTTGTAGAAAGTGCCTGTATGTTGCTTACAAGGTGTTACATCGGGGGGTGCCCACACTGGGCCTAGCTGAACACTCCTTAGTTTGCTTACTAGATGTTTGAGGGTCAGATCCAATGTTCAGATAATGGGGCAGATTATACCTTCTCATATCTTTGATATGGGGATGTATCCTACAGGGAGGGCATATATGTCTTGATCAGAGACTATTCACCTTTCTGTACCTCATCTTACCCATCTTTAAAATGGATCTAATTCCATTTAGATGTTTGTAAAAGGCTGTTTAATGTTTTAGAAGTTGTTTGAGATCCTTGGAGGAAGTGCCTTCTTATTAGGTGGTGTTACTATTAGCCCATGTGTATTCAGTTGGAGCATCATTTAGTGGCATCTGCAAACTCTTGGGACTGCACATGTGTATCTGTCAGATTTTCCTCTGAGACCATTTCATAGAATCATAGAATATTAGGGCTGGAAGGGACCTCATGAGGTCATCTAGTCCAACCCCCTGCTAAAAGCAGGACCACTCCCACTAAATCATCCCAGCCAGGGGTTTGTCTAACTAGAACTTATCACGCAACTTATCACAAGAACATAAGAACAGTGATAGTGAATCACAGCAATGGTCCATCTAGCCCAGTATCCTGTCTTCGGACAGTGACAATGCCAGGTGCTTCAGAGGGAATAAAAACCAGGCAATCCTCAAGTGATGCATCCCCTGTTGTCCACTCCCAGCTTCTGGCAGTTCAAAATAAAGGACACACACAGCATGGCATTGCATTGCTGACCATCTTGGCTAATAGCCATTGATAGATATACGCCCCATGAACACCTTGCCCACTTCTGGGAGAACATTTTATCCAGGTCTCTGAGTGTGAGGGAGCTTCTTAGGAATCATGCCCAGTTCCTTTCTACTCACCACTGATCAGGACTATTCCATGGTGGAGTGTGCCCCAGTTCAACTCAGGTCTCCACACAGGAATGTAGAAATTCATAAATTCATCCTCTGAAGGTCCAACTCCTGCTCTGCCTGGAGCTCCTCCTGTGGAAGACCCTGCCCCTAGAAGAGTACTGGGGAATTCTTACAGGGCTCAAAGGCCGAGCGTCCCACTTTCCAGTCAGAAGGGATTCTCAGCCAGTGTGGGAGTCAGAAGGATTTATTAGCACTCAGGATCACAGTATAGAAAGTCTTGGCTAATAGATTAACTAGAGGTTACAGCAGCGACCACCGAGGGGAGGACAAAGCCATGCTCTGAGGGCCTGTTCCTCTAGACCCACGCCATGGCACTGTCCCTTTATCTCACAGCGACTGCCAGACCTCTTTCCTACCTCATCCCATGTCTCTATCTCTTTCCTGGGCTAGGTGAACACTTGTCTTGACTTGCCACAAGCTGTGTGAACTGGTTGGGCTGAGGAGATGGCTCCTGACCAGGTCTGCCTGCGTGTGGCTGGGGAAGGCCCATCCACCCTCCGGTGGTCCCTGTAATAATCACACACCGGCTCCCGTCACTGGAATACATGAAATGAAAAGCAGTGGAAACTGAGACACAGCACATACCATCCAGAGAAAATCCCTTGCGTGTCTCCACTTTGTCACAGTGGATAAAAAAAACCTCAGTTTGACTCAACTTACTTATTAGGCCTGTAACAGCTCTCTGTCTATGCTGGCGAGGCCCAGATACAAGGGGTTTGGGTACAGGGTGAGGCCACAATTCCAATTCATGGCACACACCAGACAGTTTATATACATTGTGCCTCGCTATTCGCCTCTGTATTTCTTGAATGTAAAGAAAAATGATTGCAAAATGCGTAAGGCAAGCTTATCAGTTCAGGGTGTCGCTCATGCGATAAATAAATCTGTTAGTCTTTAAAAGTGCCACAGGACTCTGTTGTCTTTCTACAATAGACTAACACGGCTACCCCTTTGGAATCTGCCTACTTAGTCTACTATAAACATACCCATAACAGTTTAGTTTGTCTGCCTCCTTATTTAATATAAACATGTCACAACTCTCAGGCCGTGTCTACACTTGCACTTACGCTGGCAAAACGTGTCACGTTAGGGTGCGGAAAAAACACCCCCCGAGCGACATAAGTTTTGTCGTCATGCGCGCTTTTGTGAACATCACAATGCTGGTTGGAGACGCTCTCCTGCCGACATAGCTACCGCCATTTATTTAGGTGGTTTTATTGTGCCACGAGAGGCCTCTTTCCCATCAGTGTAATGTGGCAACACAAGAGCTTAGACCAACAAAACTTCTGTTGCTCAGGAGTGGCTTTTTCATATCTGGCATGGGTGCTAGTGCAAACAGGACTAGTTGTTTCAGCAGTTACTTGTGCAGGCTTCATGGTGGCGTGACCTCCTCACACTGGCCCTGCAAGACCTGAACTGAGCCAGGTGGTCCCAATCAGGTAAATTAGGCTAAAAATGGGGGAACTTTAAGCTGGAGGCAGTTAATTAGAGAAAGAAGCTCACCTCTGAAGGATGAGGAGGGCTTCTTCAAAAGACAGGAAATTGGAAGCAGAGAGAGAAGTTTGTAGTCATCCTGTAGGAGAAGGGAGGTGCTGTGGAGATGAGACTGGCAAACCCAGGGGAGTGGGGAGGGCTGGAAATCATGGAAGTGCCTCGGGGAAAGGCAATAAGGGGGAGGGAACAGACCTTGGCTGTTGTGTAGATGGTCCTCAAGCTGGAACCGTGAGTAAAAGGTGGGTCTGGTTCCCCTGGGAACGGCTCTGTGAGGCAGTGAAGTGCAAGACTGCGGAAGAGCAGGAACTTTGATTATTCCCTCACTCTTCAGAAGGGGAAACCACGTGAGTGACCTGGCTGGAGGGTGAGTCACAGAGAGGAGGATGCAATTCCCAGAGCACCAGCGGGGCTGTAGAGGAGAAACTGACAGTGTGTAACATGCTGGAAGACGATGGGCCTGATGGAGATAATTCCTAGAATTACCAGGAGGAGGTGCCACCAGTGGTGAGTGAACCCTGTGACAGGCTTGTTCAGTCATGTCTTTCTTAATTGGGCCTGCCCTATAGAGCAGGGCAGCTGCAGGCTGCCTCAGAGATCCATAGGCTGAACTTGACTTGCGAGGTGCACGTGTCACCTCTGTACTGCACTGTGTTGTGTTTGACAGTAGAGTTTCCACAAATGAGAGAAAAAGAGGGCTAAAGTTAAGAAGAACTTTTGCTAAAAGCAGAGAGCATTCCCCCTGCTTACTGGCTTTGGGGAATATTGGTTCTCTGGTGCCCACTGCACTGGGTGCTCTGATGCAGAGCTCTGCTTACTGTGCTGGGTGTTTTGAGTAGGCATCGGAAGTCCTGATTGAGACCCCCAGTTAGAGAGTGAGGCTCACCTATGTCTCTGACTCACCAGACAGAGAGCTCAACCTCACTCCCACCCTCCCAGTTCCTGTGTCCCACATATTTGATTCAGCTGGCCTTTCCCTTTTTGATGACACCCACCAAAATGTGGGTCACTGCTTCAGCTCTGTTTTATCTGAGCTACTGCCCTTCCACCTCCAATATTTTCATAGTAATGCCAATAAATTTAGCTAAACAATCTTCTCAGATAAATACAGGCAGGGGTTTTTTTTTGTGATGGTACTCAGAGATACTGAGTACTGGCACCTTTTTTTCATAGCGATGTGGCCCTGGCTCCTGAAATCAAGCACTCCAGGTTTGGGAAATGCCAGAACTAAGGTTCAGACTTCATTCAGCCCTATTGTGTTGTTATACAGTCTGTAATTAGATCATCACATAGTTTTTCCACAGAGTCCCTGCCTCAGTCTGTGCACAGGGTGGACTTGGCCTGGGGATGAATCAGGGATGTATAGTGAAGGAAACAGGAACGCGCCCTCCTCTAAAGCCACTGCTGTCAAGGTTTTGCCTCAGTGGCTGCACTTTCGGTGGATACTCATTTTAAACTAGTCCCCACCGCCAAAGAAAAACTTCCTCATGGACAATTTTGATAGCAGGAGGCTTCACGAGCAGCCCCTGCCACTGCAAAAGCCAGCCACCACAAAACTAGCCACCACGGGCACTTTCACCAGTAGCTTCTCAAGGGGAGTCCCTGCCACCGCAGAAAGCTGCTGCTGACGGCAATATGACCTTAAAGGGGTCACAGGCTGCCGCTGAAGCTCTCCACATTGCCAAGGGTTTCTTTCCGGGGTGGGGCTTTTAGCGGCAGGCTGATCAGTGGTGATGCACTCAGCCGCTGTGCCGTGACACACTTTTGTGTCGTGACACAGCGGTTAAAAACCACTGCTCTAGATAAGCACTGCCAGTAAGCCAGCCCTTAACATAGCTCTTCACATGTAGTATGGGCTTGGACTTGCCTTAAAGGGGCCGGGAGCCCTGGAACACCATCCTATTTATGCCCTCTCTTTAGCATGTAATCATCTTTAAGTATGTATTGACACGCCTTGGTGAATTCAGGATGTTTTCCTGAACTTGGCCCCATTTCAGTAATGCAAGAACCCTGTTGGAAGATTACACATAAGAGTCTGACTTTTGTGTAAAGAGCAACTTAAATGGAATGTTCTCCATTGTGCATTTTAAAGGAATGTTTCTGTTTTTAGTCCTTTGAATGGGCTGCTGCTGAGTGAGGTACCTTAATGAACTCTACTATCACTTTTGTGTTTAAATACTTTATCTGTGAATATGAACAATGCCCTTTTTGTTCCTGATTGAACTGCTCTCAATATTAACAAGCTCAGTGTTACATGTTCATGTTTCTAAAAGAGGGTTTTTTTTGGAGCAGTGGCTTTAAAAAGCAGCATCAGAGGTAGACTTTTGTCTTCGTGCATTGCTTCCTCTTTTTATGTGCTCATTAGTCTGTGTCCCAAGGCACAATGCTATAACATGTACCACTCATTATAGCAATAGCCCTCCATCTTTAACAGCCATTTTGTTATCCAACAGAGCTGCAGAAGAATTAAAAATATGAATTATACATGAGGAAGCAATGCCATGTAGTTAAAACACAGAACTTGGAATCTGAAGTCATTGGTTTTATTCCCAGCTCTGCCTCAGACTTGCTGTGTCACATGGGGCAAGTCACTTATCCGCCCTACACCTCCATTTGGGTGGGTGGGTGGGGGAATAATTATTGCTTCATCCCCCCTGGTACTGTGAGGCTCAATTAATTTATGAGATGGTGCTTTGAGATTCTGTGATGGAAAGTGCTACATAAGTTAAAAGTATTAGTATATTTGGAATTCAGATGCGTGTGTAGAACACTTCTTCTACATTAATAACTCAAAGTTGGTAATGAAAGGGAACATTTTGTGCCATGTCGTTTTGGGCGAGTGAGGGACCTTGCATTTGATGTATGTCACCTGGGATATAAAGTCTACTGTGCCCATGCTGGCTCCAGTGTGCCTGTGTACGTCTGCCTTTCTGTGTTTGTTTCAAATGGTCATTTTCCCCAAGGCAACTGTTGCATTGTCAGGTTGCTGCCCTGAGAAGGGAGAGGCACGTGTAAGGCTGAGGAGCCTGCAGGTTGAGCACCACTGAATTAGGGTAGCAGTGTGGTGATAGGTTTATTAGGGGTGACCTTGAAGGATTGGTGTCTGGAGTTCAAGAATTTATGGATAAGCTTTTTTTTCTTTCGCCCCCTGCCCCCACCCAAGCTCATCAAAGTCACAACTATTCACCAACTATTCACCGACTAGTATCAGATAGAATAAGACTCAGTAAATCTCCCCAAGAAAGTCCTTTAAAGAAATGCTGTTACAAGACTCAGTCCAGCCTTTTGTCTTCTCTTTCCTGGGCACATGAACTAGGCAAGAATTCACAGTTCTCATACAAGCACACACGCACATCCTTTCCCAAAAACCCAATGATGCAGGAATGCGGGGGCTTTTTCTCCAAATGTAATGGGTCTTTGTGTTTGAATTCCCTACCAGAGTTCCTATTTCATATTGTTCAGGCTCCTTGTTTATCAAGGTGGATTTGTCCAGGTTAGGCCAGGGAGGTCATGTTAGCTAATTCCATCCTAGTCACAATCATTTTTTCTAGGCTAGCTGCAGACTGACACCGTCTACCTCCATTTATTTGGCTGAGGTTGACCCTAAGGTCTTCCACTACAGTGACATTGATCAGCTAAATACAGACAAAACGTTAACCTGCTTTATTTTGTCCTGCAAGAATTCCCCAACTGCTGCCTCTGGGTGCGTCGCGACTTATAAATTAAGTCGACTTAAGCAGGCTTAAGTCGACTTAATTTAATCCACATCTACACTGGACTTTCCTTAATTCGACTTAAACTGCTCCTTAAGTCGAATTAAGGAAAAACTAGTTCGAATTAATAACACCTCGTTATATTTCAAACTAGTGTCTAAGTCAACTTTATTAAGTCGACTTAGCTAGTGTAGATGCCCTAAATCGACTTGGTCGACTTAGGACAAGGGGGACAAGGGAGCCCCACATGGCTCCCTGGCAGAAGGGAGCCGCTGTGGCTCCCTTGTTCCCTGGGGAACCCCTGCTCCCTTCTCCCCAGACCCGTGGCTTCCCTGCAAGGGAAGCCATGATCCCGGGGAGAAGGGCTCCCCAGCCAAGGCTCCAGCGGGAGGGGATTGCCCACTGGAACCCTGGCTGGAGAGCCTGGGAGGCGGGCGGCTGGTCCTGGC
>ML686178.1:292739-311589 GCA_007922175.1 Pelusios castaneus
GACGTAACTAGTCGACGTAGAGAGTCTAGTATAGACTCTCTAAGTCGAGTTACTAAGGCCCACTTTAAGTCGACTTAGGAGTGCTGTGTGGACTCTTAAAGTCGACTTATTAAAGTCGACTTATTTAATTCAACTTAAATCCCTAAGTGTAGACATAGCCTCTGAGAGCAAATATGTTCTATTGTGTTTCCCCTTTCGGCTTTTCTGGAAATAGGCTGCTGCCTCCACTTCTTCATAGGAATGAAATCTCTTTTTGTTCAACATTTTGTTGAGAGAACCTGTCTCCTGTTAAAAATCCTTGCTGATATTACTTTTATGTGATTAGTCTTTCTACTTTTCTGTAATATCTTAAACCTTGACAATGTGATGACCCTTTAGCAATTATCTATGTGGGCTATTTCCTGACCATTGTGTGTGCAAGTTCATTTTGTTCAGTTCCTGGGAAGCATATGGCCAAGAGGTTAGGAGAGGGGATTGGATGTCATCATGCCTTGGTTCTGTTTGGAGTTTTGCTATTGGTGCGTTGTGACTTTTTGTCCTTTGATAAAGTTGCTTAATCTCTTTGTGCCTCAGTTTACACATAAGAGCAATGGAGATAATGCCAATTCTGAAGCTTGTTTAACATTTGCATGTTACTTTTAGCTCCATGATTGACTGGTAAGTAGTCATTATTATCAACCATATATTTCTTAAAGCCTTATCACGTGTGCTGCTTGTTTTCCTTCCGTTGCAGCACATGCTCCCTTTTCTCTCTCTAGTTTGTTGGAGCAAGTGGAAAATTCCAACTAAATTCACTTTAACTTTGGGTAAAAGTGGCTCAACCACTTTCTTCCTGGGTACGCTCTTTTACACGGGGCATAGGTTTACACAGCTTCTGGGCCTGAGGAAAGTTAGTTGTGCCCACCTGGGCGTGAATTACCAAATCCTCTAGAAAACCCCAGGAGGTGTATACTCTCGGGAACTGGATGAAACTCAGTCATGCAGTTCTACAGTCCTAGAGTTTGAGGCCAGAAGGGAGCACTAGATTACCTTGTCTGACCTCCCGTGTATCAAAGATCACCAGCACCCACACACTAAATCCAACAAACAATCTAAAACCAAAGAATTGCAGCGAAGAGAATAGGAGAGATTGGAGTGCTTGAGACCCCTGCAGTGGCAGGGAATGATGACGTGAAATGCACGTAGATAAATCCTGCAAGTAACCTGCACCCACATGAAGGTGAATTCCCCCATCACCACCCCCTATGGCCACTGCCAGTCTGACCTGGGAGGAAGTCCTTTCCTGATCCCATGTGGCTCTTGGCTTAGATGTTGGACCAGGACTCAAAAACTATGGGTTTTATTCCCAAGTCTACAGTAGACTCCCTGAGCGACCTTGGGCAAATTTACTTAATCTCTCTGTGCTTTGCTCTTCCCTGTAAAATGGAGATGATGCTTGAATGGCACCTAGCACCACTGGGCTCCGACCTCGGTTGGGGCCTCCAGGCACTTCTATAACCTTGTTAATACTAACTGGGGAATCCCAATAGCTCAGCGAGCAGAAACCTCTTGCCTGGTTTATTTTTGATCATACAAGTCTGTGCATGTCTCTCAGGGAGAGGAGGGCCTTGGATGGAGGCAGCCATCCATGAGGTATTTGGATTTTTTTTAGTTAGCTATGCTGAAGCCCCGAAAGACTTCATTTGAAGTTCTGTCTCGCATGAGAAGGCAAGATGTTTCCTTCCCCCATTAATTCCATACAGCCATAAAGCCTGGTTGGTCCAATACTCCTTTATGTTTTCCTCCTCAATAGGTGGGATTTGCTCCCCACCTGCCTCAGGCTCACCAGTCGTATCTCAAATGCCCTTCAGAAAATCCTTGTAATACAGTTGTTACTGGCATCACCTTGTCCTCTCTCTCCCTGCTCACCACTGCACCTCGGCTGTACTCCTCCCGACATTCAGATTGTGTCTGCAAAGCCCAGTTCCTGGGGTTAGGTAATGCAAGACTCCCCTGAGATTTTTGACAGGTGTTTCATAATACAACGTGCTCTGCTTTCCCAGCTGTTGAAAGACCATACTTCTTGTACATTTTGTCAGAAGGACAGGGCATGCGAGTCAGTTGGAGACTCCAGCCATTCTATATCTGGCAAATGTTGCTTTATTTGCAGATTGTTTAACCCTTTCATTGTATAGCATGGAATACTCTTAAAAAATATAAACTGTCACCACAGGATGAGTTCCCAGCTTATGCAAAATTGACACAATCGGACTGGGTCTGAATAGGGACTTGGAATGGCTATCTCACTACAAAAAAACGATTGTCCCTCTTCACACAGTCTCACCTTCTAATCAACTGCTGTTGTGAATGGGCCTCACCTTCTCGAACAGAATTGACTTTGTGAGCACTTTCTCACCCATCCTGGCATGTGTATATATCTATACTTCCCAACTGTAGTTTCCACTTCATGCATTGGAATAAATGCGTTGCAGCCCACAAAAGCTTATGCCTGAAGAAATTTGTTAGTCTTTAAGGTACCACAGGAGACTCATTGTTTTTGCTGTATACACATTGGCGGTTGGAGGGCAGGGCATTTGCCCAGGGCCCTGTGCCACAGCTATTTTAAATCTTCTGGTGGGGCCGGTGGCAGGGCTGGCAGGGGCCCCAGAAAGGCTGGTGGTGGGGCTGGAGGGCTGGCAGGGGGGCTGGGGAGCCAGTGAGGGCTCCAGCGGGGGTGGCTCGGGGGGGGGGACATGGGTTGGGGGCGGGGGCGGGGGCTGGTGAGGGTCAGGGGGGTAAAAGTCAAGGATGCCCCTCCCATGTGGCGTGGGCCCCCCCATCCTTGACTTTGCCCAGGGCTCTGGAATCCCTAAGCCCACCCCCGTGTTTACCGACTAACATGGCTTCTCCTCTGTAGCGTAGGCTTTTATCTGAGAATGAAATAAAAGTTACAGAAAACAAATAAGAAGCAAAGACTTCTCATGAAACTTTGATGTCCCTGCTTATGTCTCCTGAGAGCATCTTTTGCTACGGCTGCTGTAGCTTGTTAGGTCAAAGTGGGACATTCCCTGTCACTCATGGCTTCATTCCTTTTGTTAGATTCCTGCCCTAACCGACTCCGTTTGAGGATAGTTACTTATAGCAGAAATGCCCCTTTGATCAAGAACGATATTGTTGAAAGATGACAATGTTTTTCCAATTTCCTTCTCTTGCCCGACTTATGCTGGTTCCTGCTGGCATTGTCCCTTTGAAGAAACTCCTCCTTAAGCAGAGAAAAAAATACACTGAATGTAGTTAATCCAATATGCAATTTAGTCAGGCAGTTCATCCAAACAAATATGCTGCATTTCAAGACCTCCCTTGATGTTAAAACAAGTTCTTCTGAAAATGGCTGACTCGGGAAAGATGGGTGCATTGTTTCTCTTCATTCCACCTCCTTACCTTAACAGCGCAGCTGGGTCACAAACAGAATTATTTTCTGAATTACATCTCCTCTCTCTCTTTCTCTCGTCAGAATTCTACCTCCTCAGATTTTCTCTTCTTTATTAGCCTTTGCACCCAGGAATGGAGTGAGACTCTGGTGACTTGTTATTGCTTCCTCTGCCCTTGAAAATTCATGATATATACCATTAGTATCTTTACTGTGTTAGTTGCACCTGTGGGTCTCATTCAGGATTAGGGCCCCATTGTACTAGGCGCTACACAAACATAATCAGAGGAATCCTTGCCCCCAAGCAGCTTTAAATAGATCAGACAGAGAATGGCATACTATTCCTATTTTACATTGGGGAAATCGAGGCACACAGTGATTAAGTGATTCACCAAAGTTTACACATGAAGTTTGTAGAGGAGTGCAAGAGAGTGTGCAGAGTCAGCACCCTGGCACGCCAATACCCACGAGTATATAGTAATTGGGACCTAACTGGAAGATAAGAAGTGGAGGGAGGGTTTAAATTAACTGAGTAAAGCTACAGCTCAAGGGAGAAGCAATCCTGGCATGTGGGAGATATAAACTGCCTGGAAGGAAGTGCTGGAAAAGTTGGAAGTCTGAAGGAGAGCTGAAATAGACAGGATTATGGGCTGTTTCCTTCTCCAGATACAAGGGGGGAAGCTGGCTAGGGACTGTAAAAACATGTAAACAACACTGCAGGCTGTGAGCCACTAGAAGGACACAATAAAATGTGGTGGTGATGGTGGAGGAGGAGATGACATGGAGTGGTGGTGATCTGTGATAAAGGACTCTCAGGGGACCACGCTGCGATGAGGAGCGGAGGAAGTACGGCCTAAGTGAATAGGGACTGGAGAGAGGGTCAGGAGCTGAGGCTCCATTTCCCCTCCATTACAGATTTCTTGCAAGTCTTTTAGGCTGCCATGTGTCTCAGCTCCCCATCTGTAAGATGGGGTAGCACACCTACGGACATGTCAGGTGTACAATCCATCAACGGTGGTGATGTGCTCAGATACTCTGGGAATGAGAACAAAGTAAGTGCCGAGAGGGAGGGAACTGAACCGATGTTTCATGAGTCCCAGAGTAGCCATCCAGGCATCCTTCTTGTCTACAATGTGGTTCTAGAGACAGAGGCCAAATATCTGTGGTTTGAAGCATGATTTTTACAACAAGATTGTAACGCAGTTCTCGGAAATCCTCACCCACACCAGTCAAACTCTGTTAGAGGAGATTTAGTAGCAACATGGTTTTATAGACACTCTTGCTGTTTGTCTGGTTTCTGACTCTGTTGTGGAAAGGACCAAAATTCATGCCCAGCCCTCCACAACTCCCTCCTTGATCATATCCTTTCAGGAAAGGATCTAGTTTGACAAAGTGTGATCAGTGGAAAGTTTCAAATTGTGTTGCATAACCTTGTGGAGACTAAGATCCGTGCATCAGATCTTCTGGCCCAGTCTTCTGCAACCTGGATTCATTCACCCCACAGCAATTTCTCTTCACTAGGGCTGTACAAAAAGAAGCAAAGTTTAATTAGCATTTTGAAGTGGGCAGCCTTGAAGTTAATGACATTGAATAAAGAAAAATTGTTTTAACCTTATTTGCACTTTTCAATTTACTTATTAAAAGCCATCTGTTAAATTTTAAGCGAGTGCACTGGGGAGCTAAACTCGGATAGTCAGTAGGAGAAAAACATGTTGCCTTAAACAAGCAGTTAATATTTTTTCCTTTTAATTTCTCGTGCAGGTATCAGGAAACAAATGGTCATACCACAAGACCATACTCCTGTTGTTTATATTGGGCTTGATCCAAGGTGCTCAGCCGTCCTGTCAAGCGTCACGTGCCCTCAGCTCCCACTGACTTCAATGGGAGCTGAAGGGCACTCAGCATCTTGCAGGACTGAGTCTGTAGAGCACGTGATGGGGATTGGTAATGCATTTAATACATGCTGCTGCTGCTAATAATAAGTGTGCTTTGCAGTCAAATATGAAGACAAAGGTCAGTGTTTTCAAAGCTGGGTGCTTAAGTTAAAGGTGTAATTTATGTTCAGCCCCTGTCCTGCAAGTATGTATTTGAGTAATCCCATTGGACTCCGTGGTGCTTCTCATGCATAAAGAAGCCAATCGGGTGTGCGTGTGTGTGTGCGTGTGCGTGTGTGAAAGATCAGGGCCTTTGGCATCCAAAGCCTTGATCCTGAAAACACACTTGTTGCAAACAGACACGTGCTCATGTGATTAGTCCCCACTGAAGTTAGATGGAGTTGGGTTAGGAGGTCATGTGTAAGGGTTTGCGGCAGTGGGACCAAATAAGTGTCCCTACCTATTACAGGTGCTGAGCCGAACAGCTCCCATTGACTTCAGATTTATGCTGCCATTATCTCTGTTCTAGATGGTATGGGGTATTGTAGCATAAACGACAAAGCTGAAAGAGAAAATACTCAAAGCAGAACTACAGAACCCTGTAAATAGAGGGGGGAAAAGCCATCTGTACTCAATGTCTGTTGCAAGCACTGAAGCAGAATGTGTATACAATAAGGAAGCTTTTATAAAACTTTATTTTTGTATCATTATGAACTTAAAATGCCAGTTGGTATTCAGATCTAGGGCGGGGGGTAAAAACCTGGGGTGATTTGACTTGTTTTAACATGACTTCGAATTTCTAACTGAGCTGGCGAAAATGCTTTTCATCCAAGTACAAAAGATTCTCATTGTAATTAATGGCAAATGATACGGAGTGCAATAAAACACCATCATTTCAGTGTTCTTAAAGACTATTTATGACTGGATATTGAAACTGGTAATGATTCTGCCATTTGTCCTCATAATTTATTATTCCAAGGAGAGACAAGCATTGTTAAGGATTCATCATCCATTTTACAGAAAGAGTGCTGAATTCAGCTTTTTGTGTGTGCTAATGATGGCGTTTGGGGCCATCTGCAAAATAAACCTGATGGGGAGTGCAGACTTAATTGAGGGGTTAGCAGAGAGGGGGTTAATTAATGCTCTCTCCTGTGAAAGGAAAGAGCATGGCCACATGCCCCAAGGGGGTAATATAGCAGAGCAGGGCGAACTACAGTAAAAGAAGTCACTCCCTCAGCATGGTAGAAGAGAGCAGAGCTCTGAGTGCAAGGTTTGACTGGCATTAGGAACCCTTTGGAAAGCAAAGACGATACTTCCTGGAAGTCCAGGCTGTATTCTGCACTTGGGATCAGGCCCTTTATTACTGACTTCAACTGTAGGCGCACCAAGCCCTTGTCTTGGAAATGATCTCATTTGGAGACCAGGTTGAAGGATGTCTTGTGAACTCTTGGGGCTTGATTCTGATCTCACACCAGTAGCTGCTCCACTAAAGTCAGAGGAGTCACACTAGTGTGAAACCTTTGTGAGGTCAGGACTCAGGCCAGTATTTCATCCCCTGATGATGAGAAGTTTTGGCTTTTGACTGGGCTGTGAGAAAGGCCAGGTGCACTGGTCAGAATGTGAGGGCTGACAGATAAGGTCTCCAGAGCCTACAGCTGGCTGGCATGTCCCAATGCTGTAGAATAAGATATTGCAGGTAAAAAATTGCTTTTCTATCAGTAGTTCTAGCAACAGACTGAGATTTCTGCTGTTTCACAAACAAGTGGGGATAAATCCTGTTTTCAGTTACACCCATATGACCTGTGGAAGCTGAGAGCAGAATTTGACCCATTTTCTTTCCCTTTAAAGAGCTGAGCAACACCCCACCCGCCCCCCATTTATTATAATCGTCATGTCAAAAGGGAACTTGCTCATTTATTGGAGGTTATCCGTGTCAAGGGAAGTTATGTTTCCATCACTACCTGGGGGCCCATCAGCTGATGAAGTCTGAAAGCAGTGACTCAAATTGACTTTGAAGCATCACCCAGCAGCTCTAAAGACAAGAACATAACTCCAGTTGATGTTTAAAATAATCCAATGCACAAAAAACGGTTCCACTAAATTGTACATCTTTTTACTATTGCCTCTTTTTAAAGGAAGGGGATAAATTGAAAGGAAGAATGCTTTTTTCCACTTCCAGGTTTTGATTTGTTTTTTCTTTTGGGTAGTTGAGTGATGGACAGATCCACTGATATAGCATAGTGGCTCATTTCTGCTGTTGCAGTTTTTTTTACGCTGAAAAGAGATATGGCATTTAAAATGATTGAAGGCCCACATTCAGCAAAACATTTAAGCCTGTGGTTGTCTCATTCAATAAGATGAAAGCACAGGCTTAAAGTTAAGCCTGTGCTTAAGTGTTTTGCTGAAGAGAGTTGGATTTACACATATGTTTAAATCTAAGCAGGGGTTTCTGTGCTTTTCTGGATCAGGGCCTAAATTAATTGATGGTTAAACAATAAATGAGTAAAAGGGCATCATGAATATAAAAATATTTTTTTAAACCTCACCTGTGTTAATAACATTTTAAAATCATTCATGTTAAAGTTTATTTTTATTACATTTATGCCATTTGTTCTTTTTTTGTTCTGAAAAGCTTGGCAATGAGAAAGAGGTCAGTTTCAACTTTGTGGTTCTCATGCATTAACTCGGTTGACTTGTTTGGGTTTCTAACACTGCAGTGGGGCTGATGAGCCCCAACTCCCCTCCCCCCCCCACCCCACCACCTCAAAGTAAATGCTTCTTAAATGCTTGTCTGCCTGTTGTGCTAAACTGTGTGGTCACTTTGTGGTAAATCTAGCTACACATTTGTTGTGTAGCATATTTAAAAAGGAATAGAGGGAAACTATGGGAGGGTGTCAGGGCTCCTTGTTCTGTGTTTGTACAGGGCCTAGCACAGCGAGGTCCTGGTCCTTAATTCTGATTCCAATAATGTGCTCAAGCCCCTTTCTAAGCAGCCTGACATGAGCTGTTTGTGATTATCTGGAGGGTAAATAGCTACAAGATTACTGCAATTGTGTGGTCACTGAGAAAAACCCCAATTTTACATCCAGGAAAGCTGGAGTCTGCGTACAGAAAACCCTGACTTTGTATATGCAGTTCAGATGTTCACTCCCCAAAGACCACGAGCCACTTCCACTAATAGGCATATCCCTGGCGTTTCTTGGTGAAGCCACTGTTCAAGGCACTGATTGGCCAGTTCCAAAATTGTTGGCCCACTAAGTTCAATTTAACTTTTTTTTTTTTATTATTTGAAAGTCTAAAACGCATCCAGTGTTGAACCTCAAGTCTCTAGGGCTATGTCTACACTTGGAAATCTAAGTCGACTTTATCTAAGTCGACTTTAAGTCGTCTTAGTTAAGTCGACTTAGTGAGTCTACACTTAAATTTTAAGTCGACTTTGGGGGGAGCTTACAAAGTCGACCTAGAGCATCCACACTGGATGCCTAGGTCGACTTCTAGGGGCTAGGGGGACCTAGGGTAGGTGCACGGGGGCAGGGGGACACCCCTTGCCCAGTGCCAGGGGGCTCAGCCTTTGCCCCATTGTACATAGGTACAATGGGGCAAAGGGGGACAGGGACCCTGGCAGGGCATAGGGGCAGGGTCTGCAGGGCTCTGCCCTACCCTTTGGGGGGACATGCCAGGCTCCCCCTGTGCCCCCCCCCGGTAGGGAGGGTATTGGTGCAGTCCTGGGGTAGCCCTAAGTCGAGCTAAATCTAGGTTTAATAAAGTCGACTTAATTTTCATTAAGTCGACTTAAGCAAATTGCTTAAGTTGACTTAAGGAAAGTGTAGTGTAGACGCAGGGTAAATTAAGTTGACTTAAGCAAGCTGAAGTCGACTTAATTTACTAGTGTAGACGCAGCCTAGGAGACATGAGCTATTTTTGTGAAGAGAAATCTGTCACTTGGATGTCATCCTCGTCCCACATGGACATGTGGTCAGTTTGTGATGCAGACATGTAATTTACCACGCCTGCTTAAAGGTCACAAATGGATTACATTGGCTGATCTGTGTAGGCGATGCTTGCGTAGCACCTGCTTGCATCAATCCTGACTTGAACTAGGTCTTGTGTGTGCCTCTCTTTCATCAGCAGCCTGGATAAAAAGTGAATCTGTAATAAAGTTCCTCCCACTTCACACATCTGGCAAACATCATGGCCTTTTGCATTGACTTATTTAAGGACGGTGAACTTCCTCATTAGATGGGTTTTATAAGAGAATGAAGATCTAACCAGAGTGATTTACATTACTGACATCATTTCCTTTAATTGAAAGTTTCTGTCAAAGAAAGCTGCAGTAACAAATTCACAAGGGAACAAACTGGAGATACAAGAAGGGATGAGAGACAGAGAAATTGCAAGTACATTCCCTAAAGAAGTTGGCTGCAATTAGCATTATTTTAGACTGAGGACAAGAAAGAACACAATTGAAATCATGATGAAAGAGCACAGTGTGTCTGAGTGACACTCTGCTCTGAAATGAACACAAAATGGCCACCTGTCTCTGCACACAGCAGAGTCCTCAGGGATTAAAGATTCAGGAAACAAAGGAAAAAAACATTAGAAGGAAGATTTTCAAAAGCAAAGGGTAGTTAGAGTCCCAATTCCCACTGAAAGCCAGTTAGGTGTCTAACTCGCATTAACGCCTTTCTAAGTTTCCCTTACGGAGATAAAAACATGGTTTCCATTGAGAATTTCTGTTCTTTGCTTTCTTGGGCTGAACCCTGTTTTTGTTCACTATTGCTTATAAAGGCCAGAGGCACATCTCCTCTGAGCACCTTGATTGCAGTCAAGTAACAAGCTGCGAGCAGGGACTAGAAGCGAGGACTCACCAGGGTTTTATTTCTGCCTCTACCACAATCTGACCTTGAGCGAGTCTCCAGACCAGTTTACCCCTCTTTGCAACAGGGATCTGATCTTGGTTCCCTATCCTGCAGCCTTGTGGTGAGACCATGTTTAATTAGTGTTTGTAAATGGGGTGTGAGCCCTCCTAGGGAGATGCACACTCTGTGTGCAGGTGTTCCGACGTCCTCTTGCTCAGAGCTGCACAGCGCTTCCTTGGTCTCAATGATAATGTGAGCTGTCACTCTGGGAACTAGATGAGAGGCTATTTGCCATTCTCAATGCGGCACCGCACCGATGACACAGCATACATTATCCCAAAGTTCAGCGGAGTTCGATGAAGGTGATTAAGAAGGAAAAAAAGTTGTTTTTCTTTTAACAGATTGAGAGCCAAGTGATAAAAAGGAGAAATGTTCTTTTACAGCAATGATTGAGTTCTCTGAAGGGCAGTCTTCATCCAGCTCTGCTCAGAGAGGCAGAGAATTTTGGCTTTGTCTTGTTCTTCTGCTCTTGCTGGGATTCCTGTTTTTGCCATATGCAATGTACTTGCTGGGGAGCCAGCTCCCCGAAAGAGAGGGACCCAAATACAAGAGGTGCACAGATAATCAGGGGATGTGAATCTGTATCAGACCAATGCAGTACTTGACTCTGAATGATTTACATTTAAAAGAAATATAAAATCCTATTAAAACGTTAAAGAGAACCCAGTGGCCATCACCCAGGCCAGTTAAAGCTAAAGCAGCTTGGAATTTCTCCAAATCTGTATTTTTAGGGGGCAGGAAAAGTAAGGAGAAGAGTTTTGACTATGTCTCTCCCCCCCCCCCCCCCCGCTTCCCATCTGTCAAACAGAGAGAGTGGCGCTTCTTTTCTCTGACCTTTTCTCACTCTTCTCATTTTAGATTTGGCTGTTCCTCACTCTTCACGCAAAGCATCCTAGGATGAGGCCTCAATTTTGTGGGGGCACGAAGTCCCTGCCGTAATTCAAATATTAGTAAAGGTTGCCTACGTAACCTGCTGTTGATTGTATGTTATGGATGCTCTTCTGGCCCTCAGCCACAGTGGACACGAAGCGGATGGCAACTTTGCTGAAGCTACAGCAGCTTGTGCTTTTAGCGCTGGAGGTTCCCCACTTCAGCCCCCAGTTTGTTAGCCAAAATGATGCATTTATGCCTCTAACAAACTGAGCTTTTCTGCAAGAGTTAAAGTGGACAGCAATATCAACAAAGCTCCATAGAGAAATTAGCTTCTGCAGTGCCTTCACTCTGTATGATCCCCCAAATTACTGTGTGGTTTTTTTTAAGCTCTAATGGCCTCTCTATGCTTCACTGCGTGTCTCCTAAGCTCTGGGCCCAGCATTTGGTGTGATCTCATGATAAAAACATCTGACAAGCTCAGGGTGACTCGGCTCTGCTCACACTAATGGAGTTGCTGTGTTGATGCCATAGATGGTGAGTAAAGTGTGTTAAAGAGATTGAACCGGTGGGCATGTAACACCTGTGAGTTTATACATGTGTGGTAAAATATAATCAGATGATATAATGAAGAGTACAGAATGGAGAAAGAATGTTTGCCCACTAGAGGGTGCACAATTGCTTTGTTCAGAGGAGTCTTCTTGGCACACACCAGCTGCTGTTCCCCTTTTGCTGCAGGGCTCACTTCCATGTCTGAAGGAATCTGCTCTGTACGGCTTGATCACTCATTCTGCTCTCCTCTGAACCGTGTGTTGGCCAAGCTGCATTACTGTTTAATCACCCCCTGCTAATTAGGCTTCAGCAGGGCAGTGAGTGCCCAGAAGTCCATGACACATCCACTCAAAGAGCTGCTCCTTGCAGCGGAGATATGCTTTGTTTTCTTAGCAAAGGAGAAACTAAGAAAATTCATTTAGTAAAGCACCCCCCCCACCCCAGACTTTGCATTTGGAGAAGTGTTGATGGGCTCCAAATATGGTGGCCTCTGGGGCTTGGCTTCTGATGCTAGGGGCCTTCTTTGTGTGTGTGTGTGGGGGGGGGGGCAGGGGGGGAGAGGCAGGATGTGGCAGGAGGAGAAGAAATGCTGAAGGATGCTATTGCCGTTACTGAGTTAACTGCACCTCTGATCCCTCCTGACCAATCTAAGTGCACCCCATTTCAGGGAACAGGCCCCTAGCAGTCAGCCGGCTTTCTGGGGAATCATAGGATTTGTCCACTACAGCTGGGCCCTGGCTGATGTCTCCTATGTATCAACTGTGATTACTTCAGCAGGGCTGACTTCAGGCCAGCTCCTTCACAAGTCTGCACCCTCGAGGAGCAGTGGTAGTCAGTAAACAAACAGACTTTTAAAAATCAAGTATTATTTATTAGAACAAAAGCAAACAGGTCTTAAAACAATAAACCAGTCTGAATGAATGTCTGGGTTTCCAGAGATCTTCCACCTGGGCATCCTGGGCGGTCTAAGCTTTCTACAGCCCTCACTCTCCCATGAGAACTGTAGGGGCTATTTGGCAAAGTCCGTTCTCTCAATTCACAAATCATTTCTCTTCCCCTGCTTTAGGGAGAGGCCTCTTTAAAAGCTGTTTGACCCTTTGTCCTTTTGATCACCCCACTGCCCCAGAATAAGTCACTTGTAACTGTTTTTAGCCCTGCGATCAGTTAGTTCTTTGAGTAGATGTGTCTATGTATTCCACTTGATGTGTTTTGGGGAGGGGATTGCCCAGGGCACTGGAGCTGGAGAAATTTGACTAGCAGTACCTGTAGAGGGGTGGCATTCTTGTCGCATGGTCGTAGACACTCCCCTAGCTACATGAGGTGGTCCTGCCCTAATGTTCCCTTAGTTCCTTCACCCTGAACGCCTGGAAAGGAGACTCCAAGGTGGAGGGGATGGAGAGTGGGCCATGGAATTCCCATCTGTACCACAACTAAAAACCGCAGTTACAAGAAGTAACCATTATTACTACTTCAAGCAGATGCAGCCATTTAGGTGACTCACAAGCCGTACCTGCCCTACGAGGCCGGGCTCAGAGTCTAGCTAAGCAAGGGCTGCGGGACCAATCTACCACTCTGGAAGAAGCGGTTATGGTGTAATGGGTCATTTGGCAATGACCACATAGCAACTCTGCAACTGTCCAGTGTGGAAATGCCCCTGAGGAATGCCAGGGATGTAGCCTGCACCCATGTAGAATGAATGAACTTGCCTCCAGTAATGGTGGTGGGCAGGGTTAGCTGAGGCTAATTCATTTGCAGTCTCGATGCAGGATGTTATCCGTTTGGAGATTCTGTGACGAGACCGCTTGACCTTTCAAGCGATCCTCGTGTGACACAAACAAATGAAGTGAAGCGCAAAACAGTTTAGTTCTGTCCAGATAAAAGGCGAGACATTGCCTGACATCTAATATACAAAGGCATTGCTTCTCCAGAGATGAATATGGCTTGGGAAAGAACACAGGCGAATATACAGCCTGGGTCAGAGGAAACTGAGAAACCAATTTAGACAAACATTTTGGATGCAGCTGTAAAGTCATTTTGTCTTTAGGGAATTGTGTATAAGGAGGCACCGCCATCTGAGCCTGCAACTCACTCTCCTTGGGTGCATCTACACTTAGAAATTAAGTCAATTTAAGCTTGCTTAAGTTGACTTAATTTAATCTGCGTCTACACTACATTTTCCTTAAGTCAACTTTAGGAAAATTAAAGTCGACTTTATAAAACCTACTTTAAAGTCGACTTTACTGGCTAAGTCAACTTTATTAAGTCGACTTAGCCAGTGTGGACGCGGATTAGCCCTAAGTCGACTTTAATGGGGCAAATGCTGAGCCCCCTGGCACTTGGCAAGGGGTGCCCCCCCTGCCACCATGGACCAATCCCAGGTCCACCTAGCCCTTACAAGTCAATTTAGGCATCCAGTGTGGACGGTTTAAGTCGATTTGGCAGGGTCATCTTTAAGTCGACTTAATTTTTGAGTGTAGACATGCTAAATTGACTTAAATTAACAAGTGTAGACATAGCCCTTGTGCCTGTCACCATTACGAGAAACTCAGGTTTTTGTAACACAAAAGTGGAAAGGCACAAGATGCCAGGGGCTTGAACGGAGCTCCCATTAAGGTGTCTAGGACTGTGTTGAGGTTTCACAGAGAAACCAGCTCTTCTATCTGAGGGTGTAGGTGAAGCAGCCCCTTTAAGAATCTTGCTGCCTCAGCATTGGAGAGGAATGATCTTCCCTGAATGGGGGCAATGAAATGTTGATATCGCTGCCAGATGCACTTTCAGTGAACGAAGTGCAAGCCCCAATGACAGAAGGTGCAGCAGGGTGTCCCAAAAGTCCTGATTAGAGGCTACTGGTGGGATTCCAGGGGTTAATGCCCACAGTGAAAGTTGCTTACATTTCACTGAATAGAGACTAGAGAATCTGAAGGTTGAGAACTGCTAGCCTAGCATGGTGGAGAAGGGAGACAATATAAATGGGGCTTGTAGATGGGGGAATATAGGAGAGTGGGTCTTTTAAATAGTGACTACAGACCTAAAAAATCAAAACCAAGCCTCCCTACCACAAGGAGAGGTTTTACCCCACAGAGGGAGAAGTGCCAGAGGCTCCATGAAGCTCGCTAGGGCCTGTGCTATTGATTTTATGGGGGAAGTGCTCAGGAACTACAATGAGAAGCAGCCATATAAAAGGCTAGGACAAAGAGAGAGATCTGCACAGTAGTAAAAGAAATGCGAACTGATTTCAAGAGCAATAGCTGGGGAAAAAATCTCCTTGATAAGGGAATGTTGCTTGAAACTTTTGCTTCTGGCTATATTGTCTATATTCTACAGGTGAAGGAACTATTTTACCCTTGGGCAACAAGTTTGTCCATGCAACCAGACCTTACGGTATATATGATCACTCTCCGCTTGCAAGGTAAATTACAGATAGCATAGGAATGATGAAAAACACAGTCAAAATGTAAATAAAAACTTTGATATAGCTCTATTTGCCCCTAGTGCTGAACCATTGGAAGTCAATGAATTTACACTATGGATACATTTGGCCCAATGTTTTCATGTTATTTACCTACATAGATAGCTAAATGGGCATCTTCCTTGGCCAACATGATAATAAACCAATGAGAGGAGACCCTTATCCTCCTATTCCATCTTGTCCATTAATTCATAGATTCCAAAGTTAGACAAGACCATTCTGATCAACTAGAACATCCCATAATTCCTAGGACTTGTCTTTTAGAACAGCATCCAATCTTGATTTTAAAATTTCCAGTGAGGAGGAATCCAGCATAGAATCAGAAGATTAGGGTTGGAAGAGACCTCAGGAGGTCACCTAGTCCAACCTCATGCTGAAAGCAGAACCAACCCCAACTAAATCATAATCCTTGGTCAACTACCCTCTCTGTTAAAACTGATGCTGTATTTCCAGTTTGAGTTTGTCTAGTTTCAGTTCCCAGGCAGTGGATCATGTCATACCTTTCTCTGCTAGACTGAAGAGTCCATTATCAAACATTTGCTACCCATTCAAGTATTTACAGACTGAAATCAAGTCAGCCCGTAACTTTTTCTGAGGCTAAATAGACTCAAGTTCAGCCTATCACTTCAAGGAATGTCTTCTAATCCTTAATCAGTCTCATGGCTCTTCTCTGAACCCTCTCCAAACTTTCAATATCCTTCTTAAATTATGGACCCCAGAACTGGATCACAGCACTGGTCACCCAGAGCAAAATACAAAGATAAAATATCCTCTCTGCTCCTACTTGTGACTCTGCTGTTTATGCATCCAAGTCAAATGCTATCCCTTATGGCCAAAGCATCACTCTGGGAGCTCATGTTCAGCTAACCCCCAAATCTTTTTCAGAGTCACTGCTTCCCAGGACAGAGTTCATAGAACCATAGAATAATAGGCTTGGAAGGGACCTCACGAGGTCATCTAGTCCAACCCCCTGCTAAAAAGCAGGACCACTCCCCCTAAATCACCCCAGCCAGGGTTTTGTCTAACCGAGCCTTAAAAATCTCCAAAGATGAAGATTCTACCACCTCCCTAGATAGCCCATTCCAATGCTTCACCACCCTCCTAGTGAGAAAGTTTTTCCTAATATCCAACCTTGACCTCCCCAGCTGTAATTTGAAACCATTGCTCCTTGTTCTGTCCTCTGTTACCCTCGAGAACAGCCTAGCTCCCTCCTCTTTGGAGCAACCCTTCAAGTAGTTGAAGGTTGCTATCAAATCTCCCCTCAGTCTTCTCTTCTGTAGACTAAATAAGCCTAGTTCCTTCAGTCTCTCCTCATAAGTCATGTGCCCCAGCCCCCTAATCATTTTTGTTGCCCTCCGCTGGACTCTTTCTAATTTGTCCACATCCTTTCTGTAGTGGGGAGCCCAAAACAGGACACAGTATTCCAGATGCGGCCTGACCAGTGTCGAATAGAGGGGAATTATCACATCCCTCGATCTGCTGGCAATACTCCTACTGATGCAGCCTAATATGCCATTGGCCTTTTTGGCAACAAGGGCACACTGTTGGCTCATATTCATCTTCCCATCCACCATAACCCCCAGGTCCTTTTCTACAGCGCTGCTACTTAGCTGATCGGTCCCCAGCCTGTAGCAGTGCATGGGATTTTTCCATCCTAAGTGCAGGACTTTGCACTTGTCTTTGTTGAACCTCATGAGGTTTCTTTCGGCCCAGTGTTCCAATTTGTCCAAGTCTCCCTGGATCCTGTCCCTGCCCTCCAGAGTATCTACCATTCCCCCCAACTTGGTGTCATCCACAAACTTACTAAGCATGCAGTCTATTCCATCATCAAGATCATTAATGAAGATGTTGAATAGAACCGGCCCCAGGACCGACCCCTGGGGCACTCCACTCGTTACCGGTTGCCAACCAGACATCGAGCCATTGATTCCTACCCACTGAGCCCGTTGATCTAACCAGTTTTCGATCCACCTTACGGTCCACTCGTCCAACCCATACTTCCTTAACTTGCTGACGAGAATGCTGTGGGAAACAGTATCAAAAGCCTTGCTAAAGTCAAGGTATATCACGTCAACGGCTCTTCCCGCATCCACAAATCCAGTCATCTCATCATAGAAGGAAATCAGGTTGGTCAGGCACGATTTGCCCTTGGTGAATCCATGTTGACTGTTCCTGATCACTCTATTTTCTCCTATCCTGTAGAAATGGTCAAAATTCAGTGGTCCTAGACGTGTATATTTACATTTAACCATATTGTTTGTGTGTGCCCAGTTTACCAAGCCACCTGATTTGCTCTGCATCAGTGGCCTGTCCTCTTCATTATTTACCACTCCTCCCATTCCTGTTTCCTCTGCAAACTTTCAGTGGTGCTTTTCTGTTTTCATCCAAGTCATTAAAAATAGCCCAGGGCCAAGAACTAATGCCTTCAGGACCCCGTTACAAACACACCCGATCAGTGATGATTCCCCATTTACAGTCACGTGTTGTAACCTATTGGGTAGCCAGCTCTTAATCATTTAATGTGTGCTATATTAATTTTATATCTTTCTAGTGTTTTTTAATCAAAATGTCCTGTGGTACTAAAAAAAACCCGAGAGTCCCGTGGCATCTTAAAAACTAACATATTTCTTTGGGCTTGCGAATTGGGTTGGAGCCCACGAAAACTTATGCCCAAAGAAATTGGTTAGCCTTTAAGGTGCAACAGGACTCTCATCAACCAAACTTATCTCATCAAAGAATATTCACAGAATCATTGGGTGCATCTACACTTGTAAATTAAGTTGACTTAAGCTTGCTTAAGTCGACTTAATTTACCCTGAGTCTACACTACAGTTTCCTTAAGTCGACTTAAGCAAGTTGCTTAAGTCGACTTAATAAAACCTCATTTTAATTCGATTTAAGCCTAAAGTCGACTTTTTAAAGTCGACTTAGGCCAGTGGAGACCTGGAGTAGCCCTAAGTCGACTTAGGGCTACTCAGGACTGCACCACTGCCCTCCCTGCTGGGGGGGCACAGGGGGAGCCTGACATGCCACCCAAAGGACAGGGCAGAGCCCTGCCCACCCTGCCCCTATGCCCTGCCAGGGTCCCTGTCCCCCTTTGCCCCATTGTACCATGTACAATGGGGCAAAGGCTGAGCCCCCTGGCACTGGGCAAGGGGTGCCCCCTTGCCCCCGTGGATCTGCCCTATATCCCCCTAGCCCCTAGAAGTCGACCTAGGTGTCCAGTGTGGACGCTCTAGGTCGACTTTGTAAGTTTCCCGACAAAATAGACTTTAAATTTAGGTGTAGACATGCTAAATTGACTTAACTAAGTTGGCTTTAAATCGACTTAGTTAGTCGATTTAGCTAAAGTTGACCTAAATTTACAAGTGTAGACATAGCCATAGATTCCATGGCCAGTTTGTGATCATCTAATCTGATCTCCTGTGTAACAGAGGCCACAAAACTTCCCCCAAATAATCCCTACAGCATATTTTGTAGGAAAAAAAATCCAATCCCAAAATATCAAGTCAGTTTGTGAAGATCTACTTTCATAAACCCATGTTGATTCTCACTAATTATATTACCCTCCTTTAATTGCCTCTGGATATGTTGCTCTATTAATTGCTTGTCTTGGGTTTAATTTGATAGCTTTGGTGTTACTAGGAGACTAGCACAATTAAAGGCCCATCACAAGACTGTCCCTAGAGATATTCATTTGGGATGGTAAGTGTGACGCTGTCAGGATTTAAGGAACCATTTATGATATTATTTTGTA
>ML686178.1:316589-336935 GCA_007922175.1 Pelusios castaneus
TATTTTGCTTCTTTTCTTCTTATATTAAACCTTTAGTTGTAGTTGCTAAAGGATTGGCTACCAGTGTGGTATTTTGGGTAAGATCCAAACCTATATTGTTCTGTGTGCTGTGGCTGGCCCTTTGGGGTCAGGAGAACCTATATCTTTAAGGGACCGTGCGGCTAGGCGGGAGCCGGAGGAGCTGGAGTGCAATAAAGGGAGCTGTTTCCATTTTGGGCAGAGTTCTTGGTACCCAGTGTGGGGAACCAGAAGCCTGGTTGTGACTGATAGGGAGACTGGTTTAAGTACCACCCATCAGTGTGTGGGGAGTTTGGCTCCCGGTTTTGCAGCTTGCCCTGACTTTGCATGTCCAGGAAGGTATCCCAGGAGGCCCCGGTCACAGTAAGAATACTATATTGTGCCATTTTCCCCCAACCAATGAAGGATTCATAAGCAAACGAAGGGACACAGACCAATGGTATTGGTAGATTGTAAAGCTTTTGGGGTGGAGACAGCCTTTTGTTCTATGTTTGCATAGTACCTAGCCCCATGGGCTCTTTCATTATGACTGGTGCTTCTAGGTGCTACTGCAATACAGATAATAAAAAGTAATAATTATTTACACTCTGAGGTTTATTGTTATTACGGTAACACCTACAGGGTCCAATGAGGATTGTTCTGTAGGTAGTAATTAGTAATCAGTTCACCAAAAAGTTACCATCTGAATAGATGGGACAAGAGCTATGCAAATAAGCCGTGTTTCAGTTCAGTGGCTAAACTAAAGGGAAAAAAAAGATGCGCTGATGGTGTGGGCATAAAGTACCCGGCTGATCTTGCACCTGCCTCAATTCCTTCTTATTTCCCAGGATGGTCACTGGAGCAGCTCTTCTTACACTCGGAGCTCTCCCAGTGGACTTTTCTCTGTATGTTGTAGTTAAATAGTTTTTGGTGTTCATCCATTTTTTCATCCAGTCCCTGGTGTCAAGGATTCCTTAGTCACAAGATTTCCAGCCCTGCTCCTCCTACAACAAATCTATGCCATTGAGCAACCCGCACTCAAGCTTCTTAAATGCCTGAGGGAAACACAGATTGAGGACCATTGCCAAATTTGCAAGGACTTCAGGCCACGCACCACAAAGGATTGGGACATCAGACTAAGGTTTCCACTCATGGAGGTGGCCATAAAACCTCAGAGTCAGGCCCAGAACTGAGTGTCTCCATGCCACTAAACAGTGCTCCCCCACTGTACCTCTCGTGCACCGATCACCATTCCTAGCGCCTAGAAAAGGCATAAGAAACAGTCTGCTGAAAGGGGGCAATCCATGGCACCAAAGGCTGCCAGCCACGGGGATCGAAGTCAAGTGTGGTCTAACCCAAGCACTCCTCTGCCGTGGTATATCAGAAGCTGGCACCATTGACTCTGGCACTGACCTAGGTCAGGTACTGTTGAGCCCAGAGCCAAATAGCGTTTCTATACAAGTGGCATCAAACCATACTGATGCTATCTTGGTTCCGACTTCCCCAGAGGCCTTTGTGTCTGCCAGGGATCTTCTCTTGTTATCACCAGCACCACAAGAGTCATTGTTGGTACTGGCAAGTCCAAGGGATTGTTACAATGCTCGGTACCGTGTTTGCCTCCTGTACCCAAGGAGATCCGCTCTTCGGTACTGTCAAAGGGAAAACCTGTGATGCCTGCCTCAGCATCTTTGTACTGACTGCTAGCACCATTGGAAATGGCACCACGGTGGTTAATGCAAGAATATTCATCCTCTTCCATGCCAGAGATTGGGTCCTACTCTTCCCACCCACGGAGCCTCTCTTGCTACCTCTCCAGATGTTTCCACCCTTCAGTGGATCTGGTCACAGAGTGGTTGGCCAGGAGGTCACTGGGAACCGGCGCTGATACAGTGGAATCCATGGGGGTTCCCTCCAGTATTCTGGGTGCTTCTAATTGGTGGTCTCGGACAGGTGTGCAGCACCATCTCACTATGCACAAACCATTCTGCATGCCAGTATTGGGCCACAAGAGGCAGCTGAAGGCTGCAGATGAAGAAGGGGAAGAAGAGTGCCCACTGCCACTATGGCATTCTCCTCCTCCTCCCCAGATGAGGCAGTCGTGATGGGGCATGTCCCCTCCTGCCCCAGATGACAATAAGGCTCACCAAGAATTGTTGTAGGATACCTTTACACCTGGGAGTTCAGATAACGATAGTAAGAGTCCTCCTACTGTCTTCTAGATAAGTGGTTCTCAGCCAGGGGTACTCGTACCCCTTTCAGAGGGGACATAAACTAATTTTATAACAGGCTACGGAAAAAGCACGAGCAAACTGAGTGCAAACCAAAATTTTATACAGCCACTGCCTTGTTTATACTGTTCTGTGGTATTTACAATATCTAATGCATATTACTTATAGCACTCGATGTTATTTACCATCTTTATATTTCAATGGATTTATTTTGTAATGATGTGGTAGAAATGAGAAAGCAAGCAATTTTTCAGTAACTGTGCTGTGACACTTAGATTTTTAGGTCTGATTTGGTTTTTAAGTGAGGTGAAAGTTGGGGTACACAAGACAAATCAGACTCTGAAAGGAGTACGGTAGTCTGGAAAGGTTGAGAACCACTCTGTTAGATATTCTAGCCACTGCAGGTCCTTTCAGAGTGGGCCTGCCTCTCAGTGAGGCCATTATGAACACAGTCAGTCTGTGGCAGACCCTCACATCCCTTCCCCCATCTTCAGAAAGGGCTGAAATGAAAATACTATGTACCTGCCCCAGGTTCTGAGTTCCTCCACCTGTTCCCTACTTGGGCTCCCTTGTAGTGTCTGCTGCCAATGAGAGAGAGGGGCAATCCCAAAATCAGAGGACTCAAACAGGCTCTGGACTGCAAACTGGCAAGCGCTGTGGGGCGGGTTTGATTTTTAGCTTGTGGGACTCCATGGAAAGATTCAAAGATTTGCTGCTGTATGAGGCAAGGCAGGAGTTCTCCTCACTATCGGCTGGGGGAAAGTCAGGGGTGAAGGTCTCTTTACAGGCTGCTCTGGATACCACTGAATCAGCTGCAAGTCCAAGGCTTCTGTAGTGACCATGCAGAGGTGTTCCTGGTTACAGTCCTGTGGGCTTCCACACGAGGTCCAATAGACTGTTCAGGACCTGCCCTTTGCGGGGTTCTCGTTCTTTTCAGAACAGAGGGGTACAAAGCTCCATGGCCTCAGAGACTTAAGGGTGACACTATGGTCCCCTGGACTGTACTCCCCAGGGAACACTCTACCGGCCACAACAGCCCCTCTGGAACTCGGCTCTCACTGTCCGCCAGGACCTGCAGAGGAAACGGAACGGGCGAAAGGCATAGACCACCCTTCCCTTCTGCCTCTGCATGAACGCCGACGCAACCCCGCCATCCAGGGGACTCTAAGCAGGCATTTTGATAGGACCCATGAGGAGACTGCTTCAGTTCCCATGATGCCAGACCCCATTTTTCTGCTACTTGCAAACTGGTTTTCCCATGTTCTCACTGCTTGGTCCTGTATCACCACACACCATTGGAGGGTGTTCACTGTGGAAGTGGGATACACTCTAGTTCATTTCTTCCCCTCCTTCCCACTCTCCCTTCCTGTCCCTCTTCAGGGACCCCTCTCATAAAACTTCTGCACCAGGAGGTACAGTTCTTATTTCACCTGGGAGTCACAGAGGTTCTGCAGAAGTTAAGGGGGAAAGGTTTCCCCCATTATTTTGGAACTCATTAAGCTAAGGGAGGTGTATCTCCTTAAAACAACTGCACAGTACCTTGCACAGTGGAGCCCTGAGCCATTACATGGGATGTGGCAGATTGGACGTAAAACAGGGCCCTCAGGGCCTTTGCCAGGTGTGCTCAACCTCCTGCCCCCTGGTGCCTGGGGTGAGATAAGGGGCATTACAGGGGCCTAGAAAACAAGGGTGAGGAGTCCCAGCTGATGGCACTGATTAGGCCTTGCTGAACCCTGGCCTGAGAAGGCAAATGGGAACAGCTGTGCCCTGGGCTGAGATTGGCTAAATACGCTTGCTGGGGAGAAACCTAGAGAGATGTGGCCAGGGAGGAAGGTGGAAGCTGAGTGTGTTGCAAGGGCAGGAGGCTGACCTCTCAGGGCCTACTGGAACCTGGTTGGGAGTGGGTATTGTAAATAAACCAGCACGAGGGTTTGCTTTGGCTGATGTCTCAGACTCCTGTTATTTGGAGAGGGGGTGGGGAAGACCCCTGAACAGAGCAAGAGGGCAACAGCTGGGTGCAATCACTCAACCTGGCTAAGAGTAACAGAACTGGGTCAAAAGAAGTTAACTCAAGGCAAATTGCACACAACACTTCTTAGCAGGGAAGGGATACAGTGCAAGGCCTGATTCTCCTCTCTCTTCCACTGGTATAAATGGAGAGTTATCCCAGGGTAAGAATAATGCAAGTGACAGGAGAGTTGAGGCCAAAATCAGCTAGTCAAGGGGTAAAGGAAACCATCTCCCCTTGTGGCACAAAGATTCCTAGGCCTGGAATGTGCAGCAGCTGTTCAAATCTCTCCCACACTACTCTTTGCACCTCGGATTTATTTTATTTTGCTTTGGGCAAGCTGTCAATCCCACTGCTGGTTCCATGAGACTGAATGTCAAGATTGTTCCCTCCTCCCCTGCATCCCGAAAGGAAATCTCCCCAGCTGAACCAAACGCTACTTTTCTTTTTCACCCCTTGCCTTGAAGCTAATCCCAGAGAAGTTTGGAAATTTTACAAATGGAAGTTTGTCTGGGAGAGGGGAGAGTGGGTTTTTATTTTTACTGGTGCTTCATAAAAACATTTCCATTGTTACCGAATAGTGATGGCTTCTCAGGTCACAGGGGTAAGGTATCCACTTGCCCAAAGGCTACCAGTGATTGACTCTTCGCATCTAGTTCTGCAAAGCGCAAGCTGATGTTTGACCAAGATTTTGAAATGAGTCATTCTTGCTGTGGCTCTAGTTTATAACCCCAGATTCATTGTTTGCAATTTTGTTCAGTGGGACCCAATCAATAGGCAACAATAAAATATTATTTCAAGTGGTGTAGACGGTCCACGGGAATTTGATTGATTGCTTTAATTTCTGTCTTCCTTGGTGTTTTTGCTAAACTGTCTTGATTTCTTTCACTCAGCCTATTTCTCTTCAGCACCAGTTGTTAAATAAAGTGACATATTTATTATGTCAGATTTATTTGACAGATTGCAGGATGACATATTTTATATGAATATTATTGTGCATGTGTTTGTGTAGTGTATATAAAATGTGGTGTGACATAATTTTGTTGAAATGAGTTTGGGAGAAGTCATGAATGAATCAGCGCAACCATCACCATATGAGTGCCAATTAGGGCATTTATTCCACTATACACTATTGCGTACTCTCTGTAAACCATACCTTGTGCAAAAAAAAAAAAAAATCTATTTTACAAATGTTCTAGAGGGTTTTTTTTAATGGTTATCTGAACTATTTCTGATATCCAACTCCGTCAAACCTGGTGATTAGTTACTAGGGGTGCGTCTACACTTGTAAATTGTCAACTTAAGCTTGCTTAAGTTGACTTAATTTACTCTGTGTCTACACTACACTTTCTTTAAGTCGACTTAAGCAAGCTGCTTAAGTTGACTTAAGGAAAATTAAGTTGACTTTGTTAAACCTAGTTTAAAGTCGACTTTCTAAAGTCGACTTAAGCTACTGTGGACACAGAGTAGCCCTAAGTCCACTCTAAATCGACTTAGGGCTCTCCAGGACTCCCCCACTGCCCTCCCTGCTGGGGGGGGAGGGGTGGCACAGGGGCAGCCTGGCATGCCCCCCCCACAGGGCAGGGCAGAGCCCTGCCCACCCTGCCCCTATGCCCTGCCAGGTACAATGGGGCAAAGACTGAGCCCCCTGGCACTTGGCAAGGGGTCCCCCCTCTGCCACCGTGGACCTCTTCCAGGTCCACCTAGCCCCTACAAGTTGACCTAGGCATCCAGTGTGGATGCTCTAGGTCGACTTTGTAAGTTCCCCCCTAAGTCGACTTAAAATTTAGATGTGGACATGCTAAGTCGACTTAGCTAAAGTCGACCTAAATTAACAAGAGTAGACATAGCCTATGAGTACAACTGTATGAGGCTCACACAAAGAGAAATTAAAGCTGAGGCTCAAGATCTTCAGCATATTTCAGTTTATACCTGTTGAGGATGCAGCCCACTACACCTTCAAAAGTTGATCCAAATGAGCTTTTCTCCACATAAGTGTCTAAAGAGTTTCCAGGACCATTGGTCTCATTGGAAACGGGATCATAGGTCTGTCAAATGACGTAAAGCTCTAATTTACACCTCTGCTTAGGTGGAAGATACTGGGCCGTAAAGCCAATCCTTGGTGTAGGAATGACCACGGCTGGTCTTCCACCACATGCAGCGAATTTTGGGGCTGGGATTTCCGCAGCTGTTGTGAAGCTGGCAGGTTGTAGAGATGTGCAGAGGACGGTTTTGGTGGCAGGATAATTTCTGAAAAATGACAGTTGTTTGAACTCGTCGAGCGGGCTGGGATGTTAGATTTAGGGTATGTCTGGATTGCCATCATGTGCTGTGATTACAGCGCCAGTTGGTCTGCTTGAGTTCGCCTTAATCTACCTCACTCAGTCCCAAAACAGTGAAGTTGTGTCTGCGCTCGTTTAAGCACGGGCTGTACAAGCCGCCCGGAGCGGTGGGTAATTTCCTTGAGTGGCTGGTTTGGGTTTAAGTGTATGCTGTGGCTTTTCCACTCTAGCTCCATTAAGGCTCGCTTAGGTATGTCTACTCAAGCTGCAATCATACCTTGTCACTGCAGTACAGTCATATGCTTAGTCCCTCAGCAGGGAAAGGGTTAAAGCCTGCTAGACTGTGAGTTGCACACTGGTGAAAACTGACAAGCTTCATGTATCTTTCTGAATCAGTCCAAAATGTTGGCAGGGGTTTTTACAAACACAGCTCATTGTCTGCAAAGATAAAACCCAACAACCTAACAAATAAATCCGGCTCCCCAGAATACGATTAGCAAGCTGGTTGGCGTAAAAAAGATCTTAATTTAAAATTCACTCTTGCTACAACTTGAGATGTGAAAGTACATTGATGCAAGTACTTTTTGCAGTGTTTTCACGTTAGTAACCTTGGTGATACTACAAACACCTTGCCTACTTGGTGCACACATTTCTGGAGTCACAATCAGAAAGCACAGACCAGAGGCATGAATTTTGTATCTCTTCTGGGAATCATTTCTGTGAAAAAATTCAGCTGTAGGAGAAAGCAGAATCCTTTAGCAGCAAGTCCCTCCCTTTTATTCTCTTTCTGTTTTATGATGTTTTACTTTGGATGTTTGCAGCACTATGGTATTTAAGCCCCCAAACTATAAATCAAAATCATGCAGTGTAAATATTTATCTGAAAAAGAAATACATTGCACTGGAGACACACTCAGGAAGCCAAATATCACACATAGAGACAAAACAGCATGTTACATTTTCATCCCACACTGTGATCTGATGCCTGGAAGTCACATGAGCCAGTGGCCTCAATGCCATTTCAGTTTGGTCCTGAAAAATACACGTTAACTTTTATTGGTTCTGTTCCCTTCCTTGTGTTATCACCCTCCCTGTATGAGCTCACATGTTCCTTGTGGTTAGTAGAAGCCAACACAAAAATTCCAATGACTGTTGTTTCCAGAGATTGCCAGGGCTTCACTCGGACAAGGCGCACTCCCAGAAGCCCTTGAACATGGCGGGATTCAATCTATGCTCAAAAACCAGCATTCCCTGGAAATAGTCTTACCAAGTACTGTCCTGTCTCCAAGCTCTCCTTCCTGAATATCATCACTGGCAGGATGCAGTCCCTTCCCTTCTACAGATTCCCTTTCAATGTGCTCCAGCTGTGGGGACAGATGTTCATGCTAACACTGTTTGATCTGTCAAGGCAGGTGATTGCAAGTTGCTGCTGCTCTTCTTGTGGGATCCAGTGTGGCAGGCTGGAATTTAATGCTGGATTCATTAAACTGATTTCACTGTCTCCTAACCGACTGATTGCAGAGGATGCTGCTGGACTAGCTATTCAAAACTGATATTTAATTAATCCAGTTAAGACAAATTACCCTAATGGCCAAAAAGAGCCTCACTTACCAACAAAAATTGGTATTGGTACTATTTGCCCTCTGATTGTCCAGGTGGCCTGTCAGACTCTTCTCTACACATGGATTTTCAGGAAGCAGGAGCTACCACAGTATCTTCTTCCACATTCATCTGGCCAAAAATCTACTTTTCTTGCTGTCAGAGGAGGGCTTGAGGCTGCTCTCTCTAAAACTGGAACTTGATTGCCTTGAGACTGATCACTGCATTTTTTGCTGGATTTTGGCCAAACTCAGATATTTGAAGGATCAGAATAGCACAAGAATGGGCTCTAAACTGCATCTTCCTTTTCCAATCCCAGATGCCATAGCTCAGTGGTTCCCAAACTGGGGTCGTGCCCCTCTCGGGGGACGTGAAGAAAATTCAAGGGGGGCATGAGGCTGTGAAAATTTTTGCGTCAAGAAAACCTATTTGTGGTTATTTTTAATTGTACAATTATGAATTGAATTTTTGTTAAAAAGGGGTTGGATGATGATAAAGGAGAGGTGGGGTGGCATGAGGGTTTCTCAAAAATCAGAAAGGAGGCTTGATGCCGAAAAGTTTGGGAACCTGTGCCATAGATAGTCTACAACTCTGCCATCTCTCCTCAAGAGCTCAGCTGGAGGTGAAGGGGATGTTTATCTAAGGTTACAGCCCCATGTGACATCCCTCTCGGGTTTTCTAAAATCTTGTTGAATTCCTCCAGCCAACTGAAGGTGAATAGCTGCTATTTAAATTAAGCGGATGAAAGGCATGATGTGTCTATATAAAATTTCCTTTTAATGGAGAAAATCAACACAAGACACACATGATGACTTTGTCCTCAGATGGATTTCAACTTTCCATTCATTGACAAAGGCATGTGAGTTCAAACCCCTCTAGAACAGTGGTTCTATGGAATTTAATAGGATTCTATAGAAATTACTTTAAAAGGATTTAAAATATAATGAAGAAGAAGATCCTTTCTTTAGGCTTGTATAACAGAGAGTTAGTTTTCTACTAAATTCTATAGGATGGACCACAGAACCCTGTTGGAAATAGATACATCCAAGAGTTTTCTATCAGGAGCCTTAAGGAGCTGTATTCACTACCAGAATTAAGGATTTAAATTTGTCAGCTTTTCCATTCAATTCTAATCCCTCACATTTTCAAGGGGTTTCATCTAACTGTGATGGAAACCCTTCCACACTGAAACCTCATCTCCACAATGTGTTTGCTAAAATCACCCAGAAGCAATCTAATGCCTCTGATTTTTGTCTACAAAAGTGCCATTGCAGCTTTGAAATGAAAGAAGTGCAAATGCCTTCTTGGCAGGAGGGTGGATTTGTCTCATCAAAGCAACCCGAATTATGACATTTTGCAGGAAAGTAGAGTGGAGGGGAGGCTCTTGCACATGCATTGAAAGTAAACAGGGTACGGCTTAGCTGGTCTGCAAGCTGGGTCAGCCCTCCAAGTAGCTGTAATGATTATGGGGTTTCTTAATGTTCTCCTCTGAGTAGCGTCCCTGTGGGTGCTCCACTGTTGGTGAGACCACTCGCCCGCACTACGGATCGGAGAATTTTTGAGCTGTGCTCGTCGGGGCCACGCGAGTGCAAGGCGCTCGTCTCGCAGTGGATTGGTGCCCTATTGCGGTCGTGTGGCCTGACACCCCCCCCAGCTCCTTCTAACTGTCCATGGTTACGGATGGAGTCCAGCATTTCTCCTCAGCTCGTCTTAATGACTTTATCAAATCTCTCTAGTTATTCTTCCATTGTATCTGGTCTTCTTTTCGTTATATTTTCTCTTAGTTCTTACAGTCTCAAAAAAAAAAAGTTTAGTTCGGTTAAGTTACCTCATCGGCCATGCCTGGCTTTCTGGGCTTTAAAAAGTGTGAGCTCTGCTGCAACGCCATACCTGCATCGGATGGCCACCTAAGATGTATAAAATGTCTTGGTGAGGAACATAACTCATCAAAATGTTCCCACTGCAAAAATATAAGCACGAGAGCCAAGCGTGATCAAGAACTGCGCCTGAAGTGCTTTCTCATGAGAAATCCCTTAAACTGGCTTCAGACCCGGATCAAGGGAAGACTACTTTGACTCCCAAATTGGGCAAAAGACTTTCCACACCACCACTGTCTTCTGTAAAAAGGGGAAGGTCCCCAACTGCCTCTAGTAAACAGGGGTGTGATATGGTGGCTGTAGCCCACTCCAGCACGCAGACCGATGAGACTCTAAAACGGTCAGCCTCATCCAGAATGGATCGCAAAACTAAGTCGGTTCCACCTCATCAATCGGCACCAAGAACCATAAAACCAATGGAGCCATCGGCATCGACTGTTGCTCAGCCGGCACCGTTGCCGAATCGAGACGCGGAACCGATAAATACTCTATGCTCAGCACCGTCTTCGGATCTGACAGGGGCCTTGTCACTGACAGCACCTATGCAAACACATATAGAACCGGATGATACGGCATAGATCTCGGCACCTACGGAACCTACAATGAGAAAGCCTATCCAGAAAAGGAAATATATTGAACCAGAGGTTGAGGAGCCAGTCAGATCCTTTCCATCCTCCCCATACAACGGTATCGAAGGCTCCCCGGGCAGATCTGGAGAAGGCTCATTCTCACCTACACCTTTCTCTAGCGAGGAAGAGGAGGGTGAAATACGACACCTCACCTTCTCACCTGAGCTGAGCCCACCTCATAAGCAAACACAGAAGAGATGCAGACTAAACAACAGACCACCATACCCATGGTACCCCCCACCATGGTATGGACCACCACCTGAATACACATCACATTGGCAGGCATGGGATTCCTGGTCCAGATATTCTTCAGTAAGCGCTCCATCAACATCGAGAGCACACAAAAGCCCTAAACAGACACCCCAGCAATGACACTTACCGGAGTCTACACATCTTCCTGAGCAACCAGATAATGAGTCTCCCATCCACTACTCCTCATCTTCACCGGACGAAGCTATAATTCCATCACCACCCTCTTCAGCTGCTGATTTTAAACTGTTTCAAGAACTGTTCAAGAGCTACAGAGTGTTACACTAAACGAAGACAAAAGGAAGGGAACCCATCCTTCACCATCTCGTCATGTCCTTTTTGAGGCTATGTACACACTACAAACTTGTCCCGCAATAAAAGCTATTGCGGGACAAGGCAAGCGCTATATTTATAGCTCTTTGATGTGTACACACCTGCTCTTTAAATCGCAAAGGAGCGTTCACCGTGTGAATGCTCCTTTGCGATACAAGAGCAGTGCATGGTGGGCACCTGTCCCACCATGCACTGCCCACAGCCAGCCCCCTAGCTCAGCACCGGGGCTTCGGTGGCAGCAGGGGCTCCCGTCACCCGAAGCCCCGGGCTGAGCTTGGGGGCTGCAGGGCTTTGGGTGGCAGCGGGAGCTGCTCCCACTGCCACCCGAAGCCCTGCAGCTGGACTAGGGGGGTGGCCTGAACTGGCTGCCCTAGCATCCAGCCGGCCAATCCCCCAGCCACCGAACCTGGCCATTTAAATATGTCAATTTCACTGCTCAGCTAGAGCAGTGAAATTGACATATTTGACAGCTCCAATGTCCCAGAGTGGCCCAGTTTGGCACTCTGGGACATTTCTGGAGGCTGTGAAGGGCGCAACAAGCGTCCACACAGGCTGTACCATGGAACAACTGTTCTGTGGTAAGCCTTACCACCCTCGTTTGGGTGGTTTACATGTTGCACGGCAAGAGGCTGTTGCTGCGCAACAAGAAGCTTTCATGTGTGGACACTTTGATAGTTATCGCGCGGTAACTCTGTAGTGTGTACAAGGCCTGAGTAGAGTTGTGTCTAAAGTGGAACATTGGAATCGAAATGATGACCCTGAATTTTGGGAAGTTTGCTTTTGAATTCCACTGTAAGGGCCCAGCTCTCTTATTACAGCATTTTCCTGAATGTTGTCCTTGCATCTCATCCCATTTGTGCCCCTTGTCGTATTCATGGCTTGCTTTGATTGGGGGTGTGTTTTTGTCATTCGTGTCAATTTAAGAATACAGACTAAAGGCACTGGATCAGTCTGGAATCCTGGCAAGGGCTAAGCACTGATATTTAAGAGGAAAACGAAATCAACACCCAGGGAGGCTGGTTGTGGGACATGTAGCCAAGTGACTGAAAAGAGAGGCTTGCGATTGGACCTTTAAATGTGAGAGGCTTTCTGCCTTCTGTGAGGCAGCTGACATTTTGTTTCAGTTCCTGATGCAAAAGGTTAGAGATTGAGCCCCTGTTTCTCCCAGGGACTTTATACTCTTTGTTTTCCATAACCTGAAATGAGTAGCCTCCACCATGACAAATTTGAGTTTTGTTTTCCTTATCCAGGCAGATGAAAGGTGAGGCATTTTCATGGGGGGCAGGAGCATTTATGACAAACCTGAGTAAAGAAACATGCACACCTGGGCCTGTCTAGATGTTGAGCCCAGAACCCCATCATGACCACGATTTGGTGTGGCATTTGTACCTGCTGCCGATACCAGTTGCCCAGAAACTTGCTTTGTTTTGTTTTTTTGTAACAGTTAATAGTGACTGAAGGGCTGGCTGTGCAGGCCTTTTGGAGACTGTTGCCCTCTATTCCAAAGACAGACACAGGATGGACTGTAGCTGGGCAAACTTTCCCAGGTGTGGCCCTGAAAATGTGTCTTTACTCTGGCCTGCTGGGGCTACTTTTAAGGGGAGAGAGGTCTATGTATCCGAGCATGCCCATTTCTCATATGATTCTGGTCCCGTTACTCAGACTGCCAAGGTTAGATTGTAACAATAAACATTTTTCCTGCTCAAAGCCCTTTTAAAAACCAGTCCTCACTTCCATGATGGGAGGCTGCAAACTGACTCCCTTCCCATTTGAGAGATGGGGAAATGAAGGCAGAACAGTCCTATGATATGGCCAAGATCCATAAGGACACAGTGTCAGAACTCTGACCAACACTTGAGTTCCAATGTGACACCCCTCGCCTTCCCCACAATCTGGACCGGTGTGTAGCCATGTCGTCCCAATCTCTCATTCCTGGGCTCTGACTTTCCATGCTTTGCTGTATAACCCACTCACTCCTGGCCAGGACCAGATAATAGCAGGGGCTTTAAGGGCTGAAGCCCTGGGTCCTGGCCAAAAGTGCTGTTCTGTACACTGAACCCTGCAAGCTCATTTACATTTGTCCATCAATTTATCAAAGAAATGGCTATGCACCAGCACTGTCCCTCAAAGTGAGGTCTCTGCACACACTCAGTCCACATGCACTGTTTTAGATAAAACAAACAAATAAGTGTATTGACTTCAGCAAGATTTTAAGTGATCATAAGTCAGATCAGTATGAATCAGGGAGTAGATCACAGGGTAAAGGGTAACTCGCATCCTAATCTAAACTGAATATTTAAGTAGCTCTTTAGTCCTTGATGTTAGCTTACCCAGAGCTGGATGAGATGCCCCTTGCAGCCTTCTCCAACTGGGGGCAGTTGTCTGAGTCCTTGATGTTGCTGAGAAGATGGATTCCAGGGGAGAGCTCTGAGACAATGGGGTGTGTGTGTGTGTGTGTCTCTCTCTCTCTCTCTCTCTCTCTCTCTCTCACACACACACACACACACACACACACACACACACACACACACACACACACACACAAAGTTTCCTAGACACCCCCCCCCGGGGTCAGGTGATCGGATGTGTCCAGCAATGGGTGTGATTTCTTCTGCTTGAGTCAAAGTGCTCAGAGGTGCTCAGGCCAGTCCATTGTTTCTGTATGCCTTCTTCTGCAAAGAGTGGAACTGAGCTTTGTGTTTGTCTGCGTCTATTTGGTCATTGTGAGGCACACATGTGGAGAAACGACCAGGCAGAGTTTCATATCCGTACACATGTAGGATGTTGCAGGAAATGTGCTACCGTAACAGTAATGTAGTGCTTGCCATGAGCGTTCCAAAATCACCGTACATGACATATTTCGATTAGACCACACACAGTTACACTATTAGGGTGAACATGAATGATACCCAGATCACATTGCAGGGGTGTACATAGGGTACAGCATGTCGCACCAGGGTCTCAGTCTTCTGCTCTAACCTTAGGACGTGCCACTCCTTATTAGTAACCATAAAGAAATACCCGGCGCTGTAAGAACTGCACGGGTAGATTAAAGCACGCTGCAGACAAAACACATATACAAAGCCCTAGTCCTGCCTTCTTTTAAGTTCTCTGAAAGACCCGCTTCCATCATGCTGCTTGCAGTGAAATCAATTCACTTGTGTAAACATTTCCTATTTGTTTTTTCCCTTCCTCTAACCTGTGCCTACTTGTCTGCCTTCCCTCAGACTAAGTGGTCCTTGGGACACGGCCTGTTCCTTCTTGAACGTCTGGGAAGTACCTACTGCATCCTGGCCACTAATAAAAACAAAACTAGAAAGTCTTATTGAATGGCTAGGTTAAACACGGGCCATATGTGGAAAAAGCATCGCTACTTGTGAACCCCTTCCTCCCCCCAGCCAATCCCACTCACACAGGTACCATAACAAAATGAAACTGTTGGACAAACCCGAGCAGCTTATGATGTGAATTGTGCCGCCTTCCTGTAGGCGGAGACACATCTATTTCCCCCACCAGCATTAAACTAGAGACAATCAACAGATGTTTTAAATGAGCCATATTAATGACCTCTTTCATATTCCAGTTTAGCTTAGTTCCACAATTCCCTTTGCAGTTGCTAATTTGCATAACATTTTATTCATGTTCTATAACCGTCAGGGGACTCTCTAACTCAGCAGAAGTGGGTATTCATCAGCTCCTCTTTGCAAATGAATTGGTATGACACCACAGATGCTTGTAAGTCTTGCTTTGCCAGTGATGAGGACTGGAGAAGCAAGTTACTTTATGTCTCTGGAGGCTCCTTTGGAGAGTGCTCTGGTAAAGTGGATCCCTGAAAGGACTGATAACCTGGGCAAGGAGGATTTTATTCTTTGGCTGTATGCGTTTACTCTAAGGGGGGAATCCTGCCTTGGAGAGCAGTGAAATCTGCTATGTCAGTGCACAGAAGACCCAGCATAGTAGGCCGAGCTCAGAGGCTATGTCTACACTTGTGAATTTAAGTCGACTTTAACTAAGTCGAATTAGTTAATTCGACTTAGTGTGTCCACACTTAAAAATAAAGTCGACTTAAAGGGGAACTTAGAAAGTCAACCTAGAGCATCCACACTGGATGCTCTAGGTCGACTTTGTGGGGCTAGGGGGACCTAGGGCAGGTCCACGGGGGCAGGGAGGGCACCCCTTGCCCAATGCCAGGGGGCTCAGCTTTTGCCCCATTGTACCTAGGTACAATGGGGCAAAGGGGGTCAGGGACCCTGGCAGGGCATAGGGGCAGGGTGGGAAGGGCTCTGCCCTGCCAGGTGGGGGGGCATGCCAGGCTACCCCTGTGCCCCCCCCCAGCAGGGAGGGCATTGGTATACCCCATGTCTACACTGGCTTAAGTCGACTCTAGGGAGTCGACTTAAACCTTAGGTCTAGTGGAAAGGAGGTTTAATAAAGTCGACTTAATTTTCATTGTTGACTTTATTTTCCTTAAGTCAACTTAAGCAAGCTGCTTAAGTCGACTTAAGGAAACTGTAGTGTAGACGCAGGGTAAATGAAGTCGACTTAAGCTTGCTTAAGTTGACTTAATTTACCAGTGTAGACACAGCCAGAGTCTGGTGCTTTGCAAAGGGAAGAGAAAAACAGATACACTTTTGAAAATGGCACCTGATTTTGGATACCTGTATTTTTGGGTGCTCCACTGGATCCTAGAGACTGATTGACAGAGGTCTTGATTACCTATTACTCCAAGACAGTGGGAACACAGCGTTCAGCATCTCTGAATGTACCGAACATGCTGTGTATCTAAAACTGAGGACTCCAGTACAGAGGCCACTTTAAAAAACGTTGGCCTTAAAAGCTCTGAAATGCCTACAACAAATCGTCACTGGGGAGCTGGTGACAAAGTTTCATCGAATGAGGAGCAAGCAGAGCTGTAGCCCAGAACCTTCACAAGTGGAGACTGGGAAGATAACAATGCTGTAAGTATTTGCACTTCTCTCTGTGGATCTCCAAGCATCACATACCCAGTACATTTCTGAGTCTAGAGATCCAGAAGCAGGATGCACACTTTGTCATGTCCACTTTGGACACAGTATATTGCAAGGGCTGCTACCAGCATATCAGGCTCCTGTACCAAATAGACTGGCTACAGAGCTTTCTTCCCAGCTTGATACGCCAGATATATTCACTGTAAGATCTCTTCATGTGCTGCCAGGTGTAGCTTAAATAAGGTATATTACACACAGCATCACCTGATGGCAGAAAAGTAGAATAAAGATTAGTATTGCATTACATTTTCCCCTTTAAGTTTTTACATTCCTACCATTTGCAAACTTTACACTATCACATGATATTTGAAGTCCAGTATGCAGCAGTAAAGTATGTCTGAATGATGTTGGTTTATAGTTACTTGACCCAAATCTATAAAACTGGACATCTGGCTGTCCATTTGTTGCAACGAATGGCTGTAGTAAATCTGGAATCTTCGCCGTCATCATCTTATTCTGCATCAGCCACCTGTAGAATTTGCTTTGTTGATTGTTCTTTCTGCAAAACAAAGCATAGATGTCACCTGTTTCTCTTAAACTATCCGTTGTCAGTCTCAGTCAGATATGACCTGGGCATTGAAATCTTTTCCTTTATGACAGCAGAAGTTGTCCATCCTTTTTCTCCATTCAGTTTGATGTACATACAATTCTACACCTGACAGCTACCTATGATGGCTGTTATACAAGTGTTTGTAAGCTTTTATTTATTTATTTTGTCTTTTTATCTTGTTTGGCTAGTCTGTTCACATCTGGCCACTTAGATTCTTTAGATTCCTTTCCAAAGTCAAAACAGTAATTCTGGGCTGTCTTCGCATCAGGGAATTGTGCTGGACTATATCCAGAAGTTGCTGTTGGTGTTGATCTGTAACACAGAAGAGCAAGGAATGGATCTTTGTGCAGTAGGATTTTCTTGGCTGTCTGTACATCTCTTTGGGTATGTCTACACTAGCAATTTAAGTCGCCTTAAGGAGGCTTAAGTCAACCTAAATTACTCTCTGTCTACACCAGACTTTCATTAAGTTGACTTAAGAAATTCCTTAAGTCGACTTAATGAAAGCCTAAGTCGACTTAATGAAAGCTTAAGTCGACTTAATAAGAACCACCCATTAGGTCGACTTAAGGATGGTGTGGACATGGAGTAACCCTTAAATCGACTTTATTAAGTCGACTTAAGGGTGGTTAGGTTGACTTAACAATGTGGACTAAGTCAACTTAAAGCTAAGTCGACTTAGTCCACTTTAAGTCAACTTAATAAGGTCGGCTTTAAGTTGACTTAACAAAGTTGACCTAACTTTTTCTAGTGTAGACATAGCCTTTCAGCCTCTCCTTTTGTATATGGGCAAAGTGGACTGCTAATAAAATGATCAAAATCATATTTCATTCTGAATTACTTAAATTCTGCTTCTGTGATCTGTGGTCCTTTGTCAGTCACTAGTTTTTTGGAATACTGAAGTGAGCAAGTGATCTCTTTCACGTTTATTATTTCTATATGCCCGGAAAATGCTCCACTATAACCTGGTAATGATGTCCTTTGAATTTCCCTAAATCTGCAGCTAATCTCTTTCAAGATCTATCTGGAAGAGGTGGTGTTATTCCATATAGTTTAGCATTGTCTCGTAAGGTTATTTCTACTGTATCTCCTTTCAGAAATTCAGTATCAAATCCTCTGAGTTTTTCCACCTTTCTCATTAAGCCCACCATGGCTGCAATGCTGTGGGTAAGTAAGTTATTGGTCTTTGATCCTTTGATCACATGATTGCTGAATGCATAATGTTTCTCGTTGTATGTAGTTTCTGTGGTGAAATGGCCCGTGAAGTTGAGAGTACCTCCAGGGTAGTCAGAGTTGTGTCAGGTGATTTCAGATCTGGGCAGAGGTGAAGGTGCACAGGCAATCCAGGAAGTTTTTGGAGAATATTGAGGACAACTTCCTAGTACAAATGCTGGAGGAACCAACTAGGGGCCTTGCACCTCTAGACCTATTGCTCACAAACAGAGAAGAATTGATCGGGGAAGTAGAAGTAAATGGCAACCTGGGCAGCAGCGACCATGAGATGGTAGAGTTCAGGATCCTGATCAATGGAAGGAAGGAAGGAAAGAAGCAGAACACACACCCTGGACTTCAGAAAAGCAGATTTTGGCTCCCTTAGGGAGCTGATGGGCAGGGTCCCATGGGAGGCTGATCTGAAGGGGAAAGGTGTCCAAGACAGCTGGCTGTATTTTAAAGAAACCCTGTTAAAGGCACAGGAAGATAACATTCCGATGTGCAGAAAGAACAGCAAATGTGGACGGCGACCAGCGTGGCTTAGCAGGGAACTCTGCGGGGAGCTGAAACATAAAAGGGAAGCTTACAAGAAGTGGAAGCTTGGACAGATGACAAGGGAGGCGTATAAATATATTGCTCGGGACTGCAGGGATCAAATCAGAAAGGCCAAAGGACAATTGGAGTTGCAGCTAGCAAGAGATGTGAAGGATAACAGAAAGGGGTTCTATAAGTATATCAGCAACAAGAAAAGGATCAGAGGTGGTGTAGGTCCCTTACTGAATGGGGCAGGCATCCTCGTGGAGGATGATGCGGAAAAGGCTGAAGTACTCAATGCTTTTTTTACTTCAGTCTTCACAGGGCGGGCCAGCTCCCAGGCTACTACACGGGGTAACGCGGACTGGAGAGAAGAGTGGCCCTCGGTGCTGGAAAGGCAGGTTAGGGAACACTTAATGAAATTGGATGTGCACAAGTCCAGGGGCCGGATGAACTGCATCCGAGGGTGCTGAGGGAGTTGGGGGAAGTGATTGCAGAGCCGCTGGCCATTATCTTTGAGAACTCGTGGCGAACGGGGGTGGTCCCGGAGGATTGGAAAAAGGCAAATATAGTACCTATCTTTAAGAAAGGGAAAAAGGAGGATCCGGGGAACTACAGACCGGTCAGCCTCACCTCAATCCCTGGGAAAATCATGGAGCAGGTCCTCAAGGAATCCATCCTGAAACACTTGGAGGAAAATAGAGTGATCAGGAACAGTCAACATGGATTCACCAAGGACAAATCGTGCCTGACCAACCTGATTTCCTTCTATGATGAGATGACTAGATTTGTGGATGCGGGAAGAGCCGTTGACGTGATATACCTTAACTTTAGCAAGGCTTTTGATACAGTTTCCCACAGCATTCTCGTCGGCAAGTTAAGGAAGGATGGGTTGGACGAGTGGACCGTAAGGTGGATCGAAAACTGGTTAGATCAACGGGCTCAGCGGGTAGGAATCAATGGCTCGATGTCTGGTTGGCAACCGGTAAGGAGTGGCGTGCCCCAGGGGTCAGTCCTGGGGCCGGTTCTATTCAACATCTTCATTAATGATCTTGATGATGGAATAGACTGCGTGCTTAGTAAGTTTGCGGATGACACCAAGTTGGGGGGAATGGTAGATACTCTGGAGGGCAGGGACAGGATCCAGGGAGACTTGGACAAATTGGAACACTGGGCTGAAAGAAACCTCCTGAGGTTCAACAAAGACAAGTGCAAAGTCCTGCACTTAGGACGGAAAAATCCCATGCACTGCTACAGGCTGGGGACCGATCAGCTAAGTAGCAGCGCTGTAGAAAAGGACCTGGGAGTTATGGTGGACGGGAAGATGAATATGAGCCAACAGTGTGCCCTTGTTGCGAAAAAGGCCAATGGCATATTAGGCTGCATCAGTAGGAGTATTGCCAGCAGATCGAGGGATGTGATAATTCCCCTCTATTCGACACTGGTCAGGCCGCATCTGGAATACTGTGTCCAGTTTTGGGCTCCCCACTACAGAAAGGATGTGGCCAAATTAGAAAGAGTCCAGCGGAGGGCAACAAAAATGATTAGGGGGCTGGGGCACATGACTTATGAGGAGAGACTGAAGGAACTAGGCTTATTTAGTCTACAGAAGAGAAGACTGAGGGGAGATTTGATAGCAACCTTCAACTACTTGAAGGGTTGCTCCAAAGAGGAGGGAGCTAGGCTGTTCTCGAGGGTAACAGAGGACAGAACAAGGGTCAAGGTTGGATATTAGGAAAAACTTTCTCACTAGGAGGGTGGTGAAGCATTGGAATGGGCTATCTAGGGAGGTGGTAGAATCTTCATCTTTGGAGATTTTTAA
>ML686178.1:346935-364985 GCA_007922175.1 Pelusios castaneus
GGGGGGGTACAGTGCATGGCTGGCGTGATAGCAGGAGTGGGGAAGGGATACAATAATGCATAGAAGTGGAGGATGTGTTTATCTGGAGTGGTGTGTTCAAAGCACAGGCTCCTGCATGTTCTGTATGGCAGCAGCAGTGGTGTTAAAATCTTAACCAGGGTGATACCAGCTGCTGCTGCTGCTTCCCCTTAGAGCATGGTGTGCATCAGGATAGGAGGGAGGGTGAAATCTTGGTGTTAGAATGGCCACCTGCTACTGTGATATTAAACTGCTGCAATTCACATCTAAGTAAGTCTCTTAATTCAGCCATGGGTGCAGCTTGCAGATAGCCTCTGCATTCCTTAATGCACGTTCCTAAATGGAGCTGACTGTGGTGGGAAGTTGCGTTTAAGGTCCCTTTATAGTATTTTTTAAATGGGAAAACGATATACATTTGAATCTCAGAATACTGCCGACTCATCTGACCCTGTTTATTAGATAAAGAGCAAACTGATTGGGTGTGCCAATCTCATGGCCGCTTCTTTCCAGGGTCTGCAGACTCTGCTTCTTGGGTCCCCAAATGATGGAAAGGCTGTGATGGAAAGTAATTACTGGTCAAAGCTGATGTAACACAATGTAACACAAAGCACTTGGGCTGGGTGTGGGGGAGGAGGGCTGCTGCTTCAGGTATTGATTAGGAATTAATGTATAACCTTTAAGAATGCAGTGCAAAGGCTCACTATGATTGTGATGCAGTAGGTTACTGCTGTCTGTGTCATGAGTTACCTCTGGAAATCAGCAGGGCGGTAGCAGCTGATTACATATGCATTCAGAGAAACTGGAATTTTCCATTTTTGCCCCACACAAATCTTATAAATCAAAACTGACTTCAGTTGGGATTAATGAAAAGTGTTTTGCTGTCTGGTGTACTCATTACATCTAGTGCTTACACAAGTTGGGAAAGCACCAAAGCCGGAGATGTACTGTAAGAATTATTCCTCCCTCAGCAAGCTAATTGTCGCAGTGTCAAGCGCTAGAGTTATTCATCCTATTCCTTCTGTTTCTTTTTCTTTCCCTCTCCTTGAGAAGCGGTGTGACTTATTTTATTCTTTCTCCTTTCTGTTTGTACCTCGGGGCAGTTTGTTGCATGGGAGGTGAACCTGAGCTGAAATTTGGTTGAGGAGGCATTTCTGTCACTGTTAATTAGATTTGTGTTGTTTGTCTAATCCAGTTCTAAGTGCCTTGCAAATAAACTTAAATGATGCATTGGAACTCTATGTCTGTTTCAGAACGTTCTTGGGCTGGGGGAATGTCAATTCTCTCCCCGCCCCGGCGTTTGATGGAATTCCATTAAATTCAAACTATTAACAGAGAAAGTCTAAAAATTCTATTAAAGTGTCAGTTTAATAAATCTTCTGAGGTTTAATTTTTCATCTCTGGACTTGGGGGGAGGGGAAGGATGAATTATGGCAGTGTTAAGTTTTCCCAGAGCAGTCCCTGTGTGTTAAATTGACTGTAACTCTTAAAAGTGTTAGTGTTCCAGAGCATCTCTCTGTTTGGAAAGCAACCTGACCTAATGGGAGTGTGTTTGAAGCTTTTAATGGTGGAGATGCATAATTCGGATCTGGATTTGGAACACACCAATGGCTAGGGAATTTGGGTTTGGGGTCTTGGTTTGGATCATTAAATAGAAATTGTATGATTCATACCCAGACAGGGCCAGCCTTAGATGATTGGCGGCCCTAGGCAAATCTATTTTTGGCAGGCCTCCCCCCATGCGTTCACGTGACGTGACGACGTTTACTTTAAATAGCGCGCCGCGATACTTGATATTTAGTGTATTTAGTCTTTAGTATTTAGTAATTGTTTATATCATATTTTTATGGGATTATTGTTAGACACAGAGAAATTACTTTTAAAATTGTTATTGTTTAATACTGGTGGGTGCAAAGAATTTGTATCAATACAGCTTTTCAGAGCAAACTTAGCGCCCCATTGCCTCCCTTGCTTCTGCACAGCTATTGGCAGCTCTGGGTGGCTCACAACCCCCAAATAATACTCTTGTGACTCCTTAAGGGGTTGCAACTCCCATTTGAGAGCCCTTGTCTTAAAGGGACACACTAACCTCATTTTACAGATTGGGAAACTGAGACACAGATTGTGAAGCGACTTCGCACAAAGTCCCACAGCAGTTTCGTGGGAGAGCTTGGACTGGGATGCAGAACTCAAGACTCTCATGCTTTAACCACTGAACAATACTAGCCCCTAACATAACCCCACACCCAGCAAACCATCTTTGCACAGAGATGAATGCATTTTTCATTAGGATCTTAAGGAGTACTAAACCATTCACTAGTAAAGACTATTTAGACCTTAACTCTGTAGACAATTTCCCTTTGACCACCGTAACACCACACTCTCACTATAACAGCAGGAGTATTAGTTACCATGAGTTCAGTGTTTCTCGGAGGAAGACACAAAACACTCTAAAAGTTGCATGAGACAGCTTGTCTATGCATATAAAAGTCAGATCCATTGTTCTGGGCCCCTCCAAGTGTAGAAGTGAGCATTGGATCCCACAGAAAGATGGAAAGCTCTGCAAGGCTACATTTTGGATCATTAATGTGTTATGTTCTTTCCTCTGCTCCAGGACTGAACATAGCTTGAGGGGGGAAACAAGTAAATATTTTTTTCAAGTTGATTTTATATTACATATTACAATTCAGTGGGGAAAGAGCTGGGTTGCCTGGGGCCTCATATTTGATTAAGGGAAAGGGAAAGGAAAGGAAAGGAAACTGAGGAGGATTCCCACTGGGATGTACTTCACTGAATTACTTTTTGGCTATGTCTACACTACAAACAGATATGAGTGCAAAACAAACTGCTTGAGCCCCACCAGCTCTTTCCTCACAAATGAGGCACAGCCTCAAATCCACATCACCCCAACCTTCTCCACTAGTGCCCCCATCAGACCCCTCTTTCCCCATGTCCTCCTCAGCCCCCATCCCCATTCCCTAAGCTCCCTGCCCCCAAACCCCCACTCCAGCCCTCCTAACCCCCCACCCCCCAGCTTCCCCCATCTTCACTCCACCCCTTTCAGCCCCCCCAATTCCCTCCATGCCTCCCCAGGCCCGTCTGTCCCTAGCCCCCACTCCAGTCCCCCAACCTCCTCAACCCCTCCCCAATCCCCCATGCAGTCCCCACTCCAGCGGTCCATAGTCCCCTCCACCACTACCCAGCCCCCACCAGCCCCTCCCCAGTCTCCTTGTCCCCATGCCCCTTTCACCCATCCCCAGGCCTCTAACTCCATCCATCCCTCCCCAGCCCCCCCACCCTAACCCCTCGCTCCAGTGACTTGCGAGTCCGGACCCCTCCATTTTCACCCTTGGTCTCCGCATTCCCCCTTACCTTGGCTTAACCCCTGACTACAAAGCCCAGGGGCTGGCCTGCGGTGACGAAGCACGGCAGCCACCGGCTCTGCTCCTGCCACTGCCACACACCAGCCCCTTGGGCCTGATCCAGCCACTCTGCCACTGCTGCGCACCACCACCGCAGGCAGGCAGCATGGCTGGATCAGGCCCGGGGCCCCGTCCCAGCTCCTCTGCCCCCCTTTCCCCCCACGATCCCTTTCCTAGCTCCTCTGTCTGAGCATGCTCAGGGTGGGAGATTTGAAACTCCCCAGCCTGGCTGCAGCAGGACAGGGCGGAACAAGCATTCTCCTGGGCAGAACGCAGCGTTCCGCCTCCTTTTTCTATTTTTAGGGAGGCAGCGGCCCCTAACATTCGGCGGCCCTAGGCAGCTGCCTCATTTGCCTACTGCTAAAGCCGGCCCTGTACCCAGATCTGGGCTGGATTCCAAATAATTCTCCTGCTCCAGGCCTCCCTCAACAGAAGAGGATGGTTTGGGTATTGAGTTGTGCTTTAGATCCATCACTACTTAATATGACTGAACAGTTTAATTATTTTTTGTCTCCGTCTTCCTCTCCACTCCCCTATTTCCATTCATATTGCTGTAGATAACAAGAGGACCCCACCAAATCAAGGGGTTTCTGGGGCCCCATTGTGCTAGGTGCTGTACAAACATTATAAATGGCAATGTATATATGGAGAATGAGTATGTGACAGGCTGGGGTGTAAGTCTACAGTATCTCTGCCTGCCCTGCACTGACTGACCATGTGGCTCTGGCTGTTGTGTGTTTAAAGTTCTGTACTGCACTTTGACCTACGGCTGAGAAAGAGCAGCAGATCAAAGCACACCATGGAACTTTTAATGTGCAACTAACAGCAAGGTTCACTTGTGCATCACAGGCTGGAGCACCGTAGATTTACACCCCAGCTCGCTGTGACCTAGCTCCCTGTATAGACTGAGCGTCAGCCAGTGGCCATCTCTGTTCCTCCTCTGGTTGCTTTTGCTGAGGTGTGTTTGTCAGTGGACATTTTGTAAGGGCCTTTTTCGTGGTCCACATGCTTGAAATGAGGGTGTGGTCTGTGAGAGTCTCTGCTCTGTGTCTTCTCTAGAACTGTCGTGAATGGCATAGACCTGAGTGTCTTGTGACAGGTAACCCTTAACAAGTGCAGATGAAAGCCCTGTCTGAAACGCCACGCTCATTACACAACACACAGTGTCTTTAAAATGCCAGTCAGAATTGCTGGGGACATTGAACATCTTGAACCAAATTAGTTTGTTTCATCACTTCGTAATTCACCAGCTGCTTGTTTCCTGGGAGCTGGAGAGGGGCCAGGCTGCAGAGTTAAACTCTAAGGCCGCCCTCCCACACTGACCGCTGTTCAGCCAGATCAGCGCATGAAGATTTGGATGGGCACTAGTGACATAGTGAAGCGGGGGGCCACTCTGATGGGTGCCTGTGTCAGATCAGGACACACAGCTTGAGTCAGACTCCCCCAAAGTCCAGCAGAGTTGGTTCATTCAGGGATTCACTGTGGGCGTGTACCTGCTTGGACCTTGGCAATGAGAATGACTGTGTGTGTCTGTTATTATAGAGTAGCTTATTGGCAGACTTGGCCTTTCCTATAGGAATTCAAGTTAAGCCTATAAAGAATGGAGCTTTGCCGCTGAGCTATCCCTTAAACTAAGTATGTTTGGAATGGCTTGTCTCAAACCATGTGGCTCTGCTGAACTGAAATTCATTTATAATTTCCTAAACTGAGATGCCATTTTCTGTACTAGATGCATAGACATTGGGAGAAAACAAATCAACCAGCTGTTTGTACTTCTTGGGCAATAGCGATAATAGAAGACGTGGACTGACACTGGTATCTGATGATGGAGGAAGGATGTCCTGGGACTCAGGGATCTGGCATCAAGCCTTGGCTTGGCCACAGTTTTCCTGTGTGATCTTGTACAAGTGGCTTTGGCTTGAATACTCAGGTATACAAAGGTCACTTTACTGCCGTGTAAAGGGGTTTTGTGTAAATCAGAATCTCTCCTTACCACTTTTCCTTAGCAATAAAAGAAGGAAATAACACTTCCTTATCTGTTTTCATTTTAAACTCCTTGATGTCAGGACTGTCTCTTATTGGCTGTTTGTACAGCGTCTAGCACAATGGGACTCTGACCTCAACTGGCTACAATGGTAGCAGTCATTATTCTACTAATAAGGGTGAGGCTATGATTTGCAGAAGCGTTCTGGGGCCTTTCAATGGTGCTGGGAGATATTTTCATTTGGGAAATGCTCCCATAAGTGATAGCGGCTTTGTAGGTTTCAGACATGAATCCCTCTCGGAAATACTGCTGCACAATAATGAGGTAGCCAAGACATCTGTTTCCAGATATGGGATATGAAATTATATGAAATTATACGCAACATGGCATTTAAATGTACAGTATATTGCAAATTAATAATTCCTATTCTTTCCTCTTTGTAGCAATGTATTATTTTCAACTTCTCCTAAAGCCTTAAGCTTAGATAAATTCAATGACCCCACTCCAGTCATCACTAAGGAATGGAGAAAGCCATTGACAAGTGAGGACACTTGCTCACAGAGAGAAAGGGGTGAAAAATGAAACAGATCCATGTGCTTTGGCCAAATTAGCTCATCTGAGGCAGCTAGAAGAGAGTGAAGGGTGTGCTGCTTTGTTTGGGTGAATAAACCATGCATGTTCATTGCATATTAATTAATAATAAATGAACACGCATGAATTATTCATGCTAGTAAAAGCAAATTTGCCCTGAAGGCATAACACAAGATAGGTTTTAAGATTTTTTTTTTTTTTTTTTTTAATGGGGGAAGGATTTGGGTAGGGCATAACTGATCAGTAGTAATTTGAATCCTAACACGGTGTGACCAGCAAAGCTGTGGCCTGGCCCATGCATCATCGCCTATTGAATAGGCACGTCTGTGTCTATGTATGCTATTTTAGAGATGAAGTGGGTGAGGTAATGTTCTTTTATTTTATTTCTATTGGTGAAAAAGATGAAGCAATAGAGCTCTGAAGACTTGCTTGCTTCGAATCCCATTTGATTCCACCTTCTCCCTCTGAGAAGCAACGGGCCAAAATCGTCCCTTAGTGTAACTCCATTACTGTTACAATAGGGATGAATTCACCCCCACCATGTGGTCATTTTACTGAGGGATTAGTTGCCTCATCATGCCAGGCTGATGTCTCATACAACATGCAGGATGTAAGGTAAGCTTCAAGGCTAAAACCCAGTGTATGAAAAAACACCCTTGCATTTTTAACTTGCTAGTATGCCGAACTGGGTTAGCATGTTACATTCAGATGATCATTTTAGGGTTGCCAACCATCCAGGATTGTCCAGGAGTCTCGAGGAATTAAAGATGAATTTTCAATTAAAGATTGTCATGTAAGGAAACCTCCAGGAATATCCAGAGGGGTAGCCGTGTTAGTCTGTTGTACAGCAAAAAACAACGAGAGTCCTGTGTCACGTTATAGATTAACAGATTTTCTTTGGCATAAGCTTTCATGGACTATAACCCACTGCATCTGATGAAGTGGGTTATAGTCCACGAAAGCTTATGCCAAAGAAAATCTGTTAGTCTATAAGGTGCCACAGGACTCTCGTTGTTTTTTGCTCCAGGAATATGTGCAACCAAAATTGGCCACCCTAATGATCATGAATAAATGCTTTCTATTGTTATGGCCAAGAATAACAAGCAGATTAATAAGTAGATTCCAATAAAGCAGGTTCTGTGTATCCATGGCAGGCAGCCAAGTCACCCTAGGCTGTGATCTTTACACAGCTTGTGAGGGTTGATATGTGGACTCTGGTTGGGCTTGGATGGGACTTCTCCAAGTGTTACAAGGAGTACACCTGAGGCACTCAGCACCATGGTTTTTGTGACAGTGGCCATTGGAATTTGTGAATATTGATCCTTTAGGGACAAGGGTATTATCATATACAACCATGACCAGTGCCAGGAAATAAAGCTGAGTTTGTTAACAGTGCTCTACTCCACCATTAGGAGACGTTGTGTTTCTGTATTGTCCCGCAGATGCGCTGACCATGGGAAGTAATTGGAGATACTAAGCCATATTTCATGGTAGCAAGGGTGTTAATCCTGGCCCAATTCTGATGGAGGTCATGACATTCTGGCTCCCTACACCCATCCTTCAGTTTCACTTAAAATTATTCTTCCCTTCCCATCTTTAACTGTTGTGTAGAGTTGCTGCGGGTGCTGTTAATCAGATGCCACGTTGCACTCTAGAGGTGGCTGTCTATTAGTGGTGAATGAAGCTTTATTTTTCTCTCTCTGTCTATACGTATTTAGAAACCTACACAAAGGTGTAGCTCGTGTTCCCCCCACAGTAGTCATGGGGTGTGCATGTGTGTGTAACTGTGCCTAAATCAAGACACATAATTTCTCTGAGAGTTACTAGCTGATTCTCTCTTTTCACACCAGGCTTCAGATAGCCAAATTACAGCTGCCTCCTGGGTAGATGTACTGTGGTGAAGACCCTCTGCACCTTTTCTCCCTTCTAGTGCACCCACATATGTTCATGCAACCTCAATTAAGCCCAAAGGTGGCATTCTTTGATGAAAGGTACCAGATAAGTGTATCCATAGTGTGCAATTATCTGTTGGAAAGAAAGAGAGCAATTATTATTAGTTCACAATCAAGCAGGAAGGGCATGTCAAGTGAGATCCGGCAGGGATATGTTTTGGGTTCAGTATCTTCATATTTGATATGGATAATGGCATAGAGAGTACACTTACAATTTGTGGATGATACCAAGCTGGGAGGGGTTGCAAGTGCTTTGGAGGACAGGATTAAAACTCAAAATGATCTTGACAAATTGGAGAAATGGTCTGAATTAAATAGAACAAAATTCAATAAGGACAAATGAAAAGAACTGTGCTCAAGAAGCAATAATCCATGTACAAATAGAAAATGAGAAATGACTGTCTAGGTGGGAGTACTGCAGAAAAGGCTCAGGGGGCATAGTGGATCACAAGCCAAATATGAGTCAACAGTGTAACACTGTTGCAAAAAAAAGGCAAACATCATTTTGGGATGTGTTGTACGCAAGACATGAGAACTAATTCTTGCACTTTACTCAGCACTGGGAAGGCCTCATCTGGAATACTGTGTCCGGTTCTGGGCGCCACACTTCAGGAAGGATGTGAACAAGCTGTAAAAGTCCAGAGGAGAGCAACAAAAATGACTGAAGATCTAGAAAACATGACCTACGAGGGAAGATAGAAAAAATTGAGTTTGTTTAGTCTGGAGAAAAGACAGAGGGAGGACATGATAATAGTGTTCAGCTACGTAATAGGTTGTTATGAACAGGAGGGAGATACATTGTTCTCCTTAAACATGGAGGACAGGACAAGAAATGAAGGGTTTAAATTGTAGCAAAGGAGATTTAAGTCAGACATTAGGAAAGACTTCCTAACTGTCAGGGTAGGTTAGCACTGGAACAAATTACAAAGGGAGGCTGTGCCATTCGTGGTTTTTAAGAACAGCTTAGACAAATACCCGCCAGGGATGACTGAGACAATATTTAGTCCTACCACAGTGCTGGGGACTGGATGAGATGACTTATTGAGGCCCCTGCTAGTCCTACATTTCTATGATTTCTATGAATCATTGGGGAGTTTCTTGTGGCTCATCTCAAGCCTCAACCAGCTCCCACAAAAGTCAGTGGAGATGTTCCCATTAACATTAGTGGGAGTAGCATCCAGACGCAGGAGACCTGAGGCTGACTGGAACATTGCTGAATGACTATGAAGCGTTTCTCAGCTGATTTTCATTGACTAGTTAGATAGGAGGATGCAATCTGGTAGGAAAGAAATATGATCAACATTTTAGAAAAGATTTAGCATCTCCCCATGGGAAAACATCAGAGAACATTAAAAATAAAGGTCAGATGCTGAGCAGGTGAAAATCAGTGCAGCTCCATTGACTTTGATAATTTATGTCACCTGAGAATCTGGCTAAAAACCATTACAGTTCTGGTCTACACTGCTGGCAGATTTCAGCAGCAGTTGATGGGAGATAGACAAGCTATGTAGAGTAGCTTCCATATCTCCTGCTGATTTACTAATTTCTACTTGCACCCACTGTGTTCCGCCAACAGGAAATGCCCTCCGGTCAATGCAGCATTACTCTTCTTGTTGAGTGGATTAACAGCGTGGGCTTCTGGGATTGTTTGAGTGGCTCTCTACTGCTGCTCAGTCGAACCTGTAGAATTGATCCTACACTGCCGACAATGCCACCAGCAATGTAGACATGCCTTAAACTCTTCCCCTCCCCACCGCCAAAAAGACTCCACCAGTTTGCTTATCTAAGGAACTGCTTGTCCATAGCCCGTGCTGTATTTTCCCCAGCGAGGTGGCTCCCTTAGGTAAGCTGCTATCTTCATATCACCATTATTACTTCTTTAGTTTCTGCCTTCGCAGCAGTCCCTCACTGCTGATATTTTCCTTTGCATTGCAGAGTTATTCCTTGTTTTCCGATTCCAGAACAAACACCTTTTACAGCTCCAGCTTCTGCTTCCATGGCACCACAAATGAATTTTCAGAGAAAAGTGTTTCATGTATTATAACTGAAAACAGAGGTGGATTTATTAGGATTTAATGTATTGGGAATAAAGCCATCAGTCTCCTTTTTTTCGTGTGGCAGCGGAGCTCAGACATATGAGTGTGATTTGAGTAATTTGTAAAGTTAAGATGTAATAAACTCTGCAACCTTTTATCCATCCAAATACTCTTGCTTTGATTTAATTTTCTAGAAACACCTTGTGCTTTTTACCCTTCCACACCTTTAAAATAATAATAATAATAATAATTAATAAATAAAAACCCCTCATAATTCCCCTAGGATTTTCCTTAAAAAAGAGGAGCAGTGCCTGATTCCCATAAAACTGGTTGAATGTCCCTGTCAGTCTAACATCTCCCAAACTAACAGCCACAGTATTTGTTGTTTGGGGTGGAGGAATGTTCCTATAGAGTTTGAAAACTGGATTTTACTTAAATACCTGAAATCTGACACCCTCTTGATCACGCAGGATTTAGGAGAAGTCAGTAGGTTTCCCAATTAACGTTCTTCACTCAGTTAAAAAGCTCTCTATCTGAGCCACTCAATAGATTTTTTTTTTGTATCTATAGAAATCTTTACTTTGAGTCAAAAGATTTAGTGACTTATTCCCCTCTCTCCACTACACTAAAACTCAGCAGGAGTGAGACACCCTTTAACAAAATGTACATTGGCCCTTGTGCTTGTCCATCCGCATAAATATATTACAAACCCTGTTGGGATTCTGTCCTTGGTGTGTGGCAGGAATTTGAGTTTAATTGCAATAATTTAGTGGGCTTGAGTGATTACTGAGCTGTGGGTTGCATTAACACTCTAAGGATGAGGCTGAGGGAAACAGCATTTTATTAAAAGAAATTGCGAGGTTCGTGGCCATGTGAACTATTTTCAGAGATGAAAAAACCATCCAAAAATCTCTTTCTTTTTAGAAGGTTCCATTTCTTCGGCCAGTGATTAACAGGGGAGTTGCATGAATGCTTGGTTATTTCTTCAGGATGTCTCATGGGGAGATAAAAAGAACCAAAATATTCACTTTTCACTTCATAGCTGGGTAGATAGCATTGTGTTGTCTTGGGTCCACCTCCCTCTATAAATATACGCTTGTGAATAGAACCTTATTTATTTGAATTATTTTCTCTGTCTGTCACTTCATCTGTTGATTCTTTTCCCCCCCCTTCCTGATGGTGAATTCAGGAAGAGATCTACAGCTACTCTGTGGAAACTGGTGTCCTGAGTTTTATACGGAATGAGAAATGAGCCACAGGAGAGAATGATATCCATCGAAACGAAAGAACAGATTGAAGATATAGCTGCCCATGAGCATTAGTTCGGGAGCCACCATTCTAGGTGACTGAGCAAAACTGCAGTGGCCTCAAAGGGATGGAAATTTTGCACAGCACCTAGCACAATAGGTTCCTAATCTCAGGGTCTGTAGGTGCTAGTGATATACAGAATAATAGCTCCTAAGGAGGTATAAGTACTCCATTTATTATTTCAGCTTCATACTCGCATACCTGTTACTATCTATCACTGTTCAATATCATAAGCACGGGGTGGCTATGAGCACTCGCTGTCCAATAGGAATAGGGTTCTGTGGGCTGATATCATCAGACTACTTCTGCCTCCTGATTGATTGAAGTGCTCCATTTCCACATTAACTTGCAATAAAGTGCTTTCCTGTGCTGACAGGCATTTGTCATGTGCAATTGCAAAGACTGTTTATAACTTAATTTGCTCTCTGATGATGATGACTATATCTAAATATTTACAGAGAGGTCAGGATGAGTACATTTTTTTGACAATTTTGTTTTGCCTTCTTCCCCCCACTCTTTTCTTCCAGCAGGCATGTTATCTCAGTGTTCCCTGCAAACCTCGCTGCTAATTCATTTGTTTGTAGTGACAGTTCCTGGAGAAAGAAAGCTGATTATCTGCAGACTTCCTTAGGGCTGAGCCCAGCCAGGAAACTAACCTGGGTTGCTGCCCTTTATTTTAATTTGGATCTTGGGGGGTGTCCTGGCTAAAATTTAACTTCTTATATAGATAGTGTGTGTATTCATGTGAATTAGGAAATGCAAACTTTACTGTACTGCCATTAAAAGTGGTCTTTGGCTTGTAGAGTTATTGGTGTGGTGTAACCTGGTGCATATTGGTCAGATCTTCCACTGATAGTAGTGTGGGAAGCGTGAAGGTGAAAATGTCTGATCACTGCCAGTAAGTTTTTTGGGTGCGTTCAGTCAAGAAACGAAGTTCCTTCTAAACAAAAAAAAAAGGAGTCTTGTGGCACTTTAAAGACTAACAAATGTATTGATCGCATGAGCTTTCATAGGCAAAGTGGGACTCTTGTTTGCTGAACTAGACTAACACGGCTATTCTTTTTGAGCAAGTTCGTTCTGGTGCCCTGTGTGACTCATTAATATTAAAGGGAAGTATTTTTACCCATTTATTAATCTCATTGTTATCTTGCACTCCCCACCTCACTGTTTGTCACACTCACCTGTTAACAGATCTTCAAACTAGAAATAAGATTTTTAATAGTGAGAGTAATTAACCATTGGAGCAATTTACTAAAGGTTGCGGTGGATTCTCCATCACTGGGAATTTTTTAATCAAGATTGGATGTTTTTCTAAAAGATTTGCTCTAGGAATTATTTTGAGGCGGGTCTGTGTCCTCTGTCATATGGGATAGAAGTCAGACTAGGTGACCATAATCGTCCCATCTGGCCTTGCAATCTATGAACCTCTCATTATACTTAGGTTGTAAGCTCTTTGTCATGGAGGCCATCTCCTTTGTATATGTTTATATGTTTTTATATGTTTGTACAGCAGCAGGCTGATGGCAGCGGGATGGGGCGAGAACGCTTTGCTCGGCCCCTGGGCCGGCTCTCCCCGCCCCCAGGGCGGAACAGCAGGCCAGCCCATGGGTGGGGCGAGCAGATATGCAGGCTGGGCCAGGCGGTGGCCGGGATGCGGCATGCCTGCTCTGGACCGGTCTGGCCTGCCCCAGCCCCACATACGGTTCCTGGCTACGGCCGGGGCGGGGCTAGCCCCTGCCGGCAGTGTGGCCTCGGCTGGGGCTGGCTCCTTCCAGTGAGTGCCTCGTGTCTGCTGGCAGGCGGCCTCGGGTTCCTGGCCAGGGCCAGCTAATAGTCCCCTGGGGGCGACAGGGATCCCTGGGGGGCGGAGCAGGCCGGCCCACCACGGTCCCCTCCAGTATGGGGGCGGGGGCCCCGCCTCGGCCGATTGGCCCTGGGCCCCGCTCCCCCCACGGGACGGCCCTGACGAGAGGGGAAAGGTGTTGGAGTACAGCTAACAGTAGAGGGGAAAATAATATTAGGAGCAATCTGTGCCATAAAATAATTCATGGCCTGTTACTTTTACAATGCAATTAGCTCTGAAATCTAGATGCTACTAGAAGGCTACCGTGATAGAGGCAGAAGCACCGCTCTGGGTATTTGGAAATAGGTTTTTGTCGCTGTTTATGTGAAAGCCTTGGTCTTCAGCTTCTGTTCTGGTACTTGCACCCAGATCAACAACTTTCGCTTCATCAGCGCCTTGCTCCCTTCTTCACGTTTCCTACCACAACTTCAGGAATCCCCAAGTTCTGCCTGTTGATGTCTTTGTTCACCGTGCAGCTGATTCAGGCATGGATCCAATGGTATATGTCCGTGGTGGGGCATGCTAGCGCGATAAATTGAGGAGCTGGGGGGAGGGAGAGGAGGAGCCTGTTTCAGCAGTCAATGTATTTATTCTCTCTTTGCTGCCAATAGTCTTGGAATCATTAATGCTGACAAGGAAAGCAGAAAAAGGCTTTTCATGGGAATTCTGACTTAAAAGAAGGGATCCTGAGAGCCAAGCAAGTGTATTTCCATGGCCGTGTTCCTGCTTTACACCGGTGCAAGTGAGATCAGAACTAGGGCTGACATCCATACAGAAAGGATTTTGTTTGATTTTTCTCCCCCCACAGTGACTGTGTGGCATTGTAAAGGGTTTGTCAGTCATTGGGCTCCCACAGTGAAGAGACTGAAGGTCAAAGGGCTTTTTTGCCACAGTGTTTGGAGCAGTGGAGTGATTCTGAGGATAGACTTCTTAGTGGAAACAAACACTAGCTAACCCCGCCAGGTACACAAGCTGTCTGCATGGGCTTTGCATTTTTCTGGTCAGGAACCTGGGGCAGGGCTCCAGAATTGTTTATGTCTTTGGAAAAATTTTATAGCAGGTGGACGTCCTCAGTGTAAGCAAACAAAAAACAAGGACCTGATTTTCTGGAACATTTACTATGCATTCAGCCGAAAACATGCAAACCCTGGGTTTTTATGTGTGCATATCTGTGGCACACGGCTATACAGCCACATGAACACTATGTATATGAGTGTGCAAACATATTGTGGCATATATGCAAAATAGATGTGTATTTACATGCATGCAAATGATCTACTGTTTTAATGGGGTGTCCACCCCATAGGACTGAAAGGAGATAAAATACAAGCTGGCCAATTAACTCTCCAGGCTGCATCTGGAGGAGGAGCCAAGGAACATGGAACTGATTGCACACAGGCTCACAGGTGCAGGAACAGGTGGGGCCTATAAAGACAGGAGCTGGCTATGGACAGGGAACCTTCAGGAAAGTGAGGAAGTAGGTAGGTTGCAGCTACTGCCTCAGTGGTGGGCATGGGGAGGCTGGCAAATGTAGAGAGAGGGGAAGCCATATAAATAGGAATAAGCCCAGGGAAACTGCAACAATGGGTAGGACCACGAAGAGATCTTGTCTGCTTGTTACAGAGGCCCTGGCTGGAACTTAGTGTATAGGGCAGACCTGGATTACCTTACCAGCCACTGGGAAGAGGCAAGAGCATTGGAGATGCCAGCAAGAGAGTGGGTCTGGAAGGTCTTTGAACTAGGACCTTAGTGACCTGGCCAGCCATAAAAGGGAGACTGCAGTTCCTTGAGTGAGAGGGGCTGTAGGGTGAGTCAGTGTGGGAAGGAAACACGGCCAGAGCTAATTCCTGGAATGGCCAGAGAGTGGTGCTGCTAGCACTGAGTGAACACTGGGATAACTGCATTGCCAGTCCGTGTCATTTTATAGGGAGTCTCAAGATTTTGGTTTTTTCCCTATAAAGCCCCAGCTCCTGGAGTCATGATCAGGTGAGGGCCTTTGCTTTCATGTTGGGGGAACGGTCTGTTTTTATTCCTTATGGTTTCAAAGAGAAACTTGAAATACTTGAACCCTAAAGTTTCAAAAACTAGAAGCCAAATAAACAGAACTCCATGTTTATTATTTTTTAAATCTCATGATCGCTATGCCCACTTTGTGACTTTTTTGTTTGGGGGGGGGGGGGGCTGACTGATTGTTTGTTTTTTTGTTTTTTTTTTAAATGTCTTGGGATGACAGTACTGATCAGATTTGACTCCAAGCCTTTTATCTCTTAGATTTCTTTTAACCCTCAAAATGTAACTCAAGTCAAGTTAGTCACCTTCTGCTAGTGTCTTTTGCACTCGTGTGTGCTCTCAATGTAATTTCTTGCCATGGTCTCTTGCTTCACTGGCTCACCAGGAAGAAAGTGATATAGGAACAATATGCTCAGACCTGCTCCAGAGGAGGGCAAGGGGTGGGAGGACAGTTCTTTGGATAGCTCTGCCCCCCTAACTAACGAATAAACTGCCTTCTTGATATAACTTGATCCTGTTACTACTTCATATTTGTTATCAGAGTCCTCAACTATTGTTAAATCCAAGGAGGATTCTTGAATCTTGAATCTCATGTGTTGCTATATGTTTTCCATAATAATGAGAGACAGCTGTTCCCCAGTGTATAGGTTTTATACTGTTCTCTTCTTTTCCAAATCTTAAAAACTCCATATGCCAGTGTGAACATCTTGTATCCCATATTCTTTTTGTACCCCGTACTCTTTTATATGGTTGATATATTTTGTTAAAAGTATGCTTTGTATCATTTGAAAACTCATAATCTGCTGAACAACATTGTCTTGTTAAAATGTGTATAACAATACTATATGTAGAGCTATGAGATTTTAATTGTTTTTTACTGAAATACTTATGAATTATGGGGAATTCTCACAGAGCAACTCCTCAGAGACAGCCATTCACTGACCAAAGGTGTTAGAAAACTATTAATTGCTTAAGCAACCATTCACCAGCAGGGGAGACTGGAAACACAAATTTTACATGTTGCCTCTAAGATCACTCATAATGTAATACACTTCTTTCTCTTTATTTTTTATGGTATGGGGCCCCTGAATTGTGACATAGCTTAGGGCCTCAGCATGTCTTAATCTGCCCCTGCATGAGGGGATAGAGAATAATCAGCCTCTCATGTCTCCAATTATTTCCAATGGACAGAAGGATGGAAACTACCAGAAAAGACTATTACGTGGGAGAAGAGCGAGGAAATGAGGGTAAGAAAAACAAGCGTCTGTAATGGATCCAGACTAGTTGCAGACCATCAACATGACTGCAGCTAATGGAGACCTTGACTCTTATAAATATATATCGAGAAAGACACTGAGGGGGTATATATTCTCCTTTGAATGTGCATCTGTTCTGTTCGTATTCATGAGCTATATACATGCCTGGAGAGGAGAACAGAGCCCTTTGTGTTCAGGTAGATGTCACAGCCACCTCTCTCAGCTGCCATAGCAGAGAAGCCCCTTCTCTGATGGGATTCCATGCACAGGTTCTTTTTTGGGGGGGAAGGAAGGTAAATTTTCCTCTACTTGTTTTGTTTTCACAAAGAGCAATGAACCTGTGAGACTATCCAGAGCCTGATTCCACACTGACTTGTCCCTGGCAGCCTCTTTTACAGTGCTGCAGCAGCAGACTGGCTCCTTTGTATAAGGCTAACGGGTGGTCCAGGATGCACAGCAGTGAAGAAGGTGGTCAGTGTTCAGCAGCATTACTGGGTAACTGGGAGAAGGAGGAGAGATGCTTCCCAGATTCACCACATGGCAGGCTCGTTGGACAGGGTGGAGTATGCCAGATCCCAGACATCTGTTTATTAATAGGAGGCTACTGCACAAGAGCTTAGTCGAACCTGCATTTGAAGGTAATAGCACAAACTGACCCCTGGTTGTGTGTACGAGAAAAATAAAGTGCTGGTGAAAACTGCACTGTTACCAAAGGAAGGATGGTTCAGTGAATAGGACCGAATTGGTTGAGAGTGAAGGGCAGCATTCTCGCCAGGAGGACTGAGTAGGAATTGGGGGGTTGCTGATGGTTTTCCAAGGTGACCCAAGAGACCAGAGTCTGTCGGCCGAAGGCAGGCAGCAGCACTCGTTACACTTTACACTCAGCGTGGGCTCACTGGCTCCGTGTGCTAGAAGAGCAAATAGCAGGCCCAATCTTCAGCTGGTATAAGGGGTTATAGCTTGGCTGGCAATACCCACTGATCCCAGCTGGGGCTCTGGCCCTATGTCAAATTATAGGAACACACGCATGCGTTTCCTTGTCAAAGAGGAAGTGAACCAGGTGGGGGTAGGGATCAGGTAGAAGGCAAGACCTTTCTGTTTCATTCTCCCCTCCTCCCTTTATTTATAGGGTTAATTTTTTTCCTCTGGGGGTTTACAAATGTTAGCTGAAATGCACAGGCCAGCTGCCTGCCTGCGGCAGCAGGAAAGCAGGCAGACAAAGCAGATGGGCCCAGCAGGGGTGAGGGAGCACTGTCTTCAATGGCTATAGGCATCACTAAAGAGTAAACAGTTCTTCAAAGGGAACCGTGGGCTAACCCCCAGCCCCATCCTCTCGGAGGTACTCAATCACAGTGCATTAACAAGAGCTCCTGGGCTGCTGGGGTAGAGTAAACAATGAGAGGCTGGCAGGAGAGTGGGAAAAGCGATACCCCCTTCAGCTACTATTTATTGTAAAGGGGTGTAAAAGTGGCATGTGGCTAAGTATGTTGTCAGCAAGCTGTATCCTTTGTCATCGCTCGTCTCTTTTCAGAAAAATTGTCCTTTGTTTCCCACCATGAAAGAAAATTAATACATACAGTGTGTGTGTGTGTGTGTGTGTGTGTGTGTGTGTGTGTGTGTGTGTGTGTGTGTG
>ML686178.1:364995-382403 GCA_007922175.1 Pelusios castaneus
GTGTGTGTGTGTGTGTGTGTGTGTGTGTGTGTGTGTGTGTGTGTGTGAAAGAGAAGTACATTAGAGATCCCAGTAATATGTCTGAGCAGCGCCACGAGAAATAAACCAAGGCACTTCCAAGTTCAAGGCGAAATAACATCCTGAACCTGCCTCCCTCTCCATTACCCTTTCTATCTAGATCTTGCAACACCTGACACAGAGCACGCTTGAGTATGGATGTGAAACGTATTTAGAAATGCAGGCAGGGAGCAATATAGCTTCTGGGCCAGAGTCTTCCCCCTTCAACATTAGTGGAACGCTAGTGACTTGAATGTAGTTATGCCTGATTTGCATTGGGGTAGCTGAGTTGAGAATCAGACTCTTTGGCTCACATTAGACAAATCAGCGTTATCACTTTAAAATGTAAAGGGCCTGATTCGCCTTCCACTTACCCTCGTGTAGCGCCATTGATTTCAGCGCAATTGCTCCTGATTTAAACCAGTGGGACTGGGAGATGGAGGGCTTTGCCCTTTCACTTAGGCACTGCATTACAGCCAAGTTTGTCTATAAAATTCTTGGGAGTGGGGACTGTCTACAGATCCTCTTCCATGCTAAACACCTGAATTTCCCGCCTTTGGCCCCTGCTGCAAAATTGATTGGCCTCATCAGGCTGTGTCTGACACACAAACCATGGAAAATCTTTTCTTCTCTCCAAGCCTTGAACTTAATTAGGAGCCCATCAGTCTCTGGCAGTGCGAGCGCCTGGCCTCCAGCAATGGCGTTTGGTGCTTTCTGGAGCTGCTTTGCTTTCATGGTTTGATGTCTGGACCCTTTGACATTATAAGAGGGAATTTTTTGTAGCTTTGTTTCCTTGGCAATTCCAACAGCAAAATGACTAGCAATGTGCACCTGGCGTGCTCTGGTATCCCAGGCTGCTTTTGAAATGGAGGCATTGAGATACAGTTGAGTTTTGTGTCTAAGAACCAGTTGCACAGCATTCCCATCATTGCCTGCAGAAGCGGTCTTTGGCGATTGGGGGTCCTAGGCAAAGGCCCATTGTGGGGGAGCCCAATAGGCCCACAGGGGGCCATCCCCATAGCTAGCTCCCTGGCGCCCCCTGCAGCCCCAGCCTCTCTGCTGCTGGCGCTGGTCCCAGGGGCCAGTTCTTCCTCCTGCTGCTGACTGAGGCAGACGTGGCTTTTGGGGTAGGTGCTGCTCGGGGCCCTAGGCATGTGCCTGCTTCGCCTCCCCCAAAAGCTGCTTCTGACTGCCTGCATGCAATGTTGAAGGGTACAGCAAGTTAGAACTCCAGGGCACCAAACATACAGTACAACTCCTTAAGAAAAAACTAATTCTAGGGCATGTGGAGTAGCTGGCATGTGTCTGTATTTTAGTCATGCTTAATGATGCTTTAGGAAGCACACAAATAGGGTTCAGTGCTTAGGACACTTGGGCTTTGAATTAACAAGAATAATGGGCCTGTGCACTGTGTCCTTGGCTGGATATTCCAGAAACTGCAAATTTAAACACCACTTTCTCTTTATATTTCTGTCGCGGGGGTGAAAGTTTAGTTATCCCACGAAAGAAGCTGGTGGTTCATCCTCCTCGCCCACCTGGAACTGGTTGAAACACCAACCATGCTGCTTCTCAAAGACCACCCGAGAAGTCGAAATGCTCTCTTTCTATTACTGATTCACTGAATGAATGACCATCCTATCCCCATTCTACAGCTGCTAACTTACATGCCACATTTCTATGTAGTCTTCTTTGAGAGTAGTGCTGAATAAACTGTTGAAGACATCTTTTTAGACCAGAAATCCTGATGCGTCCATAGTGAGCCCAAGCCAAAACCCGGTGAAGTCAAAGGGAGCCTTTCCGTTGGTTTCAGCAGGCCCGAGGAGAGTGTTGCTACAGATCTTCCTTGGTGTTTCTTTTTTAAGTTAGACAAAAAAAAATTCCTCAAATCAAATAGCAATATAGTGACTTGTGCATATCTAATTTTCCATAATTCCATTGGGCGGTTCTAATTTGCTATATCTAAAGCACAGCATATTCCTGTTAGGAATTAAAGCTTTCTTCTCTTTTGAAGCAAAAAAGGTTAAACATTTGAATGAAAAATGCCTCCCCCCTTTAGATATGTGATACCTGGACTCCAGATAAATTAACTCAACTCCAGTTAAGGCTTTTACACTTTATTCAAGTCACTTGTTTTCTTTCTGGTCTCTTCTTTATTTTCCTGATCATCCACCCCTATGGACAGCTGGTGCTGCCAATATTTTGCCTGTAGCCATGGAGCACGCTGTCGCTTCTGTATAAGTCGGACCTCTCCCCTGCTGCTTCCTCCTCAACCTGAATCTTGGGTTTGAATACAATTACTGATACCAGCAACAGAGGCCACTAGTGTTAAGTTCTGCTGCAGGGCAGATACAAAGCAATACACTAGTTGTATGTGTAGCCCATATTCTTCATGCAACTCTGCACTAGCAGAGTCTTGACACATGCCTCGTATTGCTCGGACCAGTCAGCTATAGGTAGAATAGAATTCCTGGGTCTGTGATAAATACTCAGCAGTCCTCCCTCTCGTATAGCCAGAGCAGTGCTTTGCTCTGGGAGACAGTGGTCATTGACAACAGATAATGTGGGTTCTAGGAATGCTCCGATGTTTTCAGCTCATTGTCCTGCATTCTTTACATGGGACCACTCCATTTCAGCCAGGCTGCAAGAATTTAATCCTTAGGAATCTGTCTTTTTCCAGACTGCCAGCCGAAGAAATGCTTCTCTTCTAGGAAGGTTGCATATGCATTTCTCCAAAGAGTCAAGTCAGTTTTTTCAAATGAGTCCCATAATTATGGATGCCTGGCTTTATGTACCTCTGGCCTTCTCCTCTTCCTTTCACTTCTCCCAATGTGTCTCCATTCTGGGATCCTGATTTGTCTCTTATTCATACTGGTGTCAATCAGGGCAACTCCAGTGAAGTCAATGGAGCCTCATTAGTGTAATTGTGGTGTAAAGGAGAGGGGGATTGGGCCTTCAGCCTTCGCAGCTCTCATGGACTTAAGTAGGAGTTATGACTGCTCAGCACCTTTGAAAGTCAAGTTCTCAGCTGCAAATTCATCCCAGTGCAGGGATGGCACAAATGGCTTGTGGTTCCTGGGTGGGGCACTGCTTTAGCCTCCAAAACAGGTTAGGATAGCCTTGGGGCTGTCCTAACTTCCTATAGTCCTTATGGGGTTTGCACCAGTGGGAATCACTGGGAAACAAGATGGCTTCCATCTGCCACACACCTCAAATGCACTGTGCATTGGGGGCATCTACTAAGGTGTCACAGCGCTAGCTCCATGGTTGGTGTAAAAGTCCCCTGTGACGGTGCTATTCACTGGGATGAAAGGTGGGGCAGACTTACCTTCGCTATCTACCCCTTTGCACTGAGTTAGAATAACAATGAATTTGTGACTGTGGCCAATATTTTCAGAAGTGACTAATGATTTTGGCACCTCTGTTTATTCGGTACCCAGTTTGAGAGATCTTAAAGGACCCTGATTTCCCTAGGGCAGGAGATCTGAAAATTTAATTTCCTGAAAATCAGGCCTTCCTGTAGTGTGTGTCAAGCGGGGTATCCAAGATCAGGTGCTAATTTTGGAAAATGGCAGCCTCAGCCTCTTTGTGTCATTACAAAATGGGTGTAATGATATTTTGTGTCCTGGTAGGAGTGTTATGAGACTTGCTTATAACTGGAAAGAGCTTTTAAATTTTTGGATGAGAAGCCATATATGCAGTGAATCCAAGATATGCTGACAAGTTCCAGAGGTGTAGCCGTGTTACTCTATTTCAGCCCAAACTTTTAAAGACGAACACATTTATTTATCACCTTAAATTTTGTGGGCATATCCCACTTCCTCAGAAACATGAACTGGAAACTGCTGTATGTTGGGTATTTATACACATGCAGAGATGAGGGGGTCACAAGGTCAATTCAAACAGTTTGAGGGGTAGCCTGTTGGTCTATTTCAGCAAACCAAACAAGTTGTATTAATTCAAACAGTGCAGATGTGGCCTTTAACAACAATAGATAAGAAGGTGAGAATGTTAAAAGAGGGGAAATGACCTTTTGTAGTGAGTTAGCCATTCTAGGTCCCTATTCAGACCCACTGTGATGGTGTCAAGATTCCCCATGAATTCCAGCTCTGAAGTTTCATGCTGAAGTCTGTTTTTGAAGTGGAGTGTTTGGTTTTTTTGTTCTTTTTTTTCTGGAGCACTGTATCTTTCACGTCTGTTGCAGAATGTCCAGGGAGATTGAAGTGCGCCTCCCCTACTGGTTCTTGAATGTTACTGTTCTTGATTTTTGATTTGTGTCCATCTATTCTTTTTTGCAGAGACAGTCCAGTTTGGTCTATGAATATGGCAGGGGGGCATTGTTGGCACATGATGGCATATATCACATTAGTAGGTAACCAAGTGAATGAGCCCCTGATGGAGTAGCTGACTTGGTTAGTTCCTAGGATGGTGTTGCTTGAATAGATATGCGGGCAGAGCCGGCAATAGGGTTTATTGCAGGAAGAGGTACCTGGCTTGATATTTCTGATGTATGGTATGTAGTGGATGGTGAGTTTTTTCTTGAGTTTGGGGGGACTGTCTGTAAGTGAAGACTGGCCTACCTCCCAAGGCTTGGGAGGGTGAAGGATCATCTTCCAGGATAGGCTATAATTACTGGATGAAGCGTTGGAGAGTTTTTACTTGGGGGCTGTAAGTGATGACCAGTGGTATTCTGTCATTTTGTTTGTTGGGCCTGTCCTGTTGTAGGTGAATTCTGGGTAACCATCTGGCTCTGTCAATTTGTTATTTCACTTCCCCAGGTGCATATTGTAGTTTTAAGAACACTTGGTAGAAACCCTAAAGGTGTTTGTCTCTGCCTCAGGGATCAATGCAAATGCATTTGTATCTTAGGGCTTGGCTGTAGGCAATGGATCATCTGATGTGTCCTGGATGAAAGCTGGAGGCATGTAGGTGGGTATAATGGTTAGTGGGTTTCTAGTATAGGGTGGTATTTATGTGTCCCTCACTTATTTGTACTGTAGTGTTCAGGAAGTGGATCTCCCATCTGGACTGATCCAGGCTGAGGTTGATGGTCGGGTGGAAATTGTTGACATCTCAATGGAATTCCTCAAGGGCCTCCTTTCCATGGATCCAGATGATGAAGATGTCATCAATGTAGCATAAGTAGAGGAGTGGTACTTGGGGACAAGAGCTGAGGAAGCATTGTTCTAAATCAGCCATAAAAATGCTGGCATATTGTGGGGCCATGCAGGTACCCACAGCAGTGCCACTGACTTGAAAGTGTAAATCATTTCCAAATCTGAAATGGTTGTGGGTGGTTACAAAGTTCAGCCACTAGATGTGCCATGACATCATCTGGGATACTGCTCCTGATGGCTTGTAGTCTGTCTTTGTGTGGGATGTTGGTATAAAGAGCTCCTACATCCATAGTGGCCAGGATGATGATTTCTAGAGGATCACCAACGGATTGTAGTTTTCTCAGGAAGTCAGTGATGTCTCGAAGATTGCTAGGAGTGCTGGTAGTGTAGGGCCTGAGGAGGGAGTCCACATAGCCAGACAATGCTGCTATAAGGATACTTAACATATTGCAGTTTCCATTTCATGCATTTGAAGAAGTGGGATTATGCCCATGAAAGGTCATGTGATAAATAAATTTGTTAGTCTTCAAAAGTGCCATAGGACTCCAGTCGGCCACATTATCAAATCATAGTTGCTCTGAGCCCCAGCCACTGGCCACCAGTCTCTGCAAAACTTGCTTTGGCAACCGTCCTCCACTCATCAAACCCACATGGCCTATAAACTCAAGTTTTCTGCCTTTGGTCATCTTCACATCAGGTATCATTCTGATTATGCTATAAATCTATGTGATTACCTCCTTGTTATTCATGTGTGAGATAATGCACAGCAATCCCATGCAGCATTTCAATTTGAAGGCAGAAAGCCTCTTAATGTTCTGGTTTCCTTAATGTCCATGTCTCACATGTTTACACCAAGATGCTGAAAACAAGAGATGGCAGCAATTCTATTTTGCAATTCATGGCAATATCTTTGCTTCTCCAAATATAGCTGAGTCATGGCTGCTGCTCTAGCAAAAGTCCAATTCTATGTCAAATATATGCGATTTAGGGTCTCTTGTAGTAAGACTACCCAGGTACTGGAAATACTCAATACACTTCAGTGATACCTTAGATTTAGTAGGAATATCTTTGCCTCTCCAACAGACTTAGATGTCACCTTTGTCTTTGACTTTTCCTGTGATAGCTTGAAGCCTAGCTTCTGTGCTTCCACCTTTCTAGCAATTTTTGCACCTCTTCTTATGATAGTCCCATCAAGTCAATAATATTGGCAAAGCACAGATAACTAAATTTACATCCACTGATGGCATACTCTCTTCTAGGTTTCCAGCAGTAGCTATTCTTAATATTTCTTCAAGATAATAATTGAAGAGGGTTGGTCTTAGTAAGCAGCCATCTGACATCTCTCCTCAAGTCAAACTAACTTCTGTGTTCATACCCCACAAACAATGAAGCTGTTGTGGTTCCACAAAGATTTTGTAACAGTCTTATTAAATTTTCACCTCTGCAGCCAGATGCAGGATTGTCCTGAGTGGTTTGTGCCACATGCTGTCAATTGTTTAGCAAATTCCACAAAAACATGGACCATCATCTCATCATTGTCCAACACTTTTTCACATAGCACATGCAGATTGAATATTTGCTCCAGTGTAATGATTCTGGGTCTAAACCCAGATTGTTCTTCAGTTAAATGGTTCTCTATCTTGGGTACAATTCTCTTTAGGCTGATACAGAGCAGTATTTTGGTAGGGTGTATGAATAAAGAAATTGTCCGGTAATTTCCACGACCAGCCACATCCTCCTTTAACAAATAGGACCCATCAGGGACTGTGCCCCATCAGGGACTATGTCCAAGTCTTGGACCATCTTCCAGACTTCCAAATTACATTGACAAGCTTATGGTATGCAACTTCTTTGATTGTAGAAGGAGGTCAATCAGAATAAGTCTTAACATCTCACGTGGAGCCCTTCTGCCTTTTTCACTTCCAATTTAGAATGAGTTTTGTTCATTGTTTGTCTAAGAATCCCTCAGTGCCAAATGGAAAGGAGTTCACTGTGTTGTAACAGCAACTCCTTTCAAGTACTGGCTGTCATAAAGCATTGCAAGGTCTGTATAGGTATTATGCAAAAAGTTGTATGTATGTACTAAAAGTACGTTTGAACAACGTAACCAGACAAGGTCGGCAAACAAGTTTTTTTTCCCCCAGACAAAGGAATGATGATTTAACTGTCTGCCTAGGTCTCTGAGGTAAATGAAACCAGATAAGCCAAACAAAGAGAGTCCTATTTGCATATTAAGTCAACAGGAAAACAGGTTGACTTGTGGGTGGGATATGAAATCAGTAAAGAAGACCAAGGCCACAAGGGATTGTCTTGTTTCTGGGGTCAAAACACTGCATTTTGTCGAAATGTAAGGTGAAACAAGAAAGGCCCTTTATTATCGTGGGGAGGAGTGATGCATGAAAAACGTGGATCGTGGCTTGCCTGAAAATTAGCAAACTGTGGAAAAGGACTTGGGTAAAGCAGTTCTCACTCTCCACAGGATTGAAGCTTGTTACACTTTTTTGTTTTATTTGTAACCAATTCTGTGTTCACCCTCATTAATCAATACCATTTAAAGATAGTTTTGTTATGTTTTATCATCAGTATATCTCAGTGCTATAATATGAAACATAGCATGAACTTTTTGACTGAAATAAGCTGGTGCATATACTCTCTTTGAAGATGGTGAATTTGGTAGTTTTCTGTGGGTGTCCAGTGAGGGTCTGGGTAGTCCAGGGGAAATCTTTTCTGGGAGACTTGAGAACTGGGGTACAACATGTGACATCTGCAAAGCAGAGTAAGAGCTGACAGAGCCTTGAGAGGACTGTATGGAATGGCTAATAGACTGGAGTGACAGGAGAGCTGTCACCTCATTTAGCTCCAGCGAGTCTCTTTTGCTAAAGCATAGAGGTAACAAGATCACTTGAAGTTCTGGGTGGCTGGAGAAAGCACCGAGAGTCATCATATGAGTATGACAATACCTGCCCCAAATGCTGGGTGAAAAGGTATATTTTCCTGTCTGAAAAACCTTTCAAAAGACTCTCAAGGGTTTGGTAGACCTTCCTGGTGGCATTTGTCACAAGAGTTCTGCATATCAGTGCACTGTTTTTCAAACCATTCTTCTTTTGCTACTTTAGTTAATGCATCATTTTTTTTGCATCATACATTGCTCTCTTGCCATTTCATTCATTTTCTTTTGTGCTCCTGGCTTCCTTTCTTGATCACATAACTTGATGATCTTCTCCATGACACAAGATTTCTTCTTTAGGATCTGTTCCTGTTGGAATTCATCTGTGGTCTCTGTAATGGAGCAGGAAATGTTGCTCTATATCTGATCTATGCTCGCGGTGCAGAGGTCAGCAGCTTGCAGCTTTTGTTCAACTGCCTTCTCAAATTCCACTTGTGTTTCACAGGCTATAAGAGTGTGAATCTTATTATGGACTCTGGAGGCTCTTGCCGGTCATTTCTTGCTCTGCAATTTGAAGATTATGTTGACTGTAACTCCTATGGTGGCCTCCTTGAAGATCATCTCCCCATCACATCAGACCACCATCTCTTTGAAATCCTGATGAAGTCAGTCTGGTTCAGAATCCCAAGTCTGGCAATGTCCATGTCCATTACCTTGATGGTTTGTGTTGAATAAGCCAATATCCATTGATACTAAATTGTTTCCAGTCACAGATTGCATGAGTCAATGTTCTGCTGTTTGTCTTGCCACATTCCTGCACAGCTTCCACAGTTTCCAGCACAGCTTCTGAGCAACTTTAAGGACCAGTGCATTCACTCCAATCATCTTGTACAATTAAGATGTCTCCACAGTGAAACAGCTGCTAACTCCTTCTTGATGTTGCCATGGGATTTCTCAACTTGCTTATCTCAGTCACTAGTAAGGGCGTAGCTCTGGAAAACAACTGACAATCTGAGGTCATCAATCTGCTGCTGACAAGTTTGTACGCCATCACATAGAGTCTCATATGCTGCTTGATCAGCCGCACAACCCCATGCTGTCTTATTTTGTCATCACCACCCTGTATCACTGTTTCTTTCCATGGTAATCATTGTTCCATTCCCAGTCCATCTAGACACACACAAGATGATCATGTATCACATTCACAAAATGTTCCAAAGGGGGAGCCATGTTCGTCTAGTTCAGAAAAACAAACAAGGAGTCCTGTGGCACTTTTAAAAACTAACAAATTTATTTATCGCATGAGCTTTCATGGGAAAAAAATCCCACTTTGTCAGGTGCTTGAAGAAGATGTTTGAAGTGCCACAGGACTCCTTGTTTATTATACACAAAATGAGCTCTCTGCATATTACTGGAAGGTAATCTTCTTTCCTGGTATGAACATTCCATGTGCCAGTTAGAGAATACTTGATTCCTAGTAAATTAAATTTGTCAGGCAAGTCACCCCTTCTCAAATGCATCCCTGGAATTAACTAGTACAAATGCACCAGTTCCCCCGAATATGGTAGCCAGTCCACCACTTCTCTGCTGAACTGTTGCCATGTCATTGTCAGTGATAGTTGACAATAAATAATGCTGGAGCATCATTCTCCTCTCCAGCATCCACTGTTACTGTCATCTCAGGATGACGGTCCACCTTGAGGGGCCTGGCACCCCTTCTTTGAATTTGGAATTCCTTGTTCTCAGTGGGCTGCCTGCCAAATTTGATTTCCAGAATGGCTGTTGTCTCCTAAAAATAACTATGACCAGGGTGGGGCTAGGGACAAGCTCCTAACAGCTATAAAATACCCCAAATGGCTAGTGAGACCAACCATCTCTGACAGCCAAACTCCACATCACTTACTTTCATGCAAGGGAGGGGAGTCTACTAAAAACAGGGGTGTGAAAGAGGAGAGAGTCTACACTGCTGAAGTCAGGTGGGGCTCATCAGCCTTGGTAAGCAGACTGTCTAGGAGAAGGAAGTCTGAATTCATTAGTTCACGTCTTGTTCTTTATCAGCCTGGAGGGCCTGGAGACTAGCTAGTTTAGCCTTCAGGCAGACTACTGAACCCAGAATCACCTGATTGGCTGAGCTGTCTGACTGGTTGAAGTGAGCCACCAGGAGGGCTTTTTTAAGGCCCAGAAGTACTGGTGGGTCACCAGCTGCTCAACACTTCATGCCCATGGTTGCAATTGCTCTTGTGCCTGTCTTGTTTCCAGACTTACACCAGTCCTGCTGGTTCCTGGCCCCGTGGTTCTGACTCCTGGCTCCACCCCTGAACCTCGGTGCTGTTCCTGACCTGTGACTCCAGCTCCTTCCAGTAGACCTAACTACTGGCTGGTCCAACCACTAGGCCTGCCTGTCTGTGTCCCAGTCTTGATAAATAGGTGGAGACTGGTTTAAGACATGAAGCATGTAGTTTAGTATCCCTTCCCAATTTTCATCATTAATTAATTCTGGATCTCCACACAAATGCCAAATCACTTTTTAATCTTGCTATAGTCTTACACAACTACATACTGCCTTGAAAAATGGAAAGTTAGTGCCTTTTTCACCAAGCGACTCGGAAGAATTTGTGGTTCCTTTCCTGCTTTAGACTTGATGCTACTCATGGGAGCTCAGATGTGAAAGCTAGAACTGTGGTCAAGGCACTAAAATAGGACTTGAGAGATACAAGTTCAGTCGATTTTCTCTATGGAACCAATCTATCACATATTTTCTCTATAATATCTTGGGGAGAAGTCACTTACCTCTCCTTGGCTTAGTTTCCCTTGTGAGGAATGGGAATAACACTTTCTCCCATCCTTTTGCCTAGTTGACTAGAAGTTGTTTGGGGCAGGAACTATTTCTTGCAGAGTTTTTACAGCACCTAGCACAATGGGGTCTCTGACCTATTTGGGATGTTGTAATATAGGTAAAGGTAACAGTGTGTTACTGGCTTGAGGCAACTCTTGGATGAAAAGTAAAATACTTAGACAGACTAGGAGTGTTGTCAAACTTGACTCCGTAGGCTCGAAAGCTAGTTTCCTTGGCAATGAGATCTTTGCCGACAAAGCAGGTAGCTAGTGAACCTGGTCTGAAGTCAGAGCTGTGCTGTATTGACATGAAAGGGAGCCATGTGGCTAAGTCCTTAGAAAATTTAGGTACACGTTCTAGTGATGGTGAGCTGCTGCAATTCAGAGTTCAGATGCTCTCCTTATGTCCAAGAAACTTGTTTGTTGACAGGGAGTTGAAGCTGGAAATGAATATTTTGACCTAAATAAACCAGTATTCTTATTAGGGGTGGCAGTGAGGGGGAAGGAGAATTGTGAATTAATGATAAGCTTTTAATTGAGTCTTTCTTCTGAAACAATGAAAATATCACAATGGTGGCAATTCACGTGCTTGTAGTAGAGATGCAGAGTGACCAGATTTGTTTTTCAGTAGAGAAGCAGGAGGCTTTTTGTCATGTCTAATAGCAGGCTGGAAGGGGGAAACAGAAATTTCACCATTGCTGGTAGTTTGGAAATGGTGGTTCCTAACATAAGGGGATTGATTGGATCAGGGCTAGCAATACCTGTTGTGTGCTGCCCAATTAATTGTGTGTGAAATTCCCATGACGCCTACGTACTACACCCTTCCTAGTGAAGCCTTCACCATAGGGGTTACGTAGTACAGGCCTTGGACTGGCCCTTTGCACAAGGGGCGACTTTGCCCTGCTGGTGAAAGTGGATGCAACGTGGCTGGCTGCAGGGACATGATATCTAGATATTCCAGCAGGGAATGTGTCCCATTAAATGGCAGTGATGAATCAGGTACAGGTTACAGCAGAATGGCAAAGGTGACTTGATGGTTTGAAAAGGGTTTGTACTGATACATTGCAAAAGATAGATGAAAGTTAGAAACTGGCTCACGTGCTATGACCAGATGAACATATTGGGGTTTCCCTCTCTGTTATCCCCAGTGAAGCTTTGTGGTTCTGGAAAGTGACATTAATCATGGTTCCACTAAAGGTCCTGTCTTCTTTGGTGGGTGCTAGAGAATTAGTGAGGCATTAGGTGTAATTAACGCCCTTGAGTATTTCCTGGTTGCTCACAGCATGATGTTCTAACTGTGTATCCTTCTCTGTTTTTGGTGTTTTTTATTGTTGTTTCAATCCTCAAATCAGGCCCCAAAATTCCTATTGAGGCACGTAAGTGCTGAAGCACCAAAGCTCCCCTTGTAGCTTATAGGAATTGTGCATTCTCAGCAGCTCTGAAACTTCAGTCATGTAATCAGGTGCTTAATGTTTTAGTTGTCTAACTTTGTGCTTGCATTTGAAAATTTGGTCTTAGTTTGTGAGATCTTTGGAGCAGGGCCCCTCTCTTCATACAGGCTGTCAAATGCCATGGTGGCAGATTCAGTATAATGACAGACAAGTTCTGTCCTACTTGGTAAAATGTCAGGAGCACATGGTGCTAAATATGTATTCATAACAACAAAATACAAATATGAATATTGTATAAATAATATTGATTAGAATTATAATTGATGTTATAAATATCAATAACATACCACAAATACTAGGGAATTATCAGTGATCCCATCCCATCCAAAAAAACCCCAAATTAATGCATCCTCCCCCAGAAGGGCTACCAGAAATTATTACACTATTTTTCATTAACTGCATGATTTCTGATCCAGTCCTTTTGAACAGATTCTGTTCCTTCCAAACGAAGAGTCCCAAACCTGCCAGGAGAACATATGGTGAGTCTCCATTGACTTCAATGGGGTTCTCTGTTAGCACAGGAATCCACCTGGGTTGTTATCTCTGCTGGATTTCTGACTTGACTCTGCAGTTGGATTCATATGCGGGGGACTCTTGTCCACGCAATGCACAGTGTGCCTCTGCACAGGCAGGGTCTACCTGCACTGATCCAGTTGAACACTCAGGACCTATAGAACCCTCTAGTTTTTCTCATTTTGCTCCAATCATGCATTTTGTTCCAATGGCGACCCATTCTGAAATGAACAAGGCTTACATAGCTACTGCCATCAAAGGCAATCCCAGAGAGGAGCTTTCATGATACTACAGTGTCTTTCCAGCTCCTTTTTTGTCACATCTTTTCCAGCTCCACACCATTTCCACACCACTGGTCTCAATAACTGACCTCTTTTTTTTTTTCTTTCTTTTTTTGAGCTAGAAACTCGGAGCACAGGGGACGTGTGCACACAACACCTGTTGTTATAAAGCCTTAACAGGTTTTGTGAACACATCTGCCATGAAGTCTTCCAGAAACCTGTCCAGAATGTCTAAATCAATACACTGTGTCAAGAACTATTGAGGTTTCTTAGCTGAATCCTGGTCTCAGCAGACTCTGGTTTTAAAAGCAATAAAGTACGGTTCTGACTCTCGCTGTTTCAAAAAACTAAATCTCTTCTACTGAGCAACAGAAAGGGAAGTACTCAGATTAGTGGACAAGGTTCCTCTTGGCCTCCTGTTAAATGAATTTTAGTTACTAAGGGAATGCAGAAATACTGAACCAGAGACCAATGGTCCATGTAGCCTCTTGTCTGTTTCCAACAGTTATCTATATTAGCTACTTCAGATGCAGGTACAAGAAACTCTCTAGTTAGTTACTGGATAATTTGCCCACAGGGAAAGTTTCTTTTAAATTCTGTGACAATCTGGGGAATCTGCCTGTACAATTCATGAAGGCTATGTCTACACTACAGAGATGTGGGTCCCCTAGTGTAGATGCACTGTACACCAACAGAAGGCATTTTTCTGTCCGTATAGGACCACCACCTCCCCGCATGACATTAGCTATGCCAACAGAAGCCTGTTTCTCTTGATAGATGTTGCAGAGCCATGTCAATCAGGGGTGTAAGTTTTAAATGGAGATAAAGTCAAGTTCTTTGTGCAGGTAAGTATCTTTCCCAAGCTGAAAATTCCATTATCAAGCCCTTTGTCTTCTCTGGTGTCCTTTAACTTCCAGAAAGAAAAGAAATTCCCACAGCAGTAGGGGAAAAGGCCTAACAATAGAGGGTCATTACATGTTGGTGGTCTTTTATGCAAGAAGGAAGTGCCCTAGATAAAAGACTGGCCCCAACCAGGAGAACTGGTTTAGTAAGGCAGAGGTTGCCTAGCAACAAAGTCACCTGATAGGGCACTGGTCACCTGGGAGTCAGCTGATATAGGGGCTGGAAGGCTATAAATGGGCAGACGCTGCTCGGTTTGCTCTTTTTTTTTCATGAGCTTAAGATGAAGGAAACTGACGCAGCTGCCAGATAAGGCAAGAGGAGTGGGGGATACCCTGCTTATGTGAATACAGCTGGTCCCCCAAAGACACTCAGGAGAAGGGGAAGCTAGAAAGAAGAAACGTCTGTAGGGTTTTTATGTGTGCGTAGATCTGTGTATTTCTTGTGTGACTCAGCTAAGAGCAAGAGTAGAATTCTGTGTGGTGTCTGTATGTCTTAGAAGCTACACCTACCTTGTGTGTCCAAGAGAGTTAAACTGTAACCCAGAAGGTACTCACCTTTGGTGGGATCCTGGGAGAGGGAGCGTTTTAAGGTATGGGGGCATCTGAAGAGTCAGGACTGGATAAAGGGGGTAGGCAGCTGGCAGCACAGACAGAGGGTCTTCCCTCTGAGGGAGTGCCTTCAGACTCGGACAATTGGGCTTTGTTCACACACTAGAGGCTTAAAACACCTAGGGATCTAGAGGCTGGATTTCCCTAACATCAGTCTAGTGGGCCTCCAGCAGAAGAAGCCTGGCTAGATCTGTGCAGATTCCCATGAGAGGCTAGCTTTTGTCCTGGTGCATAAACGTTTATAGTCCTTCCAAACTCTTGGTTTTATTTTTAATCCTTACTACTGTAACTTTGGATATTCTTGTTATCTGTATAAACACCCAATCTCTTTTGAATCCTTGGCTTCAGGAATATATTGTGGCAATGAGTTCCACAGGTTAATTGTGCACTCTATGAAATCTGTGGACGTCAAAGATTTTAAGTGAAATGACTTTGGTAACCTGAGCTTCCCTGCTGATCTAGGAGTTTTCCATATCTAGTAGACTGGATAAATTAAGACCCATCAGGCCTCAAACTCAAATTAAAGCTAAAAATATTTTGTGTTTTTAGGTTTGAGAAATGTTGGTTTGACTTTTTTTGGTCTTGCTGTTACTTCTGTTTGTGTGGTAGCTTGCACACTCCTGGGTTTGGCCAGAAATCAAAGAACTGAAGTGGTTTTCTTTATTCCAAGATGTAAAGGAAGTGGTCAAAATCTTTTATTATTACGATATTTTATTATGCTTTTTACTTCAGAAGCTGTTTGCACATCATTCCCAATCTTTCTTACTCTGTTTCTCATCTCATTTTGGACAGTCATAGTTCATTCCATTTTCCAGATTTTGAGAGTCTCATTTTTGTGCGAACCACATCAGTGAGTTCAACCTGAAACTTGATTGTGCCAAGTCACGTACTGTTCTGGTGCAATTGGATGGACTATGCAGCCCACCTGAAGCCAAAGGTGGTGGTAGTGTGCTGAGCATGAATTCCACTATTACCACCAGTTTTCATTCCACAGAGGCTGGCAAGAGCTGTGAAGGCCATGGAAGCATTGTACCAGTTCAGAGCTGGTATAATCAGTTGCACAACTTCCTTGGAGCTGTCCACTTGACTTGTGGCCATATGATAGAAAGTATCCCGTTTTCAGTGACTTCCTACAGTCTGATGTGTGATATAAATACCATGACTGAAGGATTACCTAGCATCATTGATTGGGTCTACAATGAAGTCTCCAAGCCACAAAGCATGATAGCTAGCAACAGGAGTTCCAACAGGTGAAACACGTGAGTTGGATGTGTGCACTTTCAAATTTGCCCAGAGGCAAGTCAATGCTTTTGTTAGATATCTTACGGCCAGGACACTGGCCCAACATCTGTTTAGTATTTCAGGGGTGTCAAACATGCGGTCCGCAAACCTCTTCCATCTGGCCCTTGATTGCACTCGGCGGGACCACGCTCTCTCCCTAACAAAGAAAGAGGGAGCCTGTGGTCTTGCATATCCAGCACTCCGCCACGCCATGAGACCATTAGGTCTTGCGACATCAAGGAGCGCTGGGTATGTGAGACTGCTCTGTGATACCACACTCTCTCCCTACTGGGGGAGGAGGGGGAAGACGTATTGCAGAGCACAGTCTCGCATACCCAGCGCTCCATGATGCTGTAAGAGTGCCGTGATATTTTGATTTATGGTATGTACAGCCCACGTGAAGTACATTGAAGTCAAAACTGGCCCTCCATAAAAAATGAGTTTGACACCACTGATTTATATGGGCTTTGACACAATAGCATCAGAGCACTTGATGCTCGTTTGAGGATTTTATCCTCACCACACACCTATGAGGAAGGGAAGTATTACTCCCGTTTTAGATGTAACCCTTCTGCCACGCCAAGATGGCGGCAGAAAAAGGCCGGGTTCTATATCCAGGGGTTCCCAAACAATGTTACAACACCCATCAGCTCGAGCCCCCACCCAGTCTCCTGGGAAATTACACACTATTCCCTGGGCGCCCTAGAAGGGCAATGCTTCCCATCTCGCAAGCACCAGTCTGAGTGTAGCACATAAAATTTTAATAAAGACTATAAAGAGGCAATATCAAAAGCAGGATTGGGGTACAGTGCAAAGCAGGATTCCCACAAACCACAATAGACAGAATTCATTCCGCCCCAGTGTTCCTAGAGTGTGTCCTTCTTTACCCCCCATACTGACCATCATAGTTTTAGTGTCCACCTCTAAAGGGGCGGGGGGGTCCTCAGCCTTCCCCTCCAATTATCTTCTGCCACCTCTGGGTCCACTCACACCACCCGCTGGCCACTCACACCATCCACTGGCACCGCTCGCTGGCAGCTGACTCCACCTGCTGGTCACTCACATCATCTGCTGGTACCACCCGCTGGTCACTCACATCATCTGCCGGTACCACCCGCTGGCTCCGCCTGCTGGTCACTCGCATCGTCTGCTGGTACCACCCGCTGGTTCCGCCTGCTGTTCACTCACACCATCTGCTATTACCACCCGCTGGCTCCACCTGCTGGTCACTCGCACCATCTGCTGGTACCACCCGCTGGTTCCGCCTGCTGGTCACTCACACCATCTGCTGGTACCACCCGCTGGCTCCGCCTGCTGGTCACTCACACCATTTGCTGTTACCACCCGCTGGCTCCGACTGCTGGTCACTTGCATCATCTGCTGGTACCACCCGCTGACTCCGCCTACTGGTCACTCACATCATCTGCCGCTACCACCCGCTGGCTCCACCTGCTGGTCACTCGCACCATCTGCTGGTA
>ML686178.1:382413-437802 GCA_007922175.1 Pelusios castaneus
GCACCATCTGCTGGTACCACCCGCTGGCCACTCACACCATCTGCTGGGACCACCCGCTGGCTCCGCCTGCTGGTCACTCGCACCATCTGCTGGGACCACCCGCTGGCTCCGCCTGTTGGTCACTCACACCATCTGCTGGCTGCTTGTAAGATGCTCTCCTGCTGGACCTCAATCAGCTTTTCAGTGAATTCAGTTCTCTGATGATTTCAGCTCAAACAAAATAACAAAAGAGACTCCATAAGGAATCTTTAAGTCTATCCTTTAACAATGGGAGGAGAAGTAAGCATTTGCCGAAGGCACAGCTGCAGCAGAGCTAGCACCCACACCACTCCTCATTTAGGGCTTGTACACACTACAGCCTTCTCACGCAGTAAGGCTGTGAGCGTACGCAGTACAATCTTGCTTGTTGTGTGGCAACAGCCCTCTTGCCACGCAACAGGTAAGCCACCTAAACGAGGGTGGTTAGGCTTACCACGGAACAGCAGCTCCTGAGTGGGAGCACCCAAGCCTGGCTGGCAGGCAGCTGGGCTCAAGGCCCCATGCTTGAGGCTCCCGAGTGGGAGCCCCCAAGCACGGGCAGTTTGAGCCCAGCTGCCTGCCGTCCAGGCAGTCAGCAGGGCTGGGGCTCTTGGCAGCTGGAGCCCCGCTGCCCTGGGGGTTCCCCATGGCAGCAGGGCTCCAGCTGCCCAGAGTGCAGCCCCAGGGAAGCCCCACAGAAGTGGGACTCAAGCTGCTGGCGGCTTCGGAGCCCCGGCCCTGGGGAAGCCCAGCTGCTGCAGAGCTTCCCCAGGGCTCGGGCTCACTGCTGCCTGTCACTTGAGTCCTGCTCCTGGGAAAACAGCCCCCCGTGGGGCTCCAGCAGGACAGGGCAGCCCCAGGGAGTCCTCCAGGAAGCACTAAAGCCCTGTGGGGGGAAGGTGCAAGCAGCCCCACTGCCAGCCCAAAGGCAGGTGCCCACCATGCACAGCTCCTTGTAACACAAATTCAAAGGAGCGTATGAACGCTCCTTTTCATTACAAAGAGTGCTGTGTGGACAGGGGAAAGTGTTATCGCTTGCTTGTCCCGCAACAACTTTAATGCAGGACAAATCTGTAGTGTATACATAGCCCAAGTTTCACATGACAGAAAAGTAGTGTTGCTCACTTTTCCAAGTTCTCTGTTGCTAATGCTGACTTTTCCCTCAGCTTCTCAGTCTATAATAGATATACAATCAAAGGGTAGTGTATCATGAAAAGACAATATTTTATTTCCCCTTTTTGCTAAATCACCAGATTCAGAGGGTTTGAATCAGCCACACATACCATTTCCCATCATTCCCAGCCCCTGGGTGAAATTATGCTAAGCATCCAATTGTACTTATACAAATATAAAGCCCATGCAGATCAGTTGCTCTCTCCCTGCTTAGCTGCTAAGCAGGAGACCTGTGCATCTTTTTTAACCTTGCTTACATAGAGATGGGGCACTGAGTAGATTAAGTGACTTGCTAAAGTCATACAGGAAGTCTTTGGATAAACTGCTAATTGAACCCACATCTCATGAGTCTTAGACCAATTCCCTCTCTGCTAGGCTGTCCTTCCTCCTATACCATCCTTCCTATGTGTGTCTGTGCCTAGACTGCCCTCCCCATCTCCACCCCTGTGGGTATATTTCAAAATCCCAAAATGCCAAAGCGCCATTTTTGTTATAATTGTTCCCAGCTGGGAGGTTCATGAGATCTAGTACTAGCGAGCCAGTGGAGTGGCTAGTTTACAAAGATATACATTAAAAAATATTTTCAGGAAGAAGCGGACATTGATCTATCTGTTTTCTAACAGCAGTTCACACTGTGCATTTAAAATCAACGTCTTAGTATCTCGCCCTCCCCCTTTTTTTCTGTCTCTGGGAACAATGGAGAAGATCCGATGTTAAATCTGCCTCATGGGTGCTGCTGCTTGAAGATGAAGATAGCACTTTGCTGAGGGACTGGGATTGCTGGCTTTTGTGTGTGGAGTATAATTGGTTAGCATTTCTGGGTTCCAGAAAGAAATGGCTTCACACTGCCTTTTCTGTTATAGATCAGTTTCAGTCTTGGCTTTGGTCACCACTGTAATGACTTTCATGGCCAGAGGTTATTTCTTGTGGTCATTTCCAAGGGAGTGCAATTTCAGAACTTAATTACAGTAGGTAACTTAATTTTAGTAGGAATAATAGGCCTAATCCTTGCACAGCATATTCAGATCTGACTATCTCTACAAGGAAGAACAGTGTCAAAGAGTCTAAACAAGTGAGCCATTGACATTGAGAGCGTTGTCTGGATGTCACTCTGCATAAATTATACGTGGCGGGAAATAACTCAGTGATGTCAAATCTTAAAACGTACCATAACTAAAATATACACAGGAATGTAAGAATTGGATACCAGAGCAGACCCAAGGTATCTTGTATTTGACAGTGACTAGGGCCAGATACGTCAGAGGAAGGTGTAGTAACCCTGCAGTGTGCAGATACAGCATAATCTGTTTTACCCCCTGCCCCTTCCCCCCTCCGATGGGTCTCATCCTGATGTCTTAAAGCCAAGGGCGGTCTTAGGGATTCCGGGGCCTGGGGCAAAAGTCAAGGATGGAGCCCCCCAAATTATGTGCCCCATCCCCCCACCTCCCACACCGGCCCCATGGCCTCGCCTCTTTCATAGACTCATAGACTTTAAGTTCGGAAGGGACCAGTACGATTATCTAGTCTGACCTCCTGCAAAATGCAGGCCTCAAGACCTCACCCACCCACTTCAGCAATAGGCCACCAACCTATGACTGAGTGATTTACCTCCTTAAATCATGATTTAAGGGCTTTAAGATACAGAGAATTCACCGGCAGGTGAGCCATGCCCTGTGCTACAGAGGAAGGCGAAAAACGCCCAGAGCCCAGGCCAATCAGCCCTGGGGGAAAATTCCTTCCTGACCCCAAATATGGCGATCAGTTAAACCCTGAGCATGTGGGCAAGTCTCAACAGCCAGTTACCCAAGAAACAATTCTCTGTAATAACTCAGAACCCACCCATGTACTCGCCCCTTGTAGGCCACTTGTATATCCACCACACGTAGCCAAATATCAGTCGATTTCCAAAATAGGCTAATCATACCATCCCCTCCATAAATTTATCAAGCTCAGTATAGAAAGCAGTTATGGTTTTTGCCCCCACAACTCCCCTTGGAAGGCTATTCCAGAACTTTACTCCTCTAATGGTTAGAAACCTGTGTCTTTCCCCTACAGCCTCCCTCTGATCCCCCCGTCCTTGGCTACCTACTGCCCGGCTGAATGGCTCTATGCTGCTCCTGCCCTGGCTGATGCACGTCTGCATTGCCAGGATACTTAAAGCAGCGATACTTAAAGTGGCAGCAGATGAGGCCCCTTTCCCCGCGGGGCCCTGGGCAGCTGCCCACGCTGCCCACCCACTAAGACTGCATATGCTTAAAGCAAATATCATTATGGCCAACATAGCACCAGTATATTAGATATAAACCACAGGATGGATCACCCTAGCTCAACAAAATATCAAGTAACTAGGATAAACAATAAACACAATTGTCCAGATCCTCAGCTACTGCATACTGATGTCATTCCATTGATATCAACCGAGCTATGCTGTGTTACACCAGCTGAGGGTCTGTTACACAGGGACCAAATGCCTCCCACAATTGTTTCATAAAGCGTCTCCTGTGTGTATACTCAGTGCATTACATCTGAAAGCAAATAGTTAGAATAAGATGTATTTTTAGTATTGTGTCTTTTCACTGTGTGGACAGAAGGAAGAGGGAGTCAATAACATTCCGGCAGCCGGTACAGAGATATTGTTTACATTAAACAAAATTAGAACGTGCAGGATCTGATTACATAAACAGTGTAACAGCAACAAGCATAAAAACGTAAGATGACAGGCAGATTTCAGTTTTGGGCCTTGCGAAGCAGATGGATCTTAATAGTGATGGACTGGGACTAAAAATTGGCCCTGGCATCAGCATACCAGCCAGGGTGTACTGGCTCCACGTGGTAGGAGAGGGGCCGGGGAAGGGGACAGAGTGCTGTGAGGAGAGCAGCTGCCGTGTTCCAGGCAGGGCATCACTGGGCCCATGTGGTGGGAGAGAAGTGGGGCTGGGGGTGGGGGAAGGGGCCTGATGAAAGGCTCCTGTGGGTGGCCGTAGTTAGTTTTTTTCAGGAAGACTGGCCCATCAGCCCGTGAGTGCACCAACCCACCTTGCGTTTGCCATCACTGCCAGATGGCCAGGCTGCCCGTGGATCTTAGACTACGTACATCACGACAGTTTCCAGACCTAGAGAAACTCGCTTCCCTTATCAACATGAAGGAGTTGAATGCATCACTGGTGCAAACGGACACAGCTCCTTTGAAAATAATGGGCCAGACCCTAATCTTCACTCAGCGTTGTCCCTCTTGCACGGCTCTAGATGCCCCTCCAGTAGGGCAGCTGGAGATTCCTTTGATATGAAATGAATCCCCAGGTGACAAAGCCATCATTCCTGCGGGGGGGGGGGGAGGGAGGGAGTGTTATAGCTGAATGGAAGAGGGAAGCCAGAGAACACTGCACTCCAAGGATTCATGGCTAAAGGAGAGTGGGATCATAGCTAGGGCTGGTTTGTTCCCCAGCCAGCCAAGGACCAGAGGGTGGAAAGGTGCTTAGACCCCTTTCCTCTCCCACTCTAGCTCGTGCTCTGAGCACGGCACAGACAAACACAGGAATCTGAGACAACAGAGTCCTGTGGCACTTTTAAAGACTAACAGACGCTCTGACGAAGTGGGATATTCTCCCACGAAAGCTCATGCGGTAAATAAATCTGTTAGTCTTTAAAAGTGCCACAAGACTCTGTTGTCTTTCTACAATAGACTAACACGGCTACCCCTTTGGAATTTGACTACAGGAATCTGAGCCACTCATTGGAGTTGCATCCCTATGCACTTGTGTAAATCAGGAGTGACTGTGAACAAGAAGAGAGTCAGGCCTGCTGTATATATTATTAGAGAGCAGCTTCCCTTCCGTTCACTTTCTTCTCAGGTCCTCATATACCAGGGACAAAGGGGAGCAATTTGAGGCTGTATCTGTTATACACTTGGAAGAAGAGCAATGGATTGCTTGCCCATTATGTACACCAGATTCCATGGCAGACCACTGCTGTTTGCATGCAGGTCATAATAAGGGATTTCAGTCCCAATGAACAAGCAAAGCACATTGGAAAGTGACAAGCTAGAGATCCATATTCACTGCACAGAATGAAGTGAGGGTGTTTCGAAATAACAGACCTCATCCACAGGCTGGATTGAGATCCAAGTGGGGAGGAGTGATTGTCATGCAGCGAGGATGAAAATCATAACCGTGGAGAGGACGTCTATTTTTCCTTGCAGGTCTTTTTAATGTAGAGCGAAGAACAGAGCTCCAGGCTATTTTTTCCCTACAGCATTGTAAAAGAGCTGCTGTACAAGGGCAGCAATAATAGTGTATCAATGTACTTACAGTAGCACTCAGCTTGTCAGCATTTAACTGCCTCAGTGGTTACCATTAACTAGCAGCCTGGATAATGCCAACCCTAGCAAACAATGCCGAAGAGAGCTCTTAGAAAGAAGGGCATTAACATTGCAAGAGCTTGCTCCTCCTCTGTATGGCCACTTCAACAGACCCAAGTCTGAGTAAATATGGCAGGACCTTCCCCCCCATCCCACTGTACAGAATTGGCATAGAAACCGATCTTTTTCCTGGGCTGGGTATAGGTTTATTTAGATTACTTAGTAGTGTCGCTAGTGTAGTGAGCTAGCTCCTTTAGAAAAGCAGGAGCTATTCAGCTAGAAAAGCAACTCGTTCACGAATCAGGATTTTTAATACACTATTTTAGTGTGCTTGTTAGATGTGTAGTCTGCAAGATATCTATATATTCTAATCACAGAGATTCCCACTAGCAACAGTGTAAAGAAGGTCAGTGGTTGAAAGAGGTATGAGTTTTCAAGTGTGGGAAAAAATATTGCATGTTTCTTACAAAACTGAAGCTTTTTCTTTTGCAAATTTGAATAGAGTGGGGGAATGATGAGTGATTTTTCAGTGCTTCAGGTGCCCAATTTGAGACTCTTTCAGAGGCTCTGATTTTCAGAGGGTGGCTGCTTAGCATTGTCTGAAAATCCAGCCCATTCAAGGTGTCTCAGTGTAGCACTCTAAATGACTAGTTGCTTTTGAAAATTTACATCTGCATGTCAGGATTTTCAGATACTGCTGTGAATACTTTGGATAACCCTATCTGAGAACCAGGGCCCTGTCTGAGAGCCAGGGTCAACAGGGCCAAGATTTCACTCCTGCTGTGAACCTCTGAGTGCACCAACTCACGTTGCCTCTATTGGAGAGATTAAAGTCCAGATAAATCAAAAGCAGCATGCTCAATCCTTCTTGATTTAAACATTCAGTAAGGGTCAGATTTATCTCTCCTCTGTACCCTAGATGTTCTTGACACTTTTTATTTTTCGGAGTTTAGTACATAGCCTGGTTAGTTTTTGTAGTGCTTAAGACAGAGATGTCACTGAAAGTGGCCTTAAGTTAGCATTGACCGATACTGTATCAATTCAGAAAGAACTATTTTCGTCTCTTCTGCTAATTACCTGTAGCTTAAGTATCCCAAATAACGTGCAAGGACAAAGACCTTACCATCAGTAATCCACAACCCATACACATTAATGCTGAGATCTGACTTCTTTATTTGTTTGTGAACAACACAGAATATATACAACCGTGTGTTCCATGATATACGAAAGGCCAAATTCTCTTTGCAAATTACACACCTGCCCGGGTGTCAATACAATTGCATTGGTGTAGCTGACAGCAGACTTCCCCAAGATTGGACACCGATTAGTCCAGGATATGGCTTCAGCCTAGGGCTCAGCATTTTAGGACTATAGTATACTCTATGTACAAGGAAGTTGGAGACCTGACTTGGAGTCCTTCATCTATCTCTCCTTGAGCATGTGGGAGTAAGGACAGAAGGAAAGGTGAAATTTTCAGTTGGGGTGGATCAAGTGGGGTGAAGGACAATGGTGATGGTATGAGGTTGGTAGGTCATATAGGGTGAAAATAAAGGCTGTCTACACCAGGGGAAGTTAGGTCAACTTTGTTAAGTCAACTTAATAAGGTTGACTTTAAGTCGACCTTATTAAGTTGACTTAACGAAGTGGTTACCCTTAACCAGGACTTATTAATTTGACCTAACTTCCCTTAGGTCAACCTAAGAAAGTGGACTTATGAGTCCACACTGACCTTAGGTCAACCTTAGGAAGGGTTAGGCTGACCTACGCAGGGTTAGTTCGAATACCTTGCAGTTCTTATTAAGTTGACCTAAGCTTTCATTAGGTCGACTTAAGGATTTTCTTAAGTCGACCTAATGAAAGCCTGCTGTGGACAGGGCTTAAGTTAGTTTGACTGAAGCCTCCTTAAGTCGACCTAACTTGCCAGTGTAGACATAGCCATAGATTTCATGAATACATTATATAGGTTTAACCCAGAATGCAACCCTCGTCTGCTGCCAAGACTGTTGATTTCATGTACTGCTGGCCTTTGGGGACTTTGTACCATAGCTGTGGCATAACACAAAAATCATGCCCAACAGTGACTATGTGTGACTGGGAGACACAGGGAGGAACAAAGTTTTAAAACTGAGCCTTGGAGAAAGCCTTCATTATGACCGTAACTTGATCTTCTGCTCATCGTTGGTCTCTGCAGGACATGTGCTGTGTGATATTCTGCAAGTCTCCTCAGAATACCTACATGCTAGGAGCCTGAGGCTGGTAGTTGAAGTTTTAAGTCAGGTTTATGTTGGAGAAGCATTTGTTCTGACTGTTAGGGCTGCAGGGAGCTCCGGGTGATCAGCATTTTTAAACCTCAACCTTCCAACTTCCAGCAAAAGAAAAGATTTGTTCTGCTTCCTTTTTTCAAGGAGAGAGTTCAAAGAAGTGCCAGTAAAAAAGGTGCTTTGACTCATGAGTGAATAAAATGTGGAATCTAGAGGATGTTTGCCCACAAACTTTCAAAGTGGAGATATACGTTAGGACTATTAAAAATTGTGCTTGGAGGCTTCTTGGACACGTGAAGTGTACATTTGACCAGGCAGGTGAGGTCCTTATGCATTCAGTTGCCAGATGCAAATACGTGTGCAACTTTTAACACCAACACTGGTGCTGGAAGGGTCAGCTTGTTTGTCCCTTGCACTGGTGAGCAGTTACATGAACAGTCCCGTTGACTTCACTGGAACTGTATGTGTGAAAAAGGGGCTCGCGAGCAAGCCTTACACATAAAGGCTTTATTGTACAAACTCCTTTTGAAGTAGAGAGATAAGGTGGGGGAGGGACCAGTTTCTGTTTGCTGAGACAAGCTTTTGAGCTTCTGCAGAGCTCTTCTTCAGGTTTTCAAGGAGCCTTTTTCAATCAGCATGATTCCATGAGCTAAAAATGCTCCATTCTTTGTGAACCTCGTCTGTCTCAAATTTACCAAGAGGAAAATCTCTTGCGCAAATGGCAACCTGGAGTCTGCAGTGTCTGCCAAGCCGACTGCAGATTTGGATCCCTAGGCTAGAACAGATAAAGACTTTGGGCGGGGTTTCCAAAAGAGCTCAGCACTAACCTAACTCTGACCCCGTTCAGGGCCATGGTGGAAACTCCCATTGAGTTAGGTCAATGCTGAATGCTTTTGAAAATCCTGCTCTAGTCTAGCATATGACAGCTGCAGAGGACACCCCGTGGCTTCTGGAAGTGGGGGATTATACTTCAAAGGAAGTTGATATTCCCTCAGTATTGTTAGGTGAGATGCCCAGGTCCTAAATGACTTTCTTCACAGAACCAAGATGGGCTCAGAAGTCTCAGTAGGAGGTGACACACCTAGAAGTTTCCTCCCCACTTCCAAACCCCTTCCTTCTATTACAGCCTCTTATTCAGCCCAGCAAAGATTTCTGCCAGTTAATATCAGTGCCTCTGATGCAGATTACACCTGTAGTAGGGTAGAGTGTGGCTGCTACGTAAATACAACATATCATTTCAGCAAATGAGAGGATGTGTCCCATCAGCCACACGGCACTCGGAATCTTTGGAAACCTAGGGCCTGATATTTGGGATCCAGTGAGGCCATAAAAATGTGGACTCATTGCAAACCTTATCATAGCACTTAGATACTGCGGGGCTTATTTGTAAATTGATTTGTGTTCTTTCTGCAGAAGGGGCTCTAAGTGCAATGTATTAATCTTATTAGTGTGGTTGCCATCTCTTCTAATCCCTTTTTTAACTTTACCCTCATTACTAACAGGAATGACCAGAATTCTGCACCCGCCTCTTTTCAGGGGAGCACACATGCTCCCAGTCCCCATTCCTTTGCTCTGCGCATGCGCTCAGCTAGAATAACAGCTCTTTCTGCCAGTTCTCTGTCTTGTGACGCTCCTTGTGGCTCCAGAATTCTAAAACAATGATTTCCCAAAGCCACAACAGGACCAGTGTGATGCCCACGTTCAAGGGTGTTGTAGCGTTCAGCTGTGATCATGTGGTTTAGTCACATGACTGCATAAAGCAATAACAAAGCCTGCCCCTCCTTCTCTTAATTCTCTCCTCTATACTAGGCCTTGCTTCCTCTGTTGGATGCAGCTGTGAGAGCCTGCCTCCACGACTGGCAACTGCATGGGGTGTGGTCGAGTTGCTTGCCTGCAGACAGTGGCTCCCTCCCTGTGTTGCCTAAGCTCAGCATAGGGATTGTAGGCCCTGGCCATGTCTACACTACAAAGTCTACCTAAGTGACAGTAAAACAAAGAGTTGTGTATTTTTCTGCAATAGACTAACACGGCCACTCTTTGGATCCTAAATGTCAGTAATTAAGTCAATTTTCATGTCGATGTGACGCTTGTTGTGTTGGTGGTATGCATCCTCATTAGCAGCACTTGCATCAATGCAGAGAGCAGTGCACCTTGGGTAGCTATCCCACCATGTAATTTGCCCCTATGTAGCGTAGGGTATTTTGGAAGAGGTTTGCAGTACTTCATGGGAGCAAACAAATAGTGTAGGGGTGACTGGGAACATGGCTTCCGTGTTCCATGATGCAGTTTTCTCCATCCCATTATTTCATAAGCATCCTATTGCAGTTTGTGCATCTCTTCAAAAGCCCCACAAACCCACTCATCCAGCAACTCGGCGAGAAGCGAGGATCCTGCTCTGCTCTTCAGTATTGTGATGGGTATTATTCAGACAGCGTTCTTGATCCTGCAGTATGTCCAGAGTTGAGAGATGCCTTGCCGTTGAAAGGAACAAAACAAGGTGGTTGGCATTCATGGAGCAGCCGCACGCTCTGCTGGTCCCGAGAAACAGGTGTTGACTGGCGGGATTGCATTGCAGGTATGGGATGACTAGCAATGACTGCAGAACTTCTGGATGTCGAAGACCACAATCCTGGAGCTATGTGCTGAGCTTGGTCCATCCCTCCAGCAACGTGACACCAAATTGAGAGCTGCACTCAGGGTGGAGAAGCAAGTAGTGATTGTTGGGTGGAGCTAGCTCAAGGAACAAAGTCTACTATAGCAGTACCAGACTGCTACTGGTCATCAGGAATCAACTCGGAGCTGGGAAATCACGTGGGGATTGCTGTGATGCAAGTGTGTGGGCCATTAATCCCATCCTGCTATGAAGGATGTGATTCTGGGCAATGTACAGGAAACATTGGCTGATTTTGCAGCAATGGGGTTCCCTTACAATGGCGGGGTGATAGATGGCATAAATGTTCCAACTTTGGCACCAGATCACCTTGCCATGGAGGACATTGACAGAAAGGGCTACTTCGCCATGGTATTACAAGCACCGGTGGATCACTGGGATTGTTTCAACAACATCAACCTGGGCTGGGCAGGGAAGGTGCATGATGCCCACATCTCTCAGAACACCAGTCTGTGAAAGCTACAAGCAGACACTTTCTTTCCAGACCGGAGGGTTTCCATTCCAAAATGTCAATAGTAATCTTAGGACACCCAGCGTTGCCCTTATTCCCATGGCTCATAAAGCCTTACACCGGCCATCTTGACAGCAGCAAAGAGCGCTTCAACAACAGGCTCAGCAGATGCAGAATGACTGTTGAATGTGCCTTTGACCATTGGAAAGGGTGCTCTGGCTGTGTGCTCAGCAGGAGATTAGATCTCTGTGAAAAAAATACCCAAAGGTCAAATCTGCCTGCTTTGTGCCACAGAGTATCTGTGAAGCAAAGAGGGAGTGGTTTCCACAGATGCAGAGGGTGAAGGTGGAATGTCTGTTTGCTGATTTTGAGCAGCCCAGATACTGGGGGTATAAGAAAAGCTCAATGGAGAGTTATGCGGTTTAAGGAGGCTTTGAAGGACCATTTATACAATGTGATGTGTTGCTATAGGGTGCTGGTTCTGTCATATTTTTTGTACCCTGCTATAAATGTTGCATTGAGCACTGTATGGGGGATAATATAACACTGCAAATGAACCTATTGCTTTTATCTGTGAATGATGTCAGCCCTAACTGACTTAAGATGAGTTAAGTTTCCATAAATAGACTTTTATTCCAAATCCTATAAATAGATCTTGTGGGACACCTCCTGGAGGCCAATAAAGTCAACATCATAAGTTATGCAGCATCTGCACAGCCGCTGCATTGATCCGTCAACCTAAATGCTCCACCTCTCTTGGAAGTGGAGTTATTAGGGTCAACATCGCAGGTGAGCGATTCTAGTAGGAGCAACATTCTAGGATAGACGTTAACAGAGTTACGTCAACATAAACTGTTTTATGTCTACCTAACTCTGTACTGTAGAACAAAGCCCCATAAGCTCTTGGGCCCCAATTCTGCTCCCAAAGGAGGCCAGGGACCAAATTCTTCATTGCCCTACCTCCTGCAAGTAGTGTGTTAAATGCCCACCAAATCTGAATGGTGCAGATTTGTGCTCCCTTGGTACTTGTCTAGATGACTATAAAACAGGAGTCAGCAACCCCCGGCATGCGTGCCAAACTTGGCATGTGCGCCTATCCAGAGGGGCACGCGGCACTGCTCAGGCTCCCCCCGCTGGCCCTGCTCCCCAGCAGGGCCTGGGGCCATAAGAGCCATGCATGCATTGCGGTTCCTGTCTCCTGCTGGCCCTGCCCCCTAGCTGGGGAGCATGGCCATCTGGGAAAAGAAGCCGCGGCCCACAGGACTCTTGTTCCCTGCTGGCCCTGAGCCCCAGCTGGGGAGCGCAGACAGCAGGGAACAGGAGCCCCATGCATGGGGGTGGGGTCAGCAGGGAGGATTCCCTGTCCCTGCCACCTGCTGGCCCTGCCCCCAACACCTGATGAGGGGGTGTTGGGCAGGGCTGGCAGGGGGGCTGGCAAAGGTTGCCAACCCCTGCTATAAAAGGTGCTAGGCAGTAGAGAATTTGGCACCATTGGAATTTTGCCCATTAACTTTAGTGGGATCAGGGTCATGTCCCTTTATGACAGAAATAACAAATAGCACAAAATGTGTTCTCCTTTTAGAGCTTTTTCCAGCACAAAAAAAGGGCCCAATTGTCTGAAATTAACCTCAGTTCTGATGTACCATCTCTCACTTCTTTAGTGTCGAATTCCTTTTTAGTTAGCACCCGAAAGGGGAACGGGAGATCTAAAGGGTACCAGCTCCAGCCAGTGGAAATCGGGGTGACTCTATTGAGGTCAGAGAAACTACACTATCTTATACCAGCAATGTGTTGGCTCAGAAATGCAAAGACAGGATTGTCCCCCCAGTGCTGAATTCTTTGAATAGTATGACTAGATGGATTAGGGAGAGAGTGCATAGGGACCTGTTTTGATTTAAAACCCTTCAACAGCTACCTGGAAGACGCACAGCTCTGCAACCCGGCTGCATGATGGCAGTCAAGGAATTGAATACAGAGACAGGCATCTGTGGTTTACGGCAGAGCAAAAGCACCTTGCTTTCTGGGACAGTGGTGACAGTGTATTCAAAGAAGAGACCAATTTAGTGATTTCCACTAGGGGAGCTCTAGGAGTATACCATCATTTATATACAAAATAATCCCACAAAACGATGATCTGATACAAACCAATTATTTCCCTTTCTTTCTTCTTCTAGTCTATTGCTTTACATTTTTCCCTACTTTTAAACTTCATGTAGAATAACTTGAGTACGGACGGGTTTAGCCTGCTGGGCTGAGATCCAATAATAATCAGACTGTTTCCATAGTTTTGGTGGGGATTCTTTCCTAGTGTGGAAATATATCAGAAATGGGCCCAGGGAGTTGTGGCAGAGAGGAGCTGCAGTGAATCATAGAAACTACAAGGGACCATGAGAGGTTATTGACTTCAGTCCCCTGCACTCATGGCAGGACCAAGTACCCTCTTAAATCATCCCTGACAGGTGCTTGTCTAATCTGCTCTTAAAAACTTGCAATGATGGAGATTCCACAACCTGCCTAGGCAACTTATTCCAGTGGTTAATCACCCTGGCAGTATGGCATTTTTCCCTAATGTCCAACCTAAATCTCCCTTGCCATAATTTAAGTCCATTGCTTCTTGTCCTATCATTGGTGGTTAAGGAGAACAATTTTTCTCTCTCCTCGTGCCAACCTTTTAGGTACTTAAAACCGTTATCATGTCCCCTCTCAGTCTCTTTTCCAGACTAAACAAACCCAGCTCTTTCAATCTTCCCCCATAAATCAAGAGTTTCAGACCTTTTATCATTTGTTCCAAAGGGGTAGCCGTGTTAGTCTAGGTCAGCCAAACAAACAAGGAATCTTGTGGCACTTTTAAAGATTAACAACTTTATTTATCTCATGAGCTTTCATGGGAGAAAATCCCACTTCATCAGACACTTCAATCTCCCTGCTTACTCCATTGACAACTTGTTAATAGCAGTGCTCAAACAAATGAATAACAAATCAAAGCTCCAAAGAGAAACTGCAAAATTGGAATTTATATGCAAATTCGACTCCGTTGACTACAGATTTTATTCTCATTACAACAAGTGATTTGACTTCACCTTCCTCTATATGCAGTTCCCCAGTGTTTGAATTCCAACACTTATTCTGATTTGCTGTTACAGCCTGACCTGATCCAGTGTCACGTTTTCTTGCATTTAATTTCTTCCCATTCTGTAAATTCCCCTCTTCTAAGTGTCTGACAAAGTAGGATTTTCTCCCACAGATGCTCATGCGATAAATAAATTTGTTAGTCTTTAAAAGTGCCACAGGACTCCTTTGTTTGTTTATCATTTGTGTTGCTCTTTTCTGGAGTTTTTCCAATTTGTCCACATCTTTCCTGAGATAAGGTGCCCAGAACAGGACACAATACTCCAGTTGTGGCCTAATCAGGGCAGAGTAGAGCGGAAGAATTACTTCTCATGTCTTACTTTCAATACTCCTGTTAATATATCCCATTGCTTTTTTTGTGACAGTGTTACACTGTTGATTCATATTTAGCTTGTGGTCCACTGACACTCAGATCCCTTTCCGCAGTACTCCTTTCTAGTCAGTCATTGCCCATTTTGTACATGTGCAATGGATTGTTCTTTCCTAAATAGAGTACTTTGCATTTGTCTTTACTGAATTTCATCCTACTAACTTCAGACCATTTTACCAGTTTGTCCAAATCATTCTGAATTCTGATTCTATTCTCCAAAGCACTTGCAACCCCTCCCAGCTTTGTATCATCGGCAACGTTTATAAATGTGCTCTCTATCGGTCTGTCTACACTTACAAATTAAGTTGACTTAAGCAAGCCTAAATCGACTTAATTTAATCTGTGTCTACACTACATTTTCCTTAAGTCTTAAGGAAAATTAAAGTCGACTTTATAAAACCTACTTTATTAAGACAACAGAGTCCTGTGGCACTTTTTTAAAAGTGCCACAGGACTCTGTTGTCTTTCTACAATAGACTAACATGGCTACCCCTTTGGAATTTGACTACTTTATTAAGTTGACTTAAAGGGCTCCAGGGCTCTCCCATTGTCCTCCCTGCCAGGGTCACTGGTACAGGCGGAGCCTGGCATGTACTCCCACAGGGCAGGACAGAGCCCTGCCCATCCTGCTCTTATGCCCTGCCCCTGTCCCTGTCCTGCTCAGCCCCCATTGTACCCAGGTACAATGGGGCAAATGCTGAGCCCCCTGGCACTTGGCAAGGGGTGCCCCCCCACCACCGTGGACCAGTCCCAGGTCCACCTAGCCCCTACAAGTTGACTTAGGCGTCCAGTGTGGACGCTCTAAGTCGATTTGGCAGGGTCCCCTTTAAGTCAACTTAATTTTTGAGTGTAGACATGCTAAATTGACTTAAATTAACAAGTGTAGACATAGCCTATGCGATCATCTAAATCAGTGATGAAAATATTGAACAGAACGCGACCCAGAACCGATCCCTGTGGTACCCCTCTCGTTATTCCTTTCCAGCATGTCTGTGAACCGTTGATTACTACTCTCTGGGAGTGGTTATCCAACCAGTTTTGCATCCATCTTATAGTAGCTCCATCCAGGTTGTACTTCCCTAGTTTGTTCATGAGAAGGTGATGCGAGACCGTATCAAAAGCCTTCCTAAAGTCTAGATATACCACATCTATCGCTTCCCCTCTGTCCACAAGGCTTGTTACCCCATCATAGACAGCTATCGGGTTGGTTTGACACGATTTGAACACTCTTGCTAGAAATGCTGACTGAGAGAAAGACTTGGGCCTGGCAGCCAGAACCAGAGGGCTGAGGAAGACTGAACTTCAGTCTGGTAAAGCTTGGACTCAGATCCTGGTAGAGATTCTGACTGGGAGAAGAATTTGGCGCTTGGAAGCCAGGGCTGAGCTCTATCTAGGTAAAGCCTGAGGCTTTGAACTAGGATCTAGCTCTGGGAAGAAGGGGTGAGGACTCATGACTGATCTGGGGCTGGGGTCCAGATGGCTGGTGTGTAAGGACTGAATAGACAGGAAGGGCATGTTGTAATTGCCTGTGGACTGTGTGGTATTATGGAGACCTGAAAGAGGAGAGAGAAATCAATGATAGGGCACTATTCAGTGATCCCTGGCCATGAGTGAAGCTGAGGAGGTAGCTGTGTTGTAGCACCACAAGAGGCCAACTTTTATTTATTTATTTATTTTAAAAATCCTGGGGTAACTTGCAAAAGGCTTGGATATGAAAAAAGGTGACAAGCATTATTATGACTATAAAGTGAAATAAACTGGAATTCTGAACTGATGCATTCTCTGCCAGCACTTTAAAACTATTCTTCCAGCAAGCTTCCTGCTGACCAAATGTTTTGGAGACTTGGTGGTGGGGAGGGCACCAGCGGGTGAAGATATCTAATCTAGGTCTCATTTTATGCTCAAATATTTGTGCAAACAGTTGCTGCCTTGGCTAAGACCATGATTGAACTAGGATCTCTAGAGCTGGCAGCATGAGCTAAAGAACTGGATTCCTCAGCTAAAGAGTTGTAATAGCACTTTGGTGGATCAGAAACAGAAAGACACGTATAAAACAGTGTGGGGTGCTGTGAGAACTGTCCAAATATGCTGTGAAATTTTGTACAAAGGCAATGAAAATCAATGTAAAACAAAAGTTGTTTCATCTTAAACAATATTCTACCCAACTAAAATTACAATGCATAAAACTTGGGAAAATTAATCATCAAATTAAAATTAAGATATTGGTCTTTCGATTCTAAAACATGAACATGCTAAATGCAGATGGCCAAAGGGCAAAATTGAGATGATGTGTATTTTTTTCTGGTGGACTTGAAACATGAATGCATTTGATCCTTCTTTATCTTGTTATATGCGCTATGTTGCAAACCTCTCTAGTAAGATTGTAACCATAGTAAATGTAAGTAAATGTGATGTTTATCAGCAATCAATTCAGCTGAAAAAAGTGGGTGTGCCGTGGAATTGTTTGGCTCATTGAAGTGTGCTTTGTTACTGAAAAGGTTGGGAACCACTGGTATAAAATACATTCACCAGTGGGAGACATTGGTTCATGTCCAATTGCTGCAGCAGTGTGTGCTTTTTGCAGGGTTGAGGGGAGGGCACCTGCCACTAACCAACATGGTCTCCTTGGAGTCCTACATGATCTGTGACATTTCTTACCCTTGACACATTCCACTCTGTAACAATGCTGAATGGCAACAGGAACTCCCTGGTGGCATCTTCTGGAACAACTTCAAGCTACCTTTCTCTGTGTGTTTTATTTCTTGCTGTCCAAATTAACTTTCATACTTGGAATTTTTCTCTTGACTTTAATGAAGCTCTTCCATCTTAATGATCTTTCTTAGAAGAAATACTAGTTAGTTTGTTTCCCAAGGCACCTCTTTGTTCATACAGCTCTGTTGGCAACACATTCCCACCTCCCTTTAATTTTCTTTGGATACCATTACTCCTCTTAACTCCAGAGAGAATAATCAATGTTGGGAGTAAAACCAACCTTTCTGGCTACTTGCTGGAGAAGCAATTTGTCCCTCTAAGGCAGTCCAGAGACAGTCTTCTGACATACACAATAAAGTGCATCACTGAATTCTCGTGAGCTGAAAATTCACAATTCATTGATTGAGCCCTTTTCAGTTCGTAACAGGAATGTGAAATCTGCTACAAACATAATTTATAAAAATGTTTAATATTTGTCCTTAAAAGGCTGCAGCTAAAAATAAGAGAGAGAGTCATGGGACTCTTCGAGTAAATGCACATAATAAATTATTATTTTATTTTTTCAGTTAGCTCAAATTTTTGAATCCTAGGAGCCTAAATTTGGGGTTCTTAATCCATGTTTATGAACCAAATTAACAGTGCTTTTTGATTTTCAGGAAGGCTGAGCACCCAAAAACCCCATCAGTGTTCAGAAGATGTGCAGACTGAAATCAAAGAATTTAAATATGGACTGAGGAGCATAATTTTCAACTGCCAGGTCTGAAAACTTCGGTCTTGTTATTTTATCCTAATGGAATATTTAAATGATATTTACTGAACTGCATTCGGATTTGTGTTTCATGTCTGCATGTTTGGAGAGGGCGAGATGAGCATAAGGAGCTGCCTTTGAAAAGCTAGCTTCCGTTTCTGCACCCACAAATTCTTCACCTAGCTTTATTTCACCAATTTAGCTCTCTTGGGGTGCATCTACACTGATAATGTAGGTCGACTTAAGGACGCTTAAGTCAACCTACACAAAGCCGCGTCCACACTGGGCTTTTATTAAGTTGACTTAAGTGCTTCCTTAAGTCGACCTAATAACACCACCTCTGAAGGTCAACTTAAGCCTTAAATTGACTTCTTAAGCCGACTTCAAGCCACTGTGGACAGCTATGTCTACTGTTAAGTCGACTTAACAAGGTTGACTTAAGTCGACTTAAAGTGTAGCCACTCTGTTAAGTCGACTTAACAAGGTCGACTTTAATTCGATTTTAAGACTTTAATAGAGTCGACTTAACTTTACAAGTGTAGACATAGCCTTGGAGCCTATTCCAAAGACTGTTGACATCAACAACAAGACTCTCATTGGCTTCAGTGGGTTTTGGGTTAGACTCTTAGACACACAGTCTTAGAAGTGTAGGGCTGGACTAGACCATGAGAAGTCATCTAGTTCTAGTCCATCCCATGTTGAGGCAAGACCAAATATACCTTCACCAGATGTCACAGGTGTTTATCTAACCTGTTCTTAAAAATTGACAACAATGGATATTTCACAATGTTTATTGGTAATCTATTTCTGTACTTTACTGTTGTTATATTTAGAAACATTTTTCCTAATTAGATAAGCTAATTAGTTCTAGTCCTACTTTCAATGGACACAGAGAACAAATGATTACCATGCTCTTCTTAGCAGCCCTTAACATGTTTGAAGACTCTTGACAGGTCCCACTCAGTTTTCTTTTCTCAAGACTAAACATGCCCAGTTTTTAAAGCTTTCCTCATAGATCAGGTTTTCTAAACCTTTTATCATTTGTGTTGCTCTCCTCTGAACTCTTACCCATTTGTCCATTTCCAGTGGGGTAGCCATGTTAGTCTAGTTTAGCAAAATAAACAATTTGTTGGTCTTTAAAAGTGCCACAGGACTCCTTGTTTGTTTTTTCATTTGTTCATCTTTCCTAAAATCTGATGCCCAGATTTCAACACACAGTACTCCAGCTGAGACCTCAATAGTAATGAGCAGAGCAGGACAATTACCTCCCATGCCCCTAACAGGTTCCAAGAATTTATTGGACTCTACATGTTTTGTTTTTTTGGTTACTTTTCCAACAGATACCTGGACAGTTAAAGTTTCCCTTCACTAGGTTTTGTGTTTTGGGTATTTCTGTTACTCTAGAAATGGATCCTTCTCTTGATTTTGTGGACTATAATAAAATGCTGCCATGATGTCACCCCTGTTTCTTTTCCCTTTTAATCATCGCCCTGAGACTTTGAAATAGTAAACTTTTAACTTCCTTCCCAACTTAAGAACAAGTGTATATAGTCTTGATTTTATAATGCAACACCTTCTTCCCTTTCTCCCATCTGTCCTTCTTGAACAAGCTGTACCCATTATATCAAATCATGAGATTTAAGTAATAATTTAATTTATATACTAAGACTTCCCACTCTTTCTGTTTATTCCCCATACTTCTTGAGACTTGGCTGAAATCAAGTAGTTTAGGTTGCCTAGAAGAGGTTTAAATTGGAGGCACAAATATCTGCAGTTAGAAAAATGAATGTAGGCACTCCTGAAGGCCTCCTTAATATTAGTGTCCCTTTAAGGGTTAATGACTGACAAATGAAAAATCCATTTCTGATAGCCAACATAAATAACTATTTATTTAATCCCATTGTGTAGCATGTGCACATTCTTTCTTATGGTGTTCCCAGTCAGGCATTTATAAACTTAAAAGTCTCTGCAATTCAGTCTCTTTCTATAAAGAACTTGTTTCCTTCCTGAAGTCGTTCCTCATAGAATTTATCATTCCATTCCCCTATTCAGCTCTTTTATCCTCCAAAGGGTTCTCCTTTGGCCGGAGTTGGCTTATTTATGTATAACAATGACACAAGCATTTCCAACAGTTTTTAATAGGGCTGAAACTCTGAGGTACACAATAGCCTGAATACAGAGGGTATAACTGGGTTCTTGTGTGTTGGGGGAGATCTGAGGCCTTTCACAAGTGACTCTATTTTGAATTTGTCAGATTCCCATAACTCAATGGGTTTATGTACTGATGTAGAGAACGGGAAGATCTTCATGCTTTGGGGTAGTTGATTTCCTTTTTATTGGGACCCACTGCTATCTAAGGTAGCTGTATGGCCCTTATTACCATGGAATCAGAGCCCCTCAGAATCTTTGATGTAGTTATTTTCATAACACCCCTGTAAGGTAGGAAAGTTCAGTTGTCCCCATTTTAACAGAGAGGGAAATGATGCACAAGTAACTTAAGTGACTTGCCCAAGGTTATATGTGACAAAGGAGGTAAATGAGCCCTGGTCTCTTTCCCTCAGGGTACCCATCTAACCAGTGAATTATACCTCCTCTCTCTTGTTGGAAAGGGGTGACCCTAGTACAAAGAGAAACTTTTTTTGAACATCTGCTTTAAAAACATGTGGAACAAAATTCTTGCTCCTGTAACAGGTGTGCCGCCCCACTGACATGAGCAGCGGATTATGGAGGTAGCTGCAGACAGACCTTGGCCTGTGATTAGGGCAGCCGCTGACTTGTTTTCTTGCTGGATCACTTTCATGTTGAGAGCAGCAAGAAGAAGATCAGAATTCAATGGGACTGTTCATGTACTTAAAGGTCAGCATGTGAGTATAGGTTCATGGGACTGAGGCGTAAATGGGAGCTTTGTGGTTCTTCAAAGCTCCTCATAGAAGATGAGTTTCTACCTTGAGGCAAAAGTAGCAAACAGTGCGAGATGTCTCACATTGGGATGAGTTACTGCAGATCAGGAACAATGTCTGAGCTCCCAAATGAGCATGCAGGTCATTATTTTAGCAGCAATAATATGTTATGTTAAAAGTAGTTATTTCTCGTTTTCTCTGATGACCCGTTAATTTCTAGTGGCATATTACACAGCAGCAGAGGATGCTGTGTACTTTACCTCAGCGGTTCTCGACCTTTGGTGAGTCGCAACACACTTCGCGGTGTGCCGTGACCCTACAGGACACACCAGCCCACCCACCGCAGGTCAAATCCAGCCACCTTTCCAGCTCTTTGCGACACGCTTACCACTGTATGGCGACACGGTAATGTGTCCTGACACTGTGGTTGAGAACCACTGCTTTAACTTGCCCTGAGGTAGCATCTTGCCGAGGAGTATACAGCCAGGGAGATTTAAACCAAAAACTTTCTATCTTCTAGTTGAGCTCTGATGGTGCACAATGTTATTTGGCCGTGATGCTATATTTCACTGAGTCCAGCATTCTGTCTTTTACCTACTGCCACATTTCCCATAGTGTCAAAGTGAAAGGATGCCATTTCTCATCTTCTAATCTGTAAAGGATAGTGAACAAAATACTTCAGTTTCTGGCAGCGCTAGCTCAGATTGTCACAGTGACGGGTCGCTTATTCCATGAGCATTTCCAGTGACACTGCTCATTGAGTGAGGTAGCAACTCAGTGGAGCAACATTCTCAGAATCTGACTTAAAATAGGCAGAGAACTGTCGCCGGTAGACAGGACACATTAGTAGTGGTGTAATTTGCCTCTTTCTTTCCCCATATTTTAACCACTTGGTCATTGTTTGGTGACAAATTGAGAATGGTGGAAATGGTCTATGGAGAGTGAATTCCTCTGTTTGTTCACAGGACTCGTGCAGCATAAGGGCTGGCATTTGCAAGCAATGTTTCCACCACTAACTGGAGGGTATGTCTCTAGGTTTGAGTGGATCTTTAATAAGTGGAGTTGGGGGAAATAGAAGACAGATATGGTCAGGGGGAAGATGTATATCTTGCCTGAATAGTGGATGAGAGGGAAAAACAAGACCTAATAAAGTTCAGGTAACTTGGGATAAACATCTGGGGTGAAATCCTGGCTCAACTGAAGACAATAGGGTTTTGCTACTGACTTCAGTGGTAGGAGGTTTTCATCCCTGAACTGTGGGGATGTATTTACACATTTCAGACACACATCCCTGGAAATGACACTCAAGTGTCTATCTTGCAAGTCCCTGAATGATGCATCAAGCTGAATGCATGGTCATTGTGCTCTATCAGTCTCAAACGGTGATTCCTAAGTGATCTCGGATATTAAGTAGGGAGATGTTGTTTGTAATTATTACATTGTCCAGTCAAGTGCCTCAGTGTTTCCTAATTTTTTAAATTTAATTATGCTTCAGTATAATGCTGTAATTAGGTATGACTTATCCATACTGTGATAGTTTCAGCTAGTGACCCCTACTCACAAGGGCGTTCTGGCACTCCTCCTCGCTTCGGGTGGGTCCCCACAGTGCCTTGCAGGCAGATAGCATGGCTAAGAGCTTCCCAGGACAGAGCTCAAGATGATGGTTGTGGGCCACAGAAAAATCCTAAAGACTCTACGGGCATGGCTGGGTTTCCCCAGGCAGTGGGACTTACTGCAGCCCCACTGCACTATCTTCTGGTGTATCTTTCTCCACACCACCACCCCCCACCTCGCCCCGGGTGTTGCAGGACTCCCCAGCAGCAGGGCTGTTTGCAATATATTCCTCAGGCTCCTCCATATAGGGCTTGAAGTCAACAGAGGCAGGGCCATCACCCCACAGCCCTTCTACGCATTATCTGTCTCCCCAACCAGTAATGCCCTGCCATCCAGGGATCCTTCTGGGAGAGGATCCCACTTCTTCTGTCCCCCTCTTCCCCCACCACTGAGGCCCTGGTTGGGCTTTTAACCCCCTCTTCCTGACAGGGAGTGGGAGGCCTGTCTCACCAGGAGGGGCCTTTCCAGCTGCTGATGCAGTAGAGGGCTCCCTCTCTGGTGGGAGGACTTGGTACACCCCATCACACATACCCATGGTGTTCAAAAGTGTGGTCTTACTCTAAAAAATATCTGGGTAAAAATGTCACCTCCTTAATAAAATGATCTGTCCCCCACGTGTAGTCAGCAGCATATCTGCTTATTTGTAGACTAAGGGCCTGATTCCACCTGAGCACACAAGCAGTTCCCCTGATTTATCTGGAAGATGTAACGAGTTCGGGGACTACTTTCATGCTAGGGTTCTACTCAGTGTGAATAAAAGCAGGAGAACTGGGCCATGTGTTTTTACTGCTTTCCACTCCTGTTAGCCCTGAGCAGTCAATATGGTGACACGAGAGAGAGCTGGATTCTATTCTGGCTCATATATATCGGTGGAACTATTAACAAATTTCCAGCTGTATATTCTCTATTGTTTGGTGATGCATGAGCCAGGAGTAACTCAGTTGTGGACACTTAGGCTATGTCTACACTTGCTAAAATTAGTTTGAATTAGTTAGTTCGAACTAGCATGGCCACACTGGAACATTAGTTCGAACTAAGCAAGCACTTGCTTAGTTTGAATTAGCGATCCTCATTCATTTCAATGGCCGGATAATTCGAACTAAGAAATTAGTTCGAATTAACATGGCCACATTGGTTAATTCGAAATAGTTAGTTCGAATTAACCCCTTAGTTCGAATACCCTATTCAAACTTATTAGTTTGAATTAAGGAAGCCCTTAATTCAAACTAACTAAAGCCTAGTGTGAATTAAGGAAGCCCTTAATTCAAACTAACTAAAGCCTAGTGTAGCCATGGCTTTAGTTAGTTTGAATTAAGCCTCCTTAATTCGAACTAACGTGCCAGTGTAGACATAGCCTTAGATTCCAGAGTGAGTTTGCAAGGCTGGCAGCAAAAAATCTACCATCTTCTTGCTTGTAAAGTAGCACATTTGATCTGGAATCACTCAGACAATACACGTGGTCATCTTTACAGGCTCGCCTTTCAGAGAAGTAGCACACACCTGATGAGGCAGTGACAGGCTTGGGAATGTGATTCAGCAATGCTGACTCCATGTCACCTGCTCTGTAATGTACACTTTCTGGAATAGCAGAATCACTCTTCTCCTTCAAAAGTCAGAGGGGCTGATGGGCAGCCGGGTGTTTAGAATATTAACTAGTCAAATGCTCCTGTTATGAATTTACAGAAGCACAAAGATTTTATTTTGCCCATAACTGTTTCCAAAATGCAAGTAGTAGTCTGTTCTGTGTCTGACTTGTTTTTCAAATGTACTTGATTCTACTATCTGAAGCATATTAACTCTAGGTGCTCGAGTTCCAAATGTAGATGAGATGCCTGGGGAAATCTAATCCAATTTAAACCACTCCCCCAAAGGAGAAATAGCAGAGTAATCACTCTTTAACACAATTTGCTGTCCATGCTCATCACACGGTCCCTTTTGCTATGGTACCTAGAACTTAGAGGGAAAACTTGACTGAGGTGTTGCAAGCCAGGAAACACACATTCAAATGAATCAGAGCACAGCATTTCCCTAAGGCAAAATTGCTAGATGTGCAAAACATTTTTAAACTGATACCAGAAATCAACTTTTATCTTCAATCAAATTTACTGTAAATTAGAAATTACTCTGTAAAATGCAATCTATTAGGCAAAATGCATCCTGTCACTTTCAATTAACTAGCTAAAAGGTTGTTAATGAATAAATATTGACTTTTAGAGGAAACACTTCTTAACCACCTTCAGATCTATGTGCATGATATTTGACAAATGATCAATACAGTGCTAGTGCACTCATGCTAACCTGAAAGTAACTGCTCCGAAAGGCTATGCATAATGTTGTAAAATGAGTCAACTGTAATAATAAAATAGAGACGCCTAGATATTTTAAAGTTCCATATATTAATATGCTAACTTTTCTGTAAGTGTCTAACAAATCTGGCCCTATTTTACTAACTTTTGAGCCTAAAGTCAGTTGCCTAGAAGGGGGATTTAAATGCATAACTTAAACTTGATTTTTCATAATGGTTTAATGTCCCCACTCCCTAGTGAGGTCAAATGGGAACTGTGGGTGTTCAGCACTTCTGCAGACCAGGCCAATTATTTAGGTGTCTAAAATATGGATGGATGTGTTTAACTCTCTAAGGCTATGTCTACACTTGAAAAGTTAAGTTGACTTTGTTAAGTTGACTTAACAAGGTCAACTTTAAGTCGACTTAAAGTCGACCTTGTTTAAGTTGACTTAACAAATTAGCTACACTTTAAGTCGACCTTGTTAAGTCGACTTAACAGCAGAACAAGCCGTTATACTGGCTTTAAGTCAACTTAATAAAGTCAACTTAGCGCTGATCCCTGTCTACACTGGCCTTAAGTCGACTTAAACCTTAAGTTGACCTAAAGAGATGGTATTATTAAGTCGTCTTAAGCTTTCCTTAAGTTGACTGAAGGAAATGCTTAAGTCGACTTAATAAAAACCCAGTGTGGACGCAGCTTTATTTAGGTTGACTTAAGCATCCTTAAGTTGACCTAACTTGCCAGTGTAGACGAACCCTAAGTGCCCAAATTTTGACAACTAAAGCTCATCTGCTTATTGATGTACCCTGTCCATAACATGTGGCAGGTGAAAACCCATTGATCATGCATCACTTCTGCCAATCAGGATGCATTATCAAAGGTATATGGTGGAATGTACCAGGCAGCAGGGCTAGAAGGGGCTGAATATTACTGCTTCCTTATAGGACTACAAGGGCCAAAACGCAGTGGAAGGGATATGGCACCACAGATTGGGAAGATGCCAGATGACCCTTCATTGGTAGGAAGGATGATGCCATGCTATAGGCCCTAGTTTGGGGTTGGAGTTATAGATTCAGGCCAAGTCTCTCAATCTCCGTGTGCTTTAGTTCCCTATCTGTAAGTAAACTACAATGATGCTGATTTTGTCTATCTTGTGTGTAGCGACTGAACTATTCTCAGAAGGCTTGTCTCGTACTGTATTTATGTACCGCACCTCTAGAACAATAGGGCCTCTAGGGGCTGCTGCCAGAGACAGAAGAAAGGAGTGGGGACCATCAGCCTATAATAGTAGTTTCAGTGACTGGCTTTCAAGTGCTTCCCTTTGCAACCTTTAATGTCCCCTTCACTGTGGTTTTTCTACAGATTTAAAAGCTACTTTGTATGGTGCTTTACAGCTTCAACGTAAGAACATAAGAACAGCCATACTGGGTCAAACTAATGGTCCCTCTAGCCCAGTATCCTGTCTTCCAATAATGACCAATGCCAGGGGCTTCATAGAGAATTAATATGACAGGTAATCATCAAGTGATCCGTCCTGATGGCCATTCCCAGCTTCTGGCAAACCGCAGTCCATGCCTATCCTGGCTAATCAATCCATTCATGGATCTATCCTTCATGAACTTATCTAGTTGTTACCTGAATCCTTCTATAGTCTGGGCCTTCGCAACATCCTCTATCAAGGAGTTCCACAGGTTGACTGTCCATTGTGTGATAAATATTTCCTTTTTGTTTGTAAACCTGTTGCCTATTAATTTCATTTGGTGACCCATAGTTCTTGTGTTATGAGGAGTAAATGACACTTCCTTATTTACTTTCTCCACATCCAATCATGATTTTATAGACCTCTATCATGTTAGAGGTCTCTTTTCCAATCTGAAAAGTCCCTGTCTTATTAATTTCTCCTCATATTGTAGTAGTTCCATACCTCTAAAGATTTTATTTGCCCTTTTCTTCGACTTTTCTAATTCCAATATATCATTTTTTGAGATAGGGCAACCAGATCTGTATGCAGTATTCAAGATGTGGGCATACCATGGATTTATAAAGAGGCAATATGATATTTTCTGTCTCATTATCTATCCTTTTCCTAATGATTCTGAACTTACTGTTAGTTTTTTTGTGGGGTGGTTTTTTGTTTTTTTTGGTCTACTGCTGTATATTGACTGGATGGTTTCAGGAACTATCCACAATGACTCCAAGATCTCTTGCTTGAAATGCAAAAGCTAATTTAGACCATTATTTTATATGCATAGCTGGGATTATGCTTCGTAATGTGCATTGCTTTGAATTTATCAGCATTATCTGCCATTTTGTTGCCATTCCCCCAGTTTTGTGAGAGCCCTTTGTAACGCTTTTCACTCTGCTTTGGATTTAGGTATCTTGAGTAGTTCTGTATCATTTGCAGATTTTGCCATCTCACTGTTTACCCCTTTTAAAGATCATTTAGGAATATGTTGACCAGTACTTGTCCTAGTACAAGCCTCTGGGTGAACACCATTATTTACCTCTCTTCATTCTGGAAAGTGACCATTTATTCCTGTCTCTTGTTTCCTATCTTTCAACCAGTTACTGATCCAGGAGTGGAGCTCTTCTCTTATCCTTTGACTGCTTACTTTGCTGAAGAGCCTTTGGTAAGCGACCTTGTTAAAGCCTTTTGAAAATCTCAGTACACGAACCTATCCTTAAATGAAACTGCTGGCTTTGAGCTGATCATTTCTAGAAATAGTGAGATCACATCTGAACCTTGACAGCTGCCATCCTATTAATTGCATGTTTAAAGAATGAAGTGGTTTGATTTTTTTTAAAGTGGTTTTCCTGATTGAACTGAAACGCAAATATCTCCTGCTCCCTGAACTAACTGAGAATGATCAAGATCATAAAGTTCATGCATGGCATGTTGCTGTGGCAGTATATCTAAATGAAAACTAATCCATCAGCTCCCTCTCCTTAGGAAAGCATCAGCAAGCTTATTGTTTGAAATAAGTCTGTTGCTGTAAAGGTTAAAAGAGACTCTGAGAAATATTTGACCCCCCCTTAACCAAGCACTGTAATTTCTATTCAAGTACCCTGCTGATTCAATGTTGGACATATTTTATAGGAGAACGGAAAAATTATTCAGTGAGATAAACACATCGTGCCCTAGTCATGACCTGTCACTAACAAAGCACTCCACAGTCTGCCTTTGCATTCTCAGAGGTTTGTGGCACAATTGTCTGTATTTCCTTATTCTTTCCCCCCATTAACGACTATCTGATCCATTTTTGTATTCAGGCAAAGGAATACAGCTCACTAGAATCCTGGTGTGCGGAGTCAAGTGGGCAGATTGCCCAAGGATCATGATAGGACAGAGTGAAGCAGGTAGATCCCTGTGAATCATGACAGCCTAGGAGTTTACATCAGTGGGTGGCCTGTCCCATGCTGGGCACTGTACAGTGTGTCTACTCTGCCATCCGTGGGACTGTGTGTCTTACTTCATGACCATGTGTATGACATGGTCCCCTCTCTCTGGGGCCTATATAGTACTTCTATAAACACTCACCTTTCTAGAAAGAGCCACACTGGAGCCAGGCCCAAATATGTGCATGTTTGGAGCCACGACTGCACAGTCATGTGCGGGTGTGAAACAACTGGATTCCTTGTTATGCCCAGAGTCAGATAATCCTGGCTTCTGTGGCTAGCCAGCCCAAAAGGAATTGGAAGGGGATGAGGCCTTAAGGCCATCTGCACCAGGTAATAGAGCTAGATGACTCTGGAGAAGAGTGAACAATGCATCATCTTAAGGGGAGCAGCCGTGTGCAGGCTTCCCTTGACTGCACAGAGCTCAGGATTATCACAGCTCCTGGAGTTGCTGCTGTGGAGCTGTGAGCCCCGTGGGAAACCCCTCCAGGGGGTGAGCCCAAAAGCTATAGCCAGGCCCAGAAATGGCACATTTCTATGGGCTAGATTCTGCCAGCCTCTGGTCACATTGAGTGGCACCATATTGTGGAGAAACCTCGTTGAGATCAATGGGAATACTAGCAGAGTAAGTACTACTCACGTGAGTAAGGGTGGGACTTTAACCCAATGATTTTTCTCAAAAGAGCCGGAATTAATTTGCCAATTAATAATATACCCAGAAACATCCATATTCTCACCTCTGTCATCAGAAAATAGGACAAACCCCTTCCTCCCCCCACAGTTAAATATTATACATTCATTAACAATTATATCTATTAAAATCTGCTTTCCATAGGCCACCTCGGCAGCATCAGCCATGTATTAGCAGGCTCCCTATGAAGCTCATAATAAGGAGCTTAAGTTGTTCTTTGGGAAGGAAGTATGTAGAAATTAGGTTTACACAGAAAGTCAATTGAAGGGGACCTTGACTTGCATGCAAGTACGTCACTAGATTTTCACAAATTCTTACCCATCGCAAGAATTCAGAAGCAGTGACACTCCCTTTTCAATTGCTCTAATGTTCTGCTCGTCGGACTTAACTAGATTCATCTCACGTTCCCATCCAGGCAAAGACTAATGCTTCACAAATTATAGGAACGGATGTTGGGTGCATCAACAACAGTAAAAGCTAAGAGCACTGCACAGGGACCAATAAAGCTTAGATAAGAACTCCTGGTTTTCTCTCTTTTTCATTGGCAGTTAAATGTGATTTCTATTATCTCACTGTTTGCTTTAATGTTATATGGATCCTGTCAAAACCCCATAGTCTCAGCACTGACTGTTCTACTGGGAGAAAAGGACTTAAATTAAATAAGTAAGTAAATAATAGTATGTTGATTGCTGAGACGTGTTTTTAAAACAATGCTCAGGGCCATCCTTTGGGAGGGCGAACGGGGCGATCGCCCCGGGCCCCGTGGTAACATGGGCCCCGCGCTGTCCTGCTCCCAGTAGGGCAGTGCGGGGCCCATGCCACGGCCCCCCCACGGCCGCGCTTCCCCCTGCTCCCCGCTGCCTTCGGGAAGCCGAAGGCAGCAGGGCGGGCCAGGAGCACCTCCCCTGACCTCTAGGCTGGCCCTGCTTCCCGCCCCCAGGGTGGAGCAGGCAGGCCCAGGGGCGGGGCAGGTGCGTGTGTCCCGGCCTCTGGGCTGGCCGCGGCCACCTGGAGTCCTGGGTGCAGGTGGGGCAGCGGCAGCCTCGGCTGGGGATGGCTCGCTGCCTCCCCAGGCCGTGTCTTCGGCTCCCCGGGGCCGGGCCACAGCGGCGGTTACACGCCGCCTGGCCAGTGGCCACGGCTTCTGGGGCTAACTCCCCGGGGGGGGCAACCGGGGCTCCTAGGGGGCGGAGCAGGCTGCCCCCGCCCCGCACTCCCCACCAGCATGGGGGGTGGGGGCCCCACCTAGGCCTATTGGCCCTGGGCCCCGCTCCCCCCAGGATGGCCCTGACAATGCTATCTGATCTAATTCAGAGAGCCCTTCCCTACTGGTGATTAGTGGCGACTAAGAAATCAGGGAGGTCAGATGAGTTTGGATATCAGACTGAATCTAACTCTCATGAATTTCCCCCACTTTCATACTCGACCCTTGCTCTGCCCCCACTCAGATCCACTGTAATTATCCCCCATCCTAATGCATTCCAATTCTTGTTCCCTTTCTCCTGCCATTCATATTCCTTGGTTAGATCCTTAGCTGGCGTACATTGCTATGCATGCACTGAGGTCACAGTCTTCTTAAAACAGCTGACCTTCTGATCCATTGGATGGTATATGTCTTGCAAATTCCCTGTTGGATGGAATTTCTGGTCACCACAAATTTCAAACTTCCCTGCTTTTGTGGACTCTGGGGCTTTCCTGTTACTCCAGCCTCAGCATGCACCATGTATTTCTGGGGGAGAGGAGACAAGTGCAGGGGTATTAATGGTGAAGTTGGGATGATTGTCATTATAGGGGTTAATAGTGCTGCCTAGAAGGGAATGTTGGGGTCTGTGGGACAGTGGAGGAGGGAGAAAGAAGTACCTTGAATCTTTCTTAGAGCTGATGTGCCTGTGACTTTTTATCAAGTAGTATTAGATGATCGTGCACTGTGACTCAGTCAATGAGAAGAAGTCCATCCTTTCCCTTAAGAGCCTTTCTGAGAGACTTTGGAAGGTAGTTCCAATTACAGGGTCAATGAGAAATCCAGTCGTCCAAAGATCAAAAATTGTTCCTAGGAATTAGAGGGTTGAAGCCGATCATTACCTATCTAGCTGGTGTATAGCCTAAGCCAAGAAGGTGCCCAACCTAGGAGAGGTTTTTCTGAGCAGAGGGCCAGAGCTGGGGCTGCCTGAAGGCCATTTTGTGCTCCTCTTCTGACATAAAGATGGTTTAACTGGCCACCGTAGAATTCCCTTTGGGGGTAATGGGGACCTCAGGTGGTCCAGTGCTGCTGTTGTGACTCCTTTACTACTCTTCCTCTATGCAGCTAATAGAGTATGGCTGGGTCAAGCAGGTGTGATCAGGACATGTCTCTGCACTGGTAATCTCCTCAAGAACATTTGCAAGTGGCATAAATTAGAGCAGGCTTCTCTAATCTATGCCAGGGACTGGATTGGCATACGATTTACCCCAGAATCTGCAGAGCATCAAGGTAGCTTAAGAAACACCACTTCTGCAGTCTTCCCTGCCCCATCCTAAGCTCCTATAGTTTCAGATGAACTTGCTGTTTGAAGAGCAGGCAGGCGGTTCATGCATTAGGTATTTAAATGAGGAGTATGTGAATCACATGAAAGACCTCCAGGAACTGCAATATTTGGTGAGTGCTCAGCAGACAGGTTAGCTGGAGGGAGTTATTGGAATTACACATGGTCCATTGTATTTTGGTGAGAGTGTCTTTGTTTTTTCCCCTTATGGTGGATCAATTCTTTAACAACCACTTCTTCATGCTTCTCACATAGTTGTCTTTCACCGTATGCCTTCAAGTTTGATTTGCTGAAGTAATCTGACCTGATCCTATGATTACACTTCTCTGCATTTATCCCTCCTTCCTATACTCATTTTTTTTCCGTTTTCAAGTGTCTGACAAAGTGAGATTTTTCTCCCACGAAAGCTCATGAGATAAATACATTTGCTAGTCTTTAAAAAATGAGTACCACGAGAGTCCTTGTTTATTTTGCTGACCTAGATTAACCTGGCTGCCCCTTTGGAACTTGTCATTATCAGGTGGTGCCACTCATCATCACCTTTTCAAGTGCAGGATCTTGGGTGAGTTGATTGAAAATTGCCTCATTCACAATTCTGAGCTGTTTACTGCAGGAACGGTCATGGGACGTGGAACTAGAATAGAGGGATGCAACAGTTTCACTTTATTGGCAAGATGGGCATTAATGTTTCAGCTGGACATCACTGAATAATGAGTCCTCTGGCTTCCTGAGTTGATTTTGCTTCTATGAATCAGAGAATTTATTCATGAAGAGTTAGTTCTACTAGGACCTAAAAAAACCCAAACAAGCAGAGTCTATAGTACCTGCCACATGCACTCAGGATCTCTGGAGACTCGTTTGCCCTGCCTCTGAGGAACAACTCTTGTTTATAGTATTTATATTGTGGTGGCACCTAGAGGCGAGCTGTGTGAGGGTCTTCTTGTGCTATGTTCTCCAGAAACATCTAATCTCTAGTGTTGATATTACATTCATCATCTGAAGATCCCCAGTGCTGTTATCTCCCGTTTGAAGATGAGGCAGAGAAAGCTCAAGTAACTTGTCCAAGGTAACTCAGCAGGCTTGGGAAAGAGCCAGGAACAGAAGCTTGGTTAATTGGCTTCCAAGCCAGTGCTCTATCCACTAAGCCAAACTGCCTCTCTTATAAAAAGGGCCAGTCCCTTCCCCAGAAATGTTATAATCTGGAAGACAAAACACAACAGATGGACGACAGACAAATGCATCAGGATGGATCAGGACAGTGGGAGAAAACAGTAACAAAATAGAATGCATGCAAAGAACCAGTCAGGAGCAGTAAATCATAAATGATTAATCTGGTCTCATCCAGTAGCACTGCTTGGAAGATGGATTAGATAGAAAAGACCTCTCTCTCACTTCTCAGATTTCTAAGGTCATGCCTTGACACTGCACAGTGCCAGATTTAGGCACAAGCCAAGTAAGCCTTGGCTTAGGGCCTCACATTATGAGGGGCCTCTACATATGACAGTGATAACTAAGAAGATTGATCATAATTGAAATTGATAATGCAAATAAAGCTTTTTGGAAGATGTATATTTTATCTAGTTTTTTTTTATTGCATCTTTGCCTATGTATATATGCAAATATAATGGCTTAGCATTTATTTTTTTATTCTCTTTCTGTTATAATATAACACACTTTTTTCTCTATATTTTTTATGGTATGGGGCCTCTGAATCTTGACCTAGCTTAGGGCCTCAGCATGCCTTAATCCGGCCCTGACACTGTGCTAATACCAGCTATAACTTTGTCAACATGTGACAGCCCTGAGCAAAACTGCAACTCTACTGGAAGCAGATTTTTGACATCCTTGCTGCGGGATAAGATGGGGTCTCTAAGGCCTTCTCTATCGCCTGCTGGAGGCATTACCACGCCTGCTCAAGTAAAATCCACTCCATCCACGCAACCCACAGGACAATCCTCTAGAGCAGCGGTTCTTCACCTATATACCATTGTGGGCTACTCACGGAGCTCTGAGTTCTCTGAGCCACATCCACACAACATATACACTACTTGTATGGTCCTGAGGATGTCTCATGGGCCACTGCTGTGTGCTGACTGGGCCACAAGTGACTTGTACATTGAGACCCACTGCTCTAGAGCCCTAGAAGGGCCTGGAAGAAATAAAGACCAATCAGCAGGCCAGTTAAGGTGACCTGTCTGCATCTTTTCAGTGGCAGAGCCAAGGGAGACCAGGATCCAGCCCCTCCTCTATTAGCACAGAACCAGGTCAAGACCTTGTTGTTAACGTTTGCCTTTGAGGTTTTTCTTCTTTCTTTAAAAGTGCAATCAGCCAAATCCTGAGTTATGTTGTTAGTTACCAGTTGAGAGACTGATGCTGAGTTTTTGGCATAGACTACCTTGCTCCAAGCAGGCAGGTAAAACTTGTGGATGAAGATAAGGAATGAATGCAGTACCTGCTTGGTCCCACAGGGTTCGCTTGCCCATGGCTGGAAGGATTTACTGGCCCTATGGATTAAGGATTGATAGTATTATGCAATATTTGTATTATGGAAGCAGAGGTGTTGCTCCCCTGAAAAAAGATTCAGGCACAGACCCACAAACCCACCCATCTCAGGCACGGGTCCCGGGAGCTTCCAGCCTCACGCCCGGCCTGGCCCAGCCTAGCCCCAGGCTCTCCGCTAAGGGCTCCCTTCATTGCATCCAGGTCCAGGCTTCCCCCAGAGGCCCTGCACCCAGTTCCTCTCCCCCCATGAACCCCACCCTATGCCTGGCCCTGGGCTCCCCACACCCAGCTCCTTGCCTCACACCTGGTCTGGCTCCAGCCTGGGCTCCCCCCCTGCCAGCTTCCTCCTCCACTTCCCTGCCCAGTCCTCCTCATTGCTCCCCCATGCCTCACCGGTGTGGGGAGGTCACTTATCTTTAGGCAGGGTACCCCCACAGCCACTAGACGCCACTTCCTAGCCAGGCCCAGGGGACCTTTTACATCTTCCATCCTGGGCCACGTGTCTAGGCAGGGCAGGAGATTTAAAAAGGCCCCACTGACCCCTACTCCCAAGCATGTAGGGCAGGGCTGAGCAGAGCAGCTGCTGTGGCTCAGGGCAAACATTTGGGGCCTGTGTCCCATGTCTAGAGAAGTCCCTGTATAGAAACAACCAGAGTCCCCACACAGTACCAAGGCCTTGATTTTTGTTCTTTTTGCCAGGTGTTATACAAAAATATATGAAGTTGTATTTGCTGTTCCACAGCATTTGCAATCCAGGAAGCATAGCAGACATTGCTGGCTTTGAAGAGACAGCATCCACTCTGAAGCATTCTTCCTCCCCAGGACCTATTTCATAAGCTTTCTAAATGAATGTACCAAGCCAAAGAAAGGCTGAACAGATTTTTCAATGTGACCCTTTATGCTATAGCAAGCCTGTGTGGAGGTAGCATGCTGCGATGATGACACAAGCTTAACACTCAAGAGCAAAACAAAATGATTTAATAAGATTTATCATTCATTGCCCACTAGGAAAAAAATACTAAAAAAAACCCTGGTAGATAGTTTCCCTAGATTACTCAAGAACAGTACAGATGTTTATGTAGCCTTCTCCTCTCCTGAGCATTCCATTTTGGACGTCTCCATCCTCCATAACCCTACCTGCACTGACTATATGTTCTTGAGGAGGTGTTTTTCCTCAACATTTCAAATACCACAGCAACTCCTGTGATGCCTTAGGACCTACTAATTGGGGATTGCTGCACCTGTAGCTTTCAATTAGCCACAGCTGGGCTCCAGTGATTGCTACCAACCAGGAAATAACTAGTAGATGTATTCCCTCCCTGGGCACAGCTACAAGTTTAGGGAAGAGCATAAACAAAACTATAAACTCTTATTGGGAGACCCTAATCTTTCCTGTCAGTTTCAGGTGATCTTAGCCAATTCTGTGCCACCCCGTGCCCTATTTGTACAGTGAAAGAAAATATCTCTTTCTTTCTGATTTTTGGAGAAAGGTAAACTAGAACATTGCAAAGATTTACAAAGAAATAAAATGGCAATGGCTTGTCATGCTCTGTTGGAATCATACTCATTCATACCTAGGCAACGCTGTGAAAGACTTTCCAGGACAGCATACGAAATCTTTGTTAAAGAGACAATACCCCCTCAGACAGTGAAAGGAAGAACCATTGCCCTCTCATTAACTCCTTTTGGAGGTGTTCTTGAACAAGGAAGAGGGACAGCTGGAGACTTCATTCCTTGTGATCAATCTTTTCCTGGAGAAATAAGAAAGGAAGGGAAACAGGTAAACAAACTTTAAATAGACAAGTATGGAAGGAGACTGTATGGATATTCCTTATCTGTTGAGCTCTAGGGCCAGTCATGTATGTAGGTGTATACTTATTTCTGGATGTCTGCCTTTTGCAGAGACTCATTCAACCTTTATTTATGTGGCTATCACTTCCCTCTTTATGTGAGTTATCAGTAGAGCAATCTACTTGAACTAGCTCAGTGATCCATATTAAGTTAGTTTATGTATGCTAAGTTCCAAAGGGGTAGCCGTGTTAGTCTAGGTCTGCCAAACAAACAAGGAGTCCTGTGGCACTTTTAAAGACTAACAAATTTATTAATTGTATGAACTTTTGTGGGAAAAAAATCCCACTTTGTCAGACGCTTTGAAGATGGGGAATTTACAGAATGGGAGGAAATTAAATGTATAACAAACCACAGCTTCAAAGAGAAACTGCAGAATTGGAATTTAAATGAAAATTCGACTCCGTGGCCTCAGGGTTAAACGGAGACTATGGATTTTTTTTCTCATTACAACAGGTGATTTGACCTCACCTCCTTCTATATACTGTTCCCCAGTGTTTTCAACATTTTAACATCTATTCTGATTTGCTGTTACAGCCTGATCTGATCCTATGTCATACACTTCCCTACATTTAATTTCCTCCCACGCTGTAAGTTCCCCATCTTCAAAGCATCTGACGAAGTGGGATTTTCTCTCACAAAAGCTCATGCAATAAATAAATTTGTTAGTCTTTAAAAGTGCCGCAGGACTCCTCGTTTGTTTTTATGTATGCTGACTCTCAACTTCAGGAGCAGGAGTGGGGCTTTCACTGTTTAAAGCTGCACTTCAAAAAGATTAGGAGAAGATCTGTGTGATTATTTAGAACCTTTACTTCCCAAGGTTTGTACTCTGTCCAGCCCTCTTTTGAGTGACCCGCAAGTCACTTCTTTGGGAATGGATTGCAGAGCCTAAATCTTTCCATCCTGCCTCTTGTACCAAACACAAACATGATACACATGGTGTTTAAACATACTTCGTGTGTGTCTCTAAAAAGATGCTCTTGGTAGCTGCTTGTTGATGTAAAGTTATCTGCTGCTTAAGCTGTGCATCCCTGAAACAGAGTGGAGGTAAAGAATTTAAGCACAGGACTTGGCATCCTCATGAATCTGTGCAGGAGAGTTTATTCAGTGTTGGAAGATAGGTCAGATATTGTTCTTACAAGGCGTGCAAATAATATATTTGCTCAAAGGCATTTTAGCTGCTAGTGCACTTCTCGTACTGTATGGAATAATGCATGTTTTAAACATTTCAAATGCTTCTTGTTACACTAAGTTGTGTTGCTCCAGTACATTCTTTTGCATTATGTCAGAAACTGATATGACATGAGGTAATTGGATTTGATGTGACATAATCCAACCAGAGAGAAACATGATAGATGAAAGAACTTTCCCTGAGGCAAGGAGAAATAGTCTGGTACTGTATAGTACCTGCAAGGAAAGAACTTTATCTACTGTTGCTCTTCCAGGGTGATTCATTGCTCAGTCTATGTTCATCTCTAATTGAAAACTCTCTGAGGATTTTTTAAGCCACTATCCATGACGCTGTGTTTGAAGCTAATTACAAAGACTAAGAACCCCAAGTGTCCAATAACATGGGGAAAAAAGGTCCATTTTGTTACAATGAAGTGTGAGCTTCCATAGCAAATGAAATACAACTGAGTAGGCTTCAAATCCTTCTTGCTTTGAAAGCCCTTTCTTTTCTCTTTTGATATTTTTGGGTGGCTGGTCTTGGCCTAGCTAGTTTGTGTTAAAGATGGACGTGAATCGGAATTTCAGATCCAAACCCTTCTAAATTTGGAAGATCTTCAAATCCAGATTCTGAGCCAATATCTGTTGTTTGGTGCAAAAGAAAATGCTGAAGGGCTCACATATGTCTCCATTTAGGCCCCTATTCTGAGCTCCCTGTAGGTGCATCTCTTCTTTCAGTTGATGCCAATGTAACTCTTCATGGATGGGAGTCTGTTTCAAGAATGGGTCTAACCTAGTAAATCCCAGTCAACTCCATTTTATCGACTCTCTGCTTGGGAAACATAGTGGACCCATAGGTATTAATTTTCTCTAGTCCTAGAATGGGTTGGGGTCCCTGAGAAGGGGATACCTTACAGAGCCTTCATATCCTCCAATGGATTGGTTCTAAGATTACATACTTTCATTTGTGGAGAGACATTCCCCATTGAAGATCTTAGGGCAAGGAGAAGAGCCCTTGAAAATGCATTAGTGAGGGGTGTAGTTCTAAAAAGAACTTGTCCTCAGTCTCCTTGAATTCAGCTTGCTGATGCTTAGATATTTTACATACTTCCATTTCAACAGTTCTTTATTGGGCATTGGCTTCTGTCCAGTAAATGAGAAATTTATAAAAGGTCTAGATGTGTGGGAGAGGGAGAGTCTGCCAAGTAGGAGGGTTTTTTGGGGGGTGGAGGGGGGTCCTGAAAATGTCCTGGTTCTTTGACTTTGCTGTTGCTGTTCCTAACTTGACACGCAGTTTTCCAAACACTGTATGTTGTGCAAGTAACACGTGGACCTGTTTGTGCCTGTCTTACAATGCTTGTTGTTTATGTGCAGTGTGTTACATCGTATGGGTAGTCAAGTAACAACATGCTTCTATCTGCCCCTTGGAAACCTCCTTCCCATCCCATCCCCCTAAAGAGAAACGAAGCAAATTAGTAGAAGACCACATATTGTGTCCAGCCACCTCCTCTCACCAAATCGAGACATTAGCTCACTTTGGACTAGGAGGTATGGAGGGTGGGGGGGTGTGTCCTGTAACTGTGTCACTAATACCAATTCCTGTAGTACTCTGAATTGTTCATCATTGTCTGCCATTCATGAACTAATTAGGCCTTGTGGCAGGGAGAGGCGGCTGCCCCCTGAGCAGGGCACTGCAGGGAGCCTGCACCCCGCCCCCCCTCCACTGAACAGAAGAACCACCTACACGGGGCCAGGCCAGGAAACAGAAGGGCGGAGCCAAGGGGAGAGGGGACTGTATAAAAGGCCGGACCAAGGCCCCACCAGGGAAACCTTTCTGGAGATGGATGGACTGGCTGTGAGAGCTTCCACCTTGGGAAGACCCTAACCCTCCTCCAGGGGTGGTAGATGAACCCCGAGGGAGGCAGGGCCTTATCTGTATTCCCCTCCAGGGGAGAACCTGGAGGACCTACCATCGATGGAGGAGCTGGAGGACCATCCCGTGGGGGGATCGGGGCCCAGGGCCAATCGGCCAAGGCGGGGCCCCTGCTCCCCCTGCCCCCATGCTGGAGGGTACCGTGGTGGGCCGGCCCGCTTTGCCCCCCAGGGACACCTGTTGTCCCCCCGGGGACTAGGAGCTGGCCCCGGCTGGGAACCCAAGGCCACTCGCTGTCAGGAGCCAGCCCCAGCTGAGGCCACACTGCCAGCAGGGGCCGGCCCCACCCTGGCCATAGCCAGGAACCATGTGTGGGGCTGGGACAGGTCAGGCCGGCCCAGAGCAGGCCTACTGCATCCTGGCTGCCGCCTGGCCTGGCCTGCGTACCCGCTCACCCTGCTCCTGGGCTGGCCTGCTCCTCCTCCCTGGGGGCGGGGAGGGCCAGCCCAGGGGCCGAGCAAAGAGCTCTCGCCCCACCCTGCTGCTGAAGGCTGCAGGGACTGGGGCAAAGCATGGCGATGGGGCCGCGGCGTGGCCCCCGCACTGCCTCACTGGGAGTGGGACAGCGCAGGGCCCACATAACTGTGGGGCCCGGGGCAATCGCCCCGTTCACCCCCCCCAAGGACAGCCCTGAGGAATTGCCAGACCTGCTGCCTATGGACAGTGAAGGTCGGGCCGGGCTCCCTCTGGCTGTATACCTGAACGTCTATGAGAAAGGCCACGGGACTCAGGTAGCTGGGTGGGGCAAGGGAGGAAGTAGCCCAGGGACAGCGGGTAAGTGCCCGGCTGAGTTGCGGTCAGCGTGTTTCAGCTGGAGCCCCACTGACCCCAGTGGCAGACCGCTCTGCCACTGGTTAGGGCCCTGGGCTGGACGTAGTGGTGTTGGGTGGGCCTGCGTCTCCCTCCTCCTCCGCCCCGTTTCCTGAGCTTCGACCCTTCCCACCTTGATCCTCTACCGACTCTGGGTGATTGCCTCGCCCTGCCTGATGGGCCAGAGAGCTATTGACTCTGATCACGTGTCCCGTCCTGCTTGAGGGCCAGAACTACCGATGCAGGGCGTCGACCTTACTACAGGCCAGATGGTGATCAATGTCTGAATTCGTATGATATCCTAGCCTGATGTGATGAGCTATGAATGGAGACATGTCTTAACATTAAAATGTCTGCAAATAGAAGGGGATCTTCCATGTCACATGGGCTATGGTATCCTATTTGTCTTGGATGTATAGATACCATATAGACTTACCTGCCTGAGATTTTTCTGTGGTTCCTCATCACTGCTGTATCTAAGTGTTATCATCAATGGCAAACTTAGCTTTGAACATCCTTCATTTGTGTTTGAAAGAGTTCCTAAATGTTGTTCTAGCCAGTGCTGTAATATAAATCTCTGCCCCATTTCTTAAAAGCTAGCTCAGCTGCCTGAACTGAGCTTTATTTTTATGGACTCATTTATTTTTTTTCTATTGATGTTCATTTTCTGAAAATAGCGTGAAAGCTAAATGTGTACAACCCTCTAGATATTTTAACAAAATCATATTTCAGCAGCAGTATCGATTGCCTATCGATAAGGCGATGTACGGCCAGGAGTTGTCATTAATGGTGCACTGTGTTAACGCAAGTAATGTCATGAAAAACAAAAATGAGAGTTGGGCTTGTTTTACTTTTTGCGGCTGTCTGTGACCTCTCCCTGTGTTTTATTGCTCCCTTTGAGTGTTAGCTATTCACAGACAACCTTATAACTGTTTCTCTTAATGGGTGGTGAGGAAAATCAGCCAGAGTTTCTAGTGTGGTGGTGGGCCATAAACTGTTGTCCTTGTCTTATGTGCATGCTTTGTGCTAGTAGGTAGAGAAGTAATCAAGTTTACAGTTAAAATAATTCCCGCTCTTGGTCACCCCTATCTGATCCTAGAGTCTTAAAATTCCACATGTCCTACAAGAGGGGAGGGTTCATTTTACAGGAACTCAGGGGTTTTCAATGGAGTTCGCCTAACAAGTGCAATTTAAAAAAGCTAACACCAGACGTGAATTAGGCACCAGGACAGCAGTTCAGTCTTCAAAACCTCTTATTGCTGCAGTGGTTTTATTGCTGATCCTGCTGGCTTCACTCAGGCAAAACTCCGGTTAGTGTAGGCTGAATCTACACTCGGGGCTATGGGGGCATAGGCTTTGTGGGGTAGTTGTAGGCTGAATCTTAAGGGCAACAGTGGCCAGTGAAATTTCTGCCGAGGATTGGGCAGCAGGAACAAGAGGGGTCAGGACCTCCATATAGCCTGTCTTGTAAGGATACTAGGGATCTGAATTTTGAAGGCCAGATTCACAACCTACTCACACTGTTCATCTGAATTAAAAGTAATTCCATTGTAGTGTATGGACATATTTATGTTACTGCACACAGGGGTAAGTTGGAAATTAGACACCTGGCCTCTGACTTGGTGTTCAGATCTAGCACAGAGAGCAGTGGAGTACGAGGCCAATAAAAAGTGGGAGCATTTGGCACCTCACAGGATTGATCCCTCAGCACAGACTGACTTGAGGAGTGGGTCGGGGGAGGTGTACACATATGTGTAGGGGAGAGGAGATTCCTCCCAATATAGGGTGTTTTACATTATTTACCTTTGCTTTCCCTGACCTCAGACAGGTCTGGATCAAGGCCCGGAAGGGCCCAGGGCTGCCTACTCTTTTACCACCCCCCTGCAGTAGTGCCTTGCCTGGGGGCAGGGCAGCTGGCCTGGCCAGTGCTGATAGGGTGTCCAGGGCCCACAGCCCAGCTGGTGCTGTGTGGGGGAGTTGCTTCCAAGGTTGCAGGGGGGATGGGACCCGCAGCCTGGTGGTACGGGGGGGAGGCAGGGCTCGTGGCCTAGCTGGCCACTGGGGGGCCCTGTGGACCAGTGTCAATAGTGCTTCTGCCCCGCTCCCGCGCTGGCTGTTCTGGAGCCAACCAGCCAGCCTACGGGTAGGGCAAGCAGGCTGATGTTGGGTGATGGCTTGGCCCAGGACTGGATTTTGGCAGGGCTGCAGGGCCCCCCTTTAGGCTAGGGCCCAGGGCTGCAGCCCTTTAAGTGCCTGCCTTAATCTGGCCCTGACCTCAGATGTCTTGCAGTATTGGAAAATTGCATTGTCTTAGCGTTGCATTTACTTTGTGATGTTATGAATCCTTCTGAACACAGCATATTTCCATGGCTTAAGTATGTTGTCACCAGTAGGGTCTGGAGCAGGAGTGTATGTGGTATAGTGCTCCGTTGGCCTGGAGTTCAGATGGCGTTCATAGAGGCATTTTATCAGTCAATTTCATGAGACATTAATTAATGAGATACTTCAATTAGATCATTTCTGTCACTAGGAAGGAATTATTCTTCATGGTCGAGATTACATCATCTTAATTAGTCCCTCTCCAAGTAATTTGCTTCTTCTCAAGCCCTCAAGAAGGGTACATTCATTATAGATAATTAATATTCAAGTTAATTGACTGTACCCTACAATTCATGGAACCCCTTTGAAACAGATTTTCTAGTTAGGCATAGAGAGGGTTTGTTAAATTGCACTGCACAGTTTTATGTCGAGCTTTTCAATCATCCGGTGGTTTAAATTATAATTATCAGCCCCAGACTTGCCTTAGCCACTCCAGTTAATAGTCACACTAGGGTGCCCATTTTAAACAACTCCTGTATATATACAAAAGTTGAAACCAGAAGGTTAGCGTAGTCTCTCGTATTTATGTATACACTATACTGAGACTATACAGAGAACATAGTTTTTGTCAAAATATGTTCACTTCCCTCGTAGTGAGATTCTTCCATTTCTCATTTGTTCACTGCAGTTCCCAAAGGAATTTTCTAGTGGTCTTGCCCTGAATTTTTGTTTGTGGTGGTGTTGCCATGTTGGTCAAACCCAAAATGTTCTATGCATTTATTGTACGGAGAGAAATGACACACAATATGTGGTTTCTCTTTACCCACAATCTACAGGAAACGACCCTGTGCGCATTAGTTATTATAGTGCCTTTTTTCATGTTACTTCATAAAGCCGCCTTCCTTTTCCTGCTGTTAAAACCTGTATTATAGGTGGATGTTAAGGCTCAGGCTTTCAACAGTGACTAGTGATTTGAAGTCCGTAAGTCTTTGGGTGCCCCATTTGAGGCTGCAGAGGGGCCTGATTTTTCAGGAAGTGCCAAGCCCCTGCTTGCTTAGAATTGGACTCCGTTAAAGTGTCTCAGGTTGGGCACCCTTAGTCATTTCTGAAAACCTTGGCTTTCAATTTCAACGTAGTAATGCTTACAGACAGGCCAGTAAAGTTATGGGGTCAGCTACAGCGGTGGTATAAACAGATAATACCTAGCTCTTACATCATGCCTTTCAGCTGTAGATCTCATGATGCTTGACAATTTTTCATTTAATGTATTTCTCCTCAAAATGCTCCTGAGAAGTAGGGAAGTGCTATTATCCCCATTTTAAGATGGGGAGGGGAGAAGAGGGGGAAGGGGGGCGGGGTCTACACAGACCACACCAGTGAGCCTCCCAGCTCAGGTCGACAGTCTCTGAGGCTCATGATAACACTGTAAAAGTAGGTGGAGAGTGCTTTTAAGTCACATCTTGAATTCTGAAGCCCGTCCCCTCCTTAGTGTTCGAACTAATTAAAGCCTACTGTAGCCATGGCTTTAGTTAGTTCGAATTAAGCTTCCTTAATTTGAACTAACTTGTCAGTGTAGACATAGCCAATGAGACAGAGAGGCACTGAACTAGAAGGAGGGTGCTAATTCAGGATGGATATTAAACAGCAAATATTTCCTAACAAATCATTTCCTGAGGAAGACACTTTGCTTCTTTTTTCCCTCCTTTGCAAATTGACTCCAAACAGTTTCCTAGTTGCTCTTGAATATTATGTACCAGGTCATTTCTGTTGGTCGTTCATGCTCTATAGCTTGTGGACAAAGCAGTTCATGGATGGGAATGATTGAAATTTGTAATTTTTCACTGCAAATTTTAATGAAATTTCAACAAATCTACAGCCATTAACCAATGTGGTCATGTTAGTTCGAACTAATTGCTTAGTTCGAACTAACCAGCCCATTGAAATCAATGGAGATCACTAATTCAAACTAAGCAAGTGCCATGAATGGCACTTGCTTAGTTTGAACTAATTTTTTCTAGTTCAAATTAAGTTAATTCGAACTAACTAAAATTAGTTTGAATTAGTTAGTTCCAACTAACTAATTCGAACTAATTTTAGTAAGTGTAGACATAGCCATTCTGTTTTCCATGATTATTTAACCAAGGGCAATTCTTGGGAACTTGCCCAAATTTATTTTTATTCTTAGTTTGCCTTTTCTGGGACTATCATCTAAAACTCTTATCCCTTTTTTCCCTACTGTACTCACCCAATTATTGGCCTTGCCTCTTTCTGGCATTTATATTCCTGCATTTGAATTACTAATATTTTCCAAATATGCCCTGCAGTACACACTGGGATCTTTTTACTGTTGGTTTTAGAACACATTAGAATTGACTTTTTGTGGCCCAAATCAAATCTATCTTCTGAAGCTTGAGTTTGTCATCTATGAGAGAGAACACTGTGTTTCTCTGCTGGCATATAGTACAGTAAGTACACAGAGAAAGAACAAAACGATTGTGCCTCTTTAATTGTAATATAAAAAGGGTTCCTTTATTGATTTTTGGATAGAACAATGCTGAAGAAAACATTTCTGATTGTGTTAAAAACTAATCTTCCAGGCTGCCTGACGCCATATCCTATGGGCACATTTACTGTTTTAGCTCAATGCTCTTTGCATAATAACCTTAAAAGGGTTGGCCTAGGATTCAAGTATATCATGACAATGTTTAGCACACATATAGCTCCTGATTCTGGGATCTCAAAATGCTTTTTAAACAGAATCTCAAACACTCCTATCAAAGAGGTAAAATTACTTTCAGGATGGCTAATCTGAGGCCCCAAGAGGTTAAAACCTTAAATTTTGGAGGTTCTGAGTGCCCACACGTCCAACATATGTCAATGGAGTTGCAGGTACTTGGCATCTCTGAAAAGCAGGGCCACACATGAATTGTTGAACGTTACAAAGAGAATCAGTGGTGTAGTAGGAAGTCTTGATTCCCAATCCTCTTTTCTGATCACTTTGGGGCACTGACCATCTTTGTATTATGTGTGTGTACAGTGGGTCCCAGATCCATTCCGTATGCTCCTGATTCCTATAATAATACAAATAATAAATAAAACAGCACTTTGGGCTAACTTGATTTAGCCCATACTCGTTGCCTAGATAATATCTCTTTGGATCGAAGTACAAAGTATTACTATGACTATTAATAATTAGTTAAATTTCTTATTCTGAAAAAAATTATTTTAAAAAGCCATTTCATGCAACTCAATTTTTTAAAAATTAGATTCTGTTGTTCCTGCAAATTCAGAGTCTGAAGAAGATGGAGAATATAGTAGCATTAGACAACACTAGTATAATTTTTCTAGGAACACAGCCTCAGGCAAGACCTGTGTGGCTCAGCATTCCCCAAACCTTCAGTCCAGCAATTTATCTAATGCTCTTCCTGCTCCCTAATCTCCACTGACCTTTCAGGCCCTTCCCATGACCATAGGAGCTGGTTGTCAAAGCAGAGGACAGAATGCCATGTGATGAATAGCATCTGACCAGCTCAGCTTGAGTATTGAAGATGCACAACGAACAATCATGGCCATGTCCATAGAGGTAAAGAAGATCATGGAAAAAAAATCAATGATGTGAATTTGTGTAAAGACTATATTTCAGTCAGTTTTCACATTGGCTATTTCATAAACAGGAGAGACAATTATTCTCTGCAAATTATTCATTTACTTATTCACTAACATCTTAACCTCACAAGATGGAAAGTGCCCTCCACTCCTCCTGTAACCAATGGGACTTGAGGACACTCTACACCTTGGAGGACATGTCTCTGTGGCAGGTTTGATGCAAAGCCCCATATGTTAACTGGACTATCCATTTGAATGCTAACCAATCAGACAGAGGTGTAACCAGGATTTACAAAAGAGAAAGTTCCAACTTGGCTGGACACAGACACATGGTTTGTCACTGACAAGACCTTTCTCCAATCCAAGAGCAAAGGACAGGAAATAGATTTTCAGAAGTGACTAATGATTTTTGTGTGTCCATCCTTGGATGCCCTGCTTCAGACAATTTAGTCACTTGTCACTGTTTAAAATCTTGGCCCTGTAGGCCTTTGCAGTCTATTGTATCACTATTCTATACTTAAAGCCTGCTCTACTTATAACTATAGTAACGTTGTTAGCAATAGGAGATGGAAGCATTTACTTGCCTACTATTTATTTTATTATCTCTAGTTTTTCCATCAACACATTGATTTTAGTTAAGCCAACCTTATTTGTTTAGGTACTTACACTGTGCCCATTACTGTGGTATCTGGAATTAAGTTTGTGAGGGTTAATCATCACTGGCACCTCCTGAGAAAGAAATCTGTTTCTGACCTTGGAGGCTGAATTAGAAGAAAGGTCACGGCCTAAAAACTCAGTCAAAGCAAGATGAGGTGTTCTGAGTACAGCTGGCTGCAGTTAGGGGGAATAAGGAGAGAATTGACAGTCTACATGAAGGGCTAAATGAAATGATAGTAGAGATGGTTGAAATTTTTCAGATGAACACTTTGAGGGTCAAAAATGACATTTTTCAAAATAGAGAATTTTTGCAAAAATCCCTTGCCCATTTTAGTGAAATTCTTTTTTAAAAATGTTCTGTTTTCTTTTTTCATTTTTCCCTTCTCTCCTGTTTTCTTTTTTCTTCACACTCCCACTCATTTTCAAAATCAAGTTTTAATGAAGAGAAAAAAGGAGAGGACCTTAGAAAAGGAAAAAGCAATATAAAATTGTGAAAAAATTAAACAGACTCATTTTAGATCTTGCAAAATGAAAAATAAGTTTAAAATTAAGATGTTTTATAGAATTATTTTTACATTTTCCAGGACAGCATTGACAATGGTGATGCAGATTTGTCCAAATTCGGCACAGACTGACATGAAACTCTGTATCCCTCTGCAACAGAAGAAAATAAGATTTACTCTTTCAGTTGCTGTCCCTTTAAGTATGAGTAGTTACAAGAGCTTTTGTCCATTTCCATTGCACCTGAGATAGGTATACTAATCAATGTCATTTATTCTAAGTAGCTTTTGAATGCCCACTTCCTCAGAGTCTTCGCCAGCCTGTCTGAGCATATCCCATAAATTGATTCCAAGAGGGGAGACATAGGTGAGGCAGAGCTGAACTGGCTGAAGGAGGGAAATTGCTTGTCATAATCTTCACAGGAAGTGATGTCACCATGCCCGCTCCCCCGGCATGACGGCCTGAATGCAGCCAGATTATGTGGTCACAACAAGCAAAGGGGACCAGCTATCTAACCAACTGTAAACTGTATTGTTAAGGCGATGTTTAAAGGGTGATGTAGTCCGATGGATCGTATATTGGATGGGCAGTCAAGAGACATTAGTTCTATTCCTGGAGCTGCTTCTGACTTGCTCTGCGACTTTGGGCACGTTACTTTACCTCTCTTTGACTCTGGTTTCCACTTCATCTATTGGGACTGAACATTTTTTAGGGACAGGGACTGTCTTTCACTTTGTGTTTGTATAGTGTGAACAGAAAGAAGCCCTGATCTTCATTGATGTCTCTAGGTACTAATGTAATACAAATAAATAATAGATCCTTTAGTGCAATGTGTTTAATCCGGACGTCATAAAACTGTTATAATGAAACAGGCTTACGTTAGAACTGGTCTGATATGTCTGACAAGAGAATCGAAGTTCACTCTTTAAAGCTATTTTCTCCCTTTGAATAAAGGGAAAAAATGATCTGGAATTTGTGCTGTGGCAGTTGCCTAGGACTGTGTTATTTGGAAAGTGATGGAGTAATTTGAACGCAATCTAAGTTGAAAACCCCAACAGTGTATTGATTAAACAAAGCTAAATATTGATATCCATGTAAAAGTGGAGGTGGTGGTTTGCTTCTCTGGTACAGCAGACAAGGGAGATTTGGGACCTTGCTTTATCACAAAACCCAGAAATGCTATTTCATCATTCAGGATAACAACTGTAAGAATACCCCCACAGAATTATTTGTTTACCTATCAACAGTCTAAAATAGCTAGCATATGAGGCAAGGCTCATGTACATTCATTTTTCAGCAGCATCCATTTAGGCTAGGATGCGTGTTATGATATGGAAACCATATGATATGGAAACATATGGGGATATGTTGTTTTATTGGGGATAGCATTATAAGATGAAATTCTTAAAATATAAACAATGAAGGAATAACCCAGATTTTCCTTTTTAACAGGCATGTAATTCTCACAGCAGAATGTTAAAAAGAAATGCCCTGGAGACTCCTTTGCTTCTAGCAATATTGTGTATATGGCACCACACTGACAGGGTGTCTCAATCCACTGAGCGCTGACAAGCCCAAAAGCAGAGTTAAGAGAGCCCCTGAAGCTGAGCAAAGTTAGTGTCAGCGAGGCTAGGATTTCTTCCAGCCATAAAGTGTGCGACCAATATGGAATATCTGTCAGGCTGTATTCAGCAATAACGAGTGCAGTTACCATAATACTTAACATAGACGCGCACTGAGCATTGAATGCAGCTGTTGGATGGACATGTGACGGACACGTGTTAAATGCCTTTGTCCAGAAAGATCCCAAAGCACTTAAGCCATTTAAGTATATGCCCTTTTACAGTGATAACTGAATGGTTATAGAGCCTTTTAATGACAGCTTCTAATTAATCCTGACAACAACCCCGAGATGTGGGGGAGTGTCTGTTCTCGCAATTTCATAGATACATAGAGATTAAATAACTTGCTCAAAGGTTCTCAGCAAGTCAGCGGAGCCCTGCCCACCCTGCCCCTATGCCCTGCCAGGGTCCCTGACCCCCTTTGCCCCATTGTACCTATGTACAATGGGGCAAAGGCTGAGCCCCCTGGCAAGGGGTGCCCCCCATGCCCCCGTGGACCTGCCCTAGGTCCCCCTAGCCCCTAGAAGTTGACCTAGGCATCCAGTGTGGACGCTCTAGGTCGACTTTGTAAGTTGCCCCCAAAGTTGACTTTAATTTTAAGTGTGGACATGCTGAGTCGACTTAACTAAGTTGACTTTAAGTCGACTTAGTTAAGTCAACTTAAAATTACAAGTGTAGACATAGCCTTAGGGTCTAGGGGCCCCCAGAAATTTCTCTCATGGTACATGCTGGCAATCCCTATAGAACAATCCCAACTGCAGCTGTTGTCCCACTGTCTTGCCTGCAAAGGCTTCATCATGCTCAGCTTCAAGCCCAGCCCAGCTTGCCCACGTGTGGTATCGGTCTCCATCTCTGAGAGGGGACACGGGCTGCTGGGGCAAGGCTGGGCAGGCCCCGAGGGATTTGGTCACATTGTAGCAGTGGAAGTGCAGCACTAGCTGCCCCTCTGCTCCCTCAGGTTTGGCCCCCATAGTCAAGATGGAAAGATCAAGGGGCCCAAATTGAGTGAGTGAGTACAGTTTGGTGCACAGGGGTCCCAACACCTGGTCCTGCAGCCCCTTCAGGGCCAACCCTCTGTGATGTTATGACCTGCCTGCACCAAGTCACAACACCTCTCTCTCAAATTTGGCTCCTCCACACCCTTATCACTGTGGAGAGCCAGCATGGCCAAACCTGGGTGGGCAGTGAGCGTTGTTTCTCCTTGCTGCCATCATGGGTATGTGCTGTATGGAATGTCTCTGCAGCTGTGGGTGCCACTGACTAGTTGATGAGGGGAACACATTTCTACTTACCTTAGCATTATCCAGAAGCCATATCTTGACTGATTGCTATGGGAATTAAGATCCAAAGGGGTAACCGTGTTGGTCTAGTTCAGCAAAACAATCTGGTGACGCTTTTAAAGACTTAACCAATTTATTTATCGCATGAGCTTTCGTGGGAGAAAATCCCATTTCTAGGAATTAAGAAGTGAGAGTTGAATCTATAAACAGCCCCATGCACTATCAAATGTTTTTATTACATTTATTGAAATTATTTGTATTTGGCATAAAAACAGAGATGGTAGTAGGGTTTTCACTAGCATGAGGTAATCATGAATATTAGATTCTCATGGTCTAATTTAATTCTGGAAAATGTAGCAGATTTCTGAGCTACCCAGAGTGAAATCACTGCAGTTCAGTAAGCAAAGAAATATTTTTGAAAGCACATCCTCGTTATTGTCTGATTTTTAAATTAGAGCTAAGGTAAGTAGAAACCAAAAAGTGAAAAAACCTTGGCATGGATGCCACCCATTTTTGGATAATCCTCGTCTTCAAAGATTTTGGGAGAAAAGAATCCCTGCTGAGTTTGCAAAAATTCCCTTCCAACTCCCATTGTCCCTGTTAATTGGTGATAGCCTCCTTCACACAGAAGCACTACAGAGGTGAAATGAAAGGGAATATTCAAGTAAAGGGGAGTGAACAAGAGGCTGTTGTATCATGTGAATGAGGAACATAACAAGGACCCTGAATAAGCTAATATATAAATGAAAATATCAAGCTTGCTCCTTAGCTGGACTTTTTGATGCTTTGAAAGTTCGTGTTAATTCCAGCTGTGTGGGTCCCTTCATTAATTAAATGGTCAAGAGAAACTCCGTGTGCAGTACCAGCTCCACTATCAAATGATGAAAGCAGCATGTTGACATCCCTATAAAGCTGCACAATCACCTTCGGGGGCTGTATTCAGAAAGAATTACTTTGGCTTCAGTGAATTTCAAGAATTCCAGACTCCTTGCAATAGACTGTAAATCCTTCAATGCAGTTCACCTAAGAAATTAGGAGTCTTGCTGACACCACCCTTGATGTTCCTGATGATAGAAAACATTCAGACCAAATAGGTAGATCTAATTATTTTTAAAAAGGTGCCAAGCTGCATCGTTTCTCTATTTCTCCTTTCATCATCTGTTTAATTAGGAACGTTGGTTTGGTTTATTTTTTAACGTGGGTTCTGATAGAATTGTATTTCAGATTTATACACTCTCAGGCCTCCTTAATCATTTGAATATTCCACTGCATGTACATCCAGTGTTTATCATGGTTATTCCTATGTATCTAGTGGATGTCCATAGCTAATCAGGGAAATCAGTCTACTGGCATTTTTTTTTCCCCAGTAAGAAAACAATTCCTATAAAGTTAGGTCCTGAGCACATGAATAGAATTTTCAGCTATGTTATAGGAGCTTCAGCGACTTTACTTAACAGCCTTTTCTCCCCAAGATGCAGGAGTTGGACTCACCTAAACATATTGCTTGTCTCTGGAATATTGCTGATCTTGGACAACAAACAGTGAGCAGGGTGCTAGAGAGGGAAAATGGAGTGGCATCTGTTGGACTTTCACACCCCAAGGTGGGAAACCGAGACAAAGGATTACTGCCCAAGATACTGAGGGCTGAGAGTTTAAATTGTTGTTAATTTACTATTTTTTGCTAACTTTTGAGTTGTGGTGTTTTCCCAAATTAATACCATAGTTCCTTCTGCTCTTAATAAAAGTTTTTCTTTTATTATACATAGAGTGGAGAGGGAAGTACTGTCTTGTAGGGGAACGCAGGGGTAATGTTTAGTTTCCCCAGATTACTTGGTGGGAGCTTGAGCCAGTTTTATTCTGTAATATTAAGAGGAAGCCCAAGATATTCAACCTCACCCTTTTTGCTGCTGGGGCCACCTAGTAGAGGGTTACATTTGTCTAACTAGTGGGAGATTAATGGTGGATAAGAATAATTTCCCCCACCATTGAAGTGCAGCTATTTATAGTAAGGAACGTTCAGACAGTAAATTAAAGAAAAATCTGTATCTGACTGAAATTGCAGGTTAGGCAGAGAACGTGTAATTACTTGGGTTGGAATTTGGTCACAACAACTTCTATTATGTAAGTTGACGTAGAGATTTTAAAGCCCACAAGTGGTCAGGACCTTTGTTTTTACATTTCATCTGAAAAACAGCACCTGGCACAGCACAGTGTCCTTGAAGACGGGGCAGATAGCATGGATGACTTGAGGGAACAGCACCACCTATTGAATCACCATTTCGTTTGTCCCCTAAGTGTTTTTCACTCACGTCCAAATTTGGACTCCACCTAGTTCTGCATGTGTGAAACCTATCAGCCAACAGCACAAAGTGGCATCCATGTCATCTTTGGACAACTAGGGCACAAGATGGTAAGTCTAAAGAGGGTGAGAGATGCTTTCAAAAAATAGTCTGCTTCTGGGTCATACACCCTGTGATGGGGTGGTTCAGCTCCACACTGGTGGGGAAAGGGTTAAGGAACAGCTCTGGGCCCAGAAAACCCCAGCTGTCCTGCTGGGCATGTTTGCAGCGGAGGCAGAGCTCATCAGCTGTGTCAGGGTGGATGGAGCAGGGGAGTAGTTGTGTGTTGCAGAACCCACGGAGGCCCCATGCAATTGGGCCCAGGCCTCACTGCCAAGCCAGCCAAGGCCTTTCTGTCCCAGAGGCTGAGGATGATGAAACATGACTGCAACAGGGCAACCCGTGGAAGCATGGGCAGAGAGGACTCCAGGAAGAACCCAGAGGTGAATCAGTGACAAAAACAGAGAACAGAAGCCAGGGTAGGAAGCCTACTGGGGCCCAGGGAGCAGGCCTACTAGGCCATACATGCTGCTCTTCTGATGCCCTCCTTTCGTCCTCCCTTGACTGGCTGGATATTTATCAAAGCGTAACCTGCGGGTTAGCCTTCAAAGCAGCAGAAAACAAAGGTTTTGTATGGTAGGGGAGTTAAACAAAGGGCACTGGAGTCTTTGTTGCTGGAGGCTAGAGGAGTCAAGGCTTTGGAGGAGTCCTTTCCATACTTTCTTTCTGTGCTTGTCCACAGGTGGTTATAAAGGAGAAAGAAAGAAGTGGGAACAATTGCCATCCTTTTGATGCAGTCTTTTGAGTAGCCACATGCGTATCATCTGGAACAAGAATGTGTGATGTTCCAAATGGTACAGCATGCTTTACTTCTACTTGGATTTCCTCTCCTATGTGTTTTCAGAGATAAGTGGATACAAGGGAAGCACTCAAACGGAGATGCATAAACCGGTGTAATTAACCATCTGACTAGATTCTCCTAGTTGCATGTAAAACAAGGGACAAACCCTGATCTCACACCTCTTTAAATCAGGTGTGAGTCAGTGGAGTTACACCAGGATGAGTGAGATCAGAATCAAGTTCCAGTGTATGCAATTGTATCAGAATGGGGAGAGTTACCTGGGGACTCACTGGGTGCGTCTACACTTGTAAAAATTAAGTTGACTTAAGCTTCCTTAAATCAACTTAATTTACTCTGCGTCTACACTACACTTTCCTTAAGTCGACTTAAGCAGCTGCTTAAGTCGACTTAGGGAAAAATTAAGTCGACTTTATTAAACCCCATTTTAAGTCGGCTTTCTGCTTAAGTCGACTTTCTAAGGTTGACTTAAGCCAGTGTAGACATGGAGTACTCCTGAATCAACGCTAAGTCGACTTAGGGGCCTCCAGGGCTTCCCCACTGCCCTCCTTGCCGGGGGGTGGCACAGAGAGAGCCTGGCATGCCCCCCCCACGGGGCAGGGCAGAGCCCTGCCAACCCTGCCCCTATGCCCTGCCAGGGTACCTGTTCCCTTTTGCGCCATTTTACCCAGGTACAATGGGGCAAAGGCTGAGCCCCCTGGCACTTGGCAAGGGGTGCCTCCCCTGCCACCGTGGACGAGTCCCAGGTCCACCTAGCCCCTACAAGTTGACCTAGGCATCCAGTGTGGATGCTCTAGGTCGACTGTGTAGGGTCCCCTCAAAGTCAACTTAAAATTTAAGTGTGGACATGCTAAGTCAACTTAACAAAGTTGACTTTGTTAAGTTGATTTAGCTAAGTCAACTTAAATTAACAAATGTAGACATAGCCACTCAAAGTAGCAACACATAAGCTGTGGCTTTTGCTGCAGCAGAATTTTATTAAGGCAAACACCTCAGTGAATTAAAAGAATACAAGATTAATAGAAAAGTCCTTTGCTAGGCCATTTCCACCCACTGGATTAACTACTGCACCATCGTTCTTTCTCTGTACAGAATCCAACCACTGAAATCCTCTTCCTGACTCAACAGGCTGAGCACATCCTCTTCCTATTCGAACCCTTTCCTTTGTGCCCTTCTTCACAACATCAAGTAAAACTTGTCCTCACCTTCAAATTCTGCATAGCAACCAACTGAGCAAAGGACAGAATCATTGTCTCTCCTATCGTGGTTCATTTACATTAGAGGTTGAGAGTATATGGAGGGGGAAGATAGTGGATTTTACTCCTTTAACTCAAGCAGTAGCTCCTCATGCTCCTAGCACTGTAGGTCCTGAGTTGGACCCTGCTGATGATCCAGTGGTCCTAAAGGGTGTAGTCTTTATGTATAACACTGCCTCAACTGCTTTATCCAATCTAATCTCTTGTGCTGTCTGTCATTCACCCCACTTGCACCTTCAATGCCCTGTTCAGTTGCTTCTCCAACCAACATTTTAGTATCTTCATTCAAATGGCTCCTTAGCATGGAATTGAACTATGTCCAAGGTTTCTACCCTTTGCTCCTCCAACTTTCTCTTTAGCTCATTCCTAATGCAACACCTAGAGTGAGGTGGGAAGCAGTTTTCCTGTCCCACAAATGTTTTTGAAAAATCAAAACATGTTTCCATCCCAAATTAGGATAAAATGTAAACTAAAAATCTGAAAAAAAAAAAAAAAAAAAAAGAGGCATTTTGGGTCAATCAAAATATTTCTTTGAGATACTGATTTTTAATAAACTTTTTTGAACTATAATTAATTTAAATTTTGAAATAAAAAGTTGTTTTGAACTGGAAAAATGGAAAATTTTGTTTTGAAAATGTTGAAATGTTTTGATAATTTTGAAACATTTTTTCTCAGTTTTTATTAAAAAAAAATGTTTAAACCAACCCTTTCCTATGAAAAGTTTAGGTTTTGACAAACTGGCATTTTTGACCAAAAATGGGGGAAAAAATGGAAAAAAATTCCCAGTTAGCTCTACCAACGCATACAGAAAGGAATTGTTGGAAACCATTTTATTTGAACAATGAGAGTCCTGTAGCACCTTAAAGACTAACAAATTTCTTTGGGCGTAAGCTTTCATGGGCTTCGACTCATTTTGTCAGATGCATGGAGTGGAAAGTACAGTTGAGAGGTGTAACATGCCAGGGTGAAGGTAGGCAAGTGCCGGCGAAGTCGGTTCAGATAGGGTAGATGAGGCCCATTTACAACAGTTGATTAGAAGGTGAGAATGTGTCAAGAGGGACAATCACTTTTTGTAATGTGTTAACCATTCCAAGTCCCTATTCAGACCCTGTCTGATTGTGTCAAGTTTGCAAATCAGGCTATGTACACACGAGAATACTTGTCCCGCAATAACTTATTGCGGGACAAGTAAAGCGCTATAAATATAGCACTTTCTGGTGAACACACGTGCACTTTCTTTCGCAAAGGAGCATTCACCGTGTGAATGCTCCTTTGCGAAAGAAGAGCAGTGCATGGTGGGCACCTGTCCCACCATGCACTGCCCACAGCCAGCCCCCTAGCCCAGCTGCAGGGCTTCCGGTGGCAGCGGGGGCTGGCAATGCAGCCCCC
>ML686178.1:442802-580804 GCA_007922175.1 Pelusios castaneus
TGATTGGCACTCTGGGACATTTCCGGAGGCCAATCATTGCGCGGTAAGCGTACACATGAGCTCAAACGCGCAACAGATGATCCGCAACAGCTGTTACCACTCTCGTCGGAGTGGTTGTTGGATTGTGCTACAACAAGGCGCTTGACGCGCCACATCACCCTTGCACGTATGTACACCGTGCTTGTTATCGCGCATTAATGAGTTTTAATGCGCGATAAACTGATCGTGTGTACAAGGCCCTGAGTTCCAGCTCTGCAGTTTCACGCTGAAGTCTGCTTTTGAAGTTTTTCTGTTGGAGTATGGCAACCTTGTTTGAGTGTATTGTTAATGTATATAATGTAAAATTGGTTCAACCATGGTATGCACTGGCCTTTGCTGCATCTGTCAACTCCTGTTACTCTAAACCCTGAAAAATAAACGAGTCCTGTGGCACTTTTAAAGACTGACCAATTTATTTTTCACATGAGCTTTCGTGGGTGAAGTCCTACTTCATCAGATGCCAGAAAGTGGAGAAAACTTGCATTGAAAAAAACCTTACAGTATGTAAGGGAAAGATAAATCCTGTGATTACAGTTCACTGCATCAGTTCAGATTACTTCAGCAAATCAAACAAGTTGTATAGATTCAAACTGTGTGGCACAACCTATCAGAAGTGGCGAGGTTGAGAGCGATGAGAATCACTGTTTGTAAAGAAAAACAAAGAAAGAATCCTATAATACTTTTAAAGGTTAATGTTTGTAATAAGAAAGCCAATTCATGTCTCTATCAAATTTGCATATGGTGCAAAAGAATAAATGGACACAAATCTGACATCAGAAATAAGAACATTCAAAAACCAATAGGAGAATACTGCAATCTCCCTGACCAGTCTGTAGTGGATTTTTCTGTGACTGTTCTCAAACAAATTCATTCTAGGTCAAGGCTTCAGAGACTTCAGAGTTAGAATTCATAAGCAAATTTGATAGCATGACCTCGGATTTGAATAGAGACATGAAATGGCTTCCTTACTACAAACATTAGCCTTTAAAAGTGCCATAGGACTCTTTTTTTGTTATTCATTACAAACAGTGATTCTCACCTCTCTCAGCCTCACCACTTCTAATATGTTGTTATACTCTATTTGAATCTATACAACTTGTTTGATTTGCTGAAGTAATCTGACCTGATGCAGTGAACTGTAATCACAGGATTTATCTTTCATAGAATCATAGACTCTTAGGGTTGAAAGGGACCTCATGAGGTCATCTAGTCCAAATTCCTGCTAAAAGCAGGACCACTCCCACTAAATTATCCCAGTCAGGGATAACCAGGCCTTAAATGTTTCCAAAGATGGAGATTCCACCACCTCCCTAGGTAGCTCATTCCAATGCTTCACCACCCTCCTAGTCAGAAAGTTATTCTTAATATCAAACCTTGACCTTCCCAGCTGCAACTTGAAACCATTGCTCCCTGTTCTGTCCTCTGTTACTACTGAGAACAGTCTAGTTCCCGTCTCTTTGGAGCACCCCTTCAAGTAGTTGAAGGTTGCTATCAAATCCCCCCTCAGTCTTCTCTTCTCCAGACTAAATAAGCCTAATTCCTTCAGTCGCTTCTTGTAAGTCATATGCCCCAGCCCCCTAATCATTTTCGTTGCCCTCCGCTGAACTCTTCCTAATGTGTCCACATTCTTTCTGTAGTGAGGAGCCCAAAACTGGACACAGTATTCCAGATGTGGCTTCACCGGTGCCGAATAGAGGAGAATAATCACATCCCTCGATCTGCTGGCAACACTCCCACTGATGCAGCCCAATATGCCATTGGCCTTTTTGGCAACAAGAGCACACCGTTGACTCGTATCCAGCTTCCCATCCACCATAAACCTCAGGTCCTTTTCTACAGAGCTTCTACTTAGCCAATTGGTCCCCAGCCTTTAGCAGTACATAGGATTTTTCCTTCCTAAGTGCAGGACTTTTCACTTGTCCTTGTTGAACCTCATGAGATTTCTTTTGGCCTAATGCTCCAATTTGTCTAGGTCTCTCTGAATCCTGTCCCTGCCCTTCAGTGTGTCTACCATTTCCCTCGCTTCATGTCATCTGCGAACTTAATGAGCACGCAATCTATCCCATCATCCAGATCATTAATGAAGATGTTGAACAGAACCGGCCCCAGGACCGACCCCTGGGGCATTCCACTCGTTACTGGTTGCCAACTAGACATTGAGCTATTGATTCCTACCTGCTGAGCCTGATGATCTAGCCAGTTGTCTGTCCACCTTATGGTCCATTCATCCAACCCATCCTTCCTTCCCTCACATATTGTACGTTTTTTCCACTTTCTGGCATGTGACGAAGTGGGACTTCACCCATGAAAGCTCGTGTGAAAAATAAATCAGTTAGTCTTTAAAAGTGCCACAGGACACCTTGTTTGTTTTACTGAACTAGAGTAACACGGCTCCTCCTTTGGAACTTCTAAACCCTGACTTTCCTAATCCCACCCATTTTATTTTCCCTTTTATTATATTAGACAGTGAAATTTACAAGCTTTTTAGTACAGGGATCACTTGCTATTTATCTGAACTGAGAAGTATCTCAAATAATTGCACATGTGTGTAAACCGTGTCTGAATGAGCTCTCCCCTTATATCTAATGATGAATTGGGGGGCAAGATTTCAAGAGGAGACAGTGTTTACATAAACAGGACTGCTCTGCCTAGTTGCACAGCATGGTGGAGCTGCTTTGGCAAACATTGTCACATTTGGCTGGTGTTGGGTTACAAATCACTTTAATATTGAGTGCCGGCATAATGAAATGTTATTCTTATCAAAACATAAGTACAGCCATACTGGTTCAGACCAGAGGTCCATATAGCCAAGTATCCTGTCTTCCAACAGTGGCCAATGCCAGCTGCTTTAGAAGGAATGAATAGAACAGATAATCAAGTGATCCATCCTGTTGTCTATTCCCAGATTCTGGCAAACAGTAATCTCTGCTTATTCTGGCTAATAGCCATTGATGGATTTATCCTTCATGAAATTATCTAGTTCTTTTTTGAACTCCATTATGTTCTTGGCCTTTATAACATCCGCTGGCAAGGAGTTCCACCAGTTAACCGTACAGAGTATGAATAAATACTTCCTTTTTGATTTTTAAACCTGCTGCCTATTAATTTCATTTGGTGATTTCTAGTTTTTGTGTTATAAGGAAGATTAAATAACTAAGAGTTATAATAACTCTAAGTTATTTACTTTCTCCACACCAGTCATGATTTTATAGACCTCTATAATATCCTCCCTTAGTTGTCTCTTTTCCAAGCTGAAAAGTCCTAGACTTATTAATCTCTCCTCATAAGAAACCTTTTCCATACCTCTTATCATTTTAGTTGCCCTTTTCTGTACCTTTTCCAATTCCAGTATATCTTTTTGGAGATGGGGTGACCAGATATGCATGCAGTATTCAAGATGTGGGCATACCATGAATTTATAAAGATACACTATCGTATTTTTTGTCGTATAATCCTCCCCTTTCCTAATGATTCCCAATATTTGGTTAGCTTTTTGGCTGTTGCTATTACACATTGATGGATGTTTTCAGGGAACTATCCAAAAAGACTGCAAGATCTCTTTCTTCAGTAGTAACAGCTAATTTAGACCCCATCACTTTAATATATATGTGATTATGTTTTCCATTGTGAATTACTTTGTATTTATCAACATGGATTTTTATCTGCCATTTTTTTTCTGTGAGATTTCTTTGTAACTCTTCACAGTCCGCTTTGGAGTTAACTATCTTGAGTATTTTTTTTATCATATGCACATTTTGCCACCTCACTGTTTACCCCTTTTTCCAGATCATTTATGAATATGCTGAGCAGTACTGGTCCCAGAACAGACTCCTGGAGGACACCATTATTTACCTCTCTCTAGTCTGAAAACCATTTATTCCTGTCCTTTCCCCTATCTTTTAATCGGTTAGTGATTCAAGAGAGGACCTCCCCTCTTATCCTATGACTGCTTACTTTGCTTAAGAGCCTTTGGTGAGGGACTTTGTCAAAGATTTTCTGAAAATCTAAGTACACTGTATCCACTGGATCACCCTTGTCCACATACTTCTTGACTTTTTCAAAGAATTCTGGTAGATTCGTGAGGCATGATTTCCCTTTACAAGACCAGTTTAACTCTCCGCCCCTCACCCCCAACAAATCATATTCATCTATGCATGTGATAATTCCATTCTTTACTGTAGTTTCAACCAACTTGCCTGGTACAGAAGTTAGGGTTACCGGCCTGTAATTGCCAGGATCACATCTGGAGCCTTTTCAAAAAATTGGCTTCACATTAGCTATCCCCCAGCCATCTGGTACAGAAGCTGATTTAAATGATAGGTTACATACCACAATTAATAGTTCTGCAGTTTCACATCTGAGTTCTTTCAGAACTCTTGGGTGGATACCATCTGCTCCTGGTGCCTTATTACTGTTTAATTTATCAATTTGTTCCAAAAACTTCCTGTAATAACTCCTCAGTCTGGGACAGTTCCTCAGATTTGTCATCAAAAAAGAATGGCTCCGGTTTAAGGATAGGCTTTGAGTGCTACGCTGTGCAAATAATGAGTAAAACAGCACTTGCCATATTTATTAATACTATGTGGTGCTATCAAAGACCCCTGTTATTCCATAGTCCAAGGATGGGGAAGTCACTGCTGCAGGAGTTCCGAGCTCACGGGTTTCGATGTGTAACAAAGACCTTTGCAGCTGGCTACTGGAATAATGACAGAGAGGCCGGCTGAGGTACTCTCTAAGGTTACCATTAGGCACTGTCATTATTCACCATTGGTGTTCTCTTTCTCCCCACATCTAGGGATTAACTCTGTCAGAACAACAACCCTTCCTGCAGTTGCACTTCGTTACTCTCTGTTTTTCTCTTTTGGGATTCAGCTGCTCCCACTTCATGACTTGGCCCTCCAGCCAGGTCCCTGTGCTTTTCCCCCTCTGGGGAAGTCACATGCCTCTAAGCCTCTCTGAATCCACCCTTCCAGGCAGGCTTCCCTGTAACTGCTGCCTTCACGGGGACACTTCTCCAGTGGCTGGTAGGGAACCCAGGCCCACCTTCCACATTAGGTTCAAAGCCCGGGACCCTACAGCTAGAAGTCAAGGTCTGCACATTCCTTTCCCTCACTTCTGTATCGCCGGGCTGCATCTTATCTTGCTTTCTTACTCTGACAGTCATTGAGTGAGTCCATCCGTTGCTTTTACTTAGATTTAAGCCTGGGTTGGAATGCATTGCTGAACAGGGGTAGCACATGCACCAGTGTTTTGCTGAATTGGGGCCTTGAGCAGAATTGTAAACACTAGAATTCCAGGCCAGAAGGAGGAGGTAGGTAGCTGTAAAGCCAACCCAGCTTCTAATAATAAACCAAACTGACATTTGTTTTATTTTCCAGCATATAATGTGTCTTCACCACAGAGAGTAGTTTATGGCACTCTAAGAATAGTACTTTAAACACTGTGGCCTGATTTTCACCCAACCACTTTCTTTGGTACAAATGACTGCAAATACAGTTTTGTACCCCCAATAATTTGCACATTCCAGTGCACATTATCAAGCCGTCGAACTAGCTGAAAAGGTATATATAGGCAATCAGGTGCCAGAATTAGATGTTTGAGTAAATGAATAGCACCCACACACATAACTGCAAGCACAAAATTGCATCCACAATTTGGGAGCAACGTTCCCTCACTGGAGGTGCCTGTTACCTCCTTCCGAGTGCTGGCGGCACCACCAATTGGTTACATCAGATCCAGTTGCTATTAAACAAATGGTGCTATGAACTTTGGCTAATGCTACACAGAACCACAAAACGAAGCACTTCTGCAAACCAGCTATCAGCTCCTGGAAGAATAGGAGTTACAGAATGGAAGAATCATTTGGACCACTGGATGGGGATCAATCACTAGACATATCCTTTCATTTCTGAACCTCTTGCCGGCTGATTGATTCAAAGAAGAAAATAAAGCTCCCATTAAGACAATACTAGTGAGATGAAAACTATAAAGGAGCTTGGGCAGGGATTGTCAAATAAGCTTAAGGAAGGTCAGAGCCCAGCTCTCATTGACTTCAATGGACACCTAACTCTCTTTGAAAAGCCTAACTTTGATCTTCAGCCAAACAGTTCATGGGGCTTCAGAGCCGCTGTGGGGTTGAGGTGAGGGAAATCATTAATATATAAGATTTGGCTCACTTGCTACAGAAGCCCCCTCCCTGTTACCATAGCCATGAATAATCTGTTCTCCACAGTTTCCATAGCCTAACGTAGTGTGAAAAGCTGAACAAGTCTTTGCAAATGAATTGAGCCCCAGAGTAATTACATATTCTTGCAGATTAGTTGGTACTGTAATTGCACTTACTATTTATCATGTGACCTAAGCCAGAAATAATCATGTATTTACTTTTTATTTATATTGTACCTCGCCATATACTGTAATTATACTGCTACTTCATGGCACTTAACACATCATTGAATGTTCCACAATTATCACGTTCATAAATAGTGCTTAGTGGGGAGATTTGTGGCCTGTAATTTTAAAGCCCTACCTGTTAAAGGGTTAGCTTAGTTGTATCAAAAACCGCGGCATCGCTTGGCATAAAAAAAACACCAGATTACAGGTGAGTGAAAAATGAATTTTAAAAAACTTATAAATTTCAAACTGCATACAAACATATAGCTGGATTCTGAATGTAAGGCTATGATGTTAGAGATAAATCAATAATCATGCTAAAAAAGAATTCTCTAGTCTTCAAAGAAAAGACCACCAAAGAAATGGAGGTTACTTACCTGTAATTGGATATACATCTGCACCAGGCCCATGAATCAGGAGATTTTTAGTAAGGAGCATCCATTGGTCTGCATGTGTGCAGTTGTTCTCTTCGTGCTCTGAACCAAGGTCAAAAGGGGCAGTGTGGACCAGCACCTCTCCAATTCTTACTACTGCAAATCCACTTATGATCTGCAGTCGGGGGATGGAGGACTGGGAGTGAAATACAGACGTGGACCATACATCGCCTGTTACAACCTCAAATTTATGGCCATGCCCCCCTAGGAACTGGGGGCAGAGCAGTGGCCAGGACTGAAGCCAGGATCAGAGCCGACAACCACATAAGGGGCTGGGTGCTGAAGGCCGTACCTGGGAGCCACATCAGGAGCTGGGTCGGGGGCTAGGGGCCAAGGCCTGGGGCAGAGAGGGGCTGGGTGATGCTCACTCCCCACCCTCCATGGGAGCTGTCTCAGGTCCAGTCATGGCCCCCCAAACATTCCTTTGCTCCCCCCCGTAGGCATGTACCCCACAGTTTGGAGACCACTCCTTTACAGGTAAATAAAAAACGGTTATCTATCTTTCTATAACTGTTGTTTTTCTGGATATGTTGTGCATAAACATTGCACTGTAGGTGTGTGTGTGCCTAGTACACAGTTGTTGGAGAAATTTTTCTTTCAGAGGTCTCCTTCCATCGAGGCGGCTCAAGCACCCTCTGCTGCCACATGCCACTGAGTGCTGGCATAAGAGAGAATTGCCCCCTACTCCCCTCCGTTCCTTCATGTTGGAAGATTCCAATAGAGAGGGAAAGGCGGGCAAGATGTGGGTTGTGGAATGGCCACATTCAATACGTTGCGAGGCACAATTGTTACAGAAAGGTAAAGAACAACTGTTACAGAAAGATCTGTAACTGTTTTTTCTTCTTCGTGTGTTTCCACTGTGAGAGATTCACAAGTAGACAAACATGGAGGTGGTCTTGGATGTCTACCTGAACAGAGATTATAGGACAACCCATCCAAAATTGCCATTGTCCTGGACTGATGAGAAATAGCATAATGAGAAGCAGAAGTGTGGATTGCTGCGCAGGTTGCCACTTCACAAATATCTGTTATAGGTAATTGCACCAAGAAAGCCCTCAGTTTTGCCTGTGCTCTCGTAGAATGTGACAATAGTCTCTGGCTGGTGGGGGTATGTTAGCCAATTGGTAGCATAAATGAATGAACAAAGAGATCCAAGATGAGATTCTCTGTGTGGAAACTGGTCAGCCCTTGGGTCTGTCCATAACTCTAATCAACAACAACAACAAAACCAACGAGAGTCCTATGGCATCTTAAAGACTAACAGATTTCTTCAGGCATAAGCTTTCATGGGCTCCAGATGCATCCGACAAAGTGGGTTGGGGGTCCACAAAAGCTGATGTCCGAAGAACTTTGTTAGTCTTTAAGGTGCCACAGGACTCTTGTTGTTTCTGCTCTACACAGACTAACACGGCTACCCCTCTGTATATAATGAACAAGTGTGTGGAGGACTTAAAGGATTTCTTATACACTAGATAGAAAGCTAAAGCCCTTCTCAGGTCCAATGAATGAGGTCTCTCCTTAACTCTGTGCAGATGAGGTTTTTAGGAAGAATGTTAGCAAATAGTTTCCCTGGCTAACATGAAAATTAGAGACTACCTTAGTGAGAAACTTTGGGTGAGAGCAGAGATAAACTTCAGCGTTGTGGAAAACTGAATAGAGAAGCTCTGCAACTGAGGTCTCAACTTGCTCACCCTTTTGGCCAAGGTAATGGCAACTAAAAGTGTTACCTTCACAGGGGGTGAATCAGTGAGCAAGTTCTAAGGAATACAAATAGCAGGCACATTAGTTTTGCTAGAACCAAATTCAAATCCCAAGTAGGGGTAGAATCTTGCACATAGGTTAGAGGTTTATTGCAGGAGTGAGGTTCTGTGGCCTGCATTGTGCAGGAGGTCAGACTAGATGATCATATTGGTCCCTTCTAACCTTAATCTATGAGTCTATGAGTCTCAGGCTGCTCCAAGAAATTTGATTCTCTGTAACAGTTTTAGAACTGGTTTGTCTCAATGTCCTAGAAGTCCCAGTACGTCCAATGTGGACAGGATAATACGGGAGCCTTGGACTTATTTCTGATTGACCAGTCATCTAGATATGGAAGCATGTGGCCTCCTAATTTGTATAGCTGTTCTGCCATCACTGCCGTGCACTTTGTGAATATGCAAGCAGCAGCTGAGAGACCAAATGGATGCACTGTGAACTGATAATGGGATTGGGACCCATCTGTTATGAATCTTAGAAAATTCTGATGGTTGTGGGATATCATGACATTGAAATAAACACCCTTTAAGTCTAGAGCAGTGTACCAGTCCCCCATGATCCTGGGAGGGAATGGTGAAAACTATGGTAGACATGTGGAATTTTATTTTCTTCAGGAATTTGTTCAACTCTCTTAGATCTAAAATAGGCTTGAGACCTCCTTTTTCTTTGGGAATAAGGATGTAGACAGAATAGAAGCCTTTCCTGCAAAGCACAATGGGACTTCCTCTTTGGCCCAAGCTTGAAGAGTCTAAGCAGGCTGCATACACCTCCCCGGGTGGTTGGGAAAGGCAGCGACTGATGGCTCTGCTGCAGAGCTCTAGCTTCAAGTACTCTTCAAGTTTAAAAATCTTGGCCAAACTAAACTATTTACACAGAAAAACAAAAACTTTTAAAATACTCTCGAATTTTCACAATTTCTATTTCAGCAGGAATTTTCCCCTTCATTTTAAGTATGGATAGACCCCAGCTAAGATCCAGAATCCGAACAGCCCCGAGTCTTGGTCAAATTCAAACTTGGATCTTAATTTTGCAGTTCAGACCCATTCCTAATTTTCAATATGATTGCCCTCGAACAATCTATATGATTTCACAAAAAATTCACTGGCATTACAGACAAGCTATCCATTCCCCCCCCCCCTTGCTTATTTGCAGGTGAGCCTAGTAGAAAGACTCCATGCCTCTAATGCAAAACCCAAGTTTAGAAGGAGGAGTGTGTTGCACTATTCAATATCAACCACACTGAGGGTGCGTCTACACTTACAAATTGTCAATTTAAGCATGCTTAAGTTGATTTAATTTAATCTGCGTCCACACTACACTTTCCCTAAGTCGATTTAAGCAGCTGCTTAAGTCGACTTAAGGGAAAATTAAGTTGACTTTATAAAACCTCATTTTAAGTTGACTTTGCTGGCTAAGTCAACTTTAGAAAGTTAACTTAGCCAGTATGGACGCAGAGTAGCCCTAAGTCGACTATAAATTGACTTAGGGGGCTTTAGGGCTTCCCCACTGCCCTCCCTGCCAGGGTGGCTGGCACAGTCACAGCCTGGCATGTCCACCCTGCCCCTATGCCCTGCCAGGGTCCCTGTCCCCCTTTGCCCCATTGTATCAAGGTAAAATGGGGCAAAGGCTGAGCCCCCTGGCACTTGGCAAGGGGTGCCCCCCCGCCCCTGTGGACCTGTCCCAGGTCCACCTAGCCCCTACAAGTCGACCTAGGCGTCCAGTGTGGACGCTCTAGGTCGATTTGGTAGGGTCCCCTCTAAGTCGACTTAAATTTTGAGTGTAGACATGCTAAGTCGACTTAAATTAACAAGTGTAGACATAGCCTGATTGATTAGCGAATAGTAAGGATGGGCCATTAAACTAAAATCCAAGAGGGAAATCCTTAATCTATTGAAGTCAATGGGATTTTTGCCACTGATTTCAATAGGGACAGGATTTCATCCCAAAGTGTAAAGTTCTTGCTCAGGCCTTGATCCTGCAAATACTTGTACATATACTAATCTTAAAGCATGAGTAGCACAGTTTACTTCATTAATTAGAGCTGAATAAATAATTCCTAATGAATAATTTATCCAATGAATTCTATTTCTTTTGGGGTTTGTGAATTGTCTACAAATACATTCTTGAGTGAACTCTTCATCTAACATTATGTGCAGGTTTTTTCAATCTGCAGGTCTCTGGGGAACAGTACATTGTGAACAGTTACCATCTGCAATTCACACGGTATATGCTGATTGCATAAATGACAAGGGAACATTTCTCTTCCTTGGTGGGTCAAACTGTACGTAACTAAACAGCAGCAGTATGAATCTGAAACTGCACATTCAAGCACACAACTCAGAAATTCACACTGTTGTCAAATTCAAAATGTGCTTTCAGTGACTCTCCAAATGTTGGGACTTCCAAATTCCTTTCAGCATGCATTCACAAGGCTGGAGAAAAAGCAGATAAGAGGAGATATAAATTCATTCAATCTCTGTGAATATTTTTTGAGTTCCTTTTCCCATGTGGCACTGCTCTTTGTTCGGGGGGGAGGGGAGGAGGTGGTGGTGGTGAAACATTGCCGAAGTCACCATCTTTTCAATCTTACGCAGGAAAAGAAGGTTAGAGATGGGCAGTAGTTGGTGAAGTCATTGGGTAAGGGTCAGATTCATTGTATTTCTTATGGCTGCAAAGATTAGGCTCTTCCAGGGTGAGATGTTGATGGGCGCTTTCAGTAAGAATCCTAATTATTCCACACTGACTTTCACAAGCAAAGAAGAGGAATCCACTTGTGATGGTCCGGGCTTCCATTATTGCTTTGAATATATGAAACTGATCAAACCTCAGCCAGAGAAGTTGCAATGGTTTCCTCTTGTGGCCTGCACTGTATGACAGTATTTAAGCATGCACTTAAGTCTTTTTGACTTGATGGAATTTAAGCACCTGCTTAATGTTAAGCAGGCACTTAAATGTTTTGATGAATAGCAGGAGCTTGCTCGATTAGGGCCTTGGCTCAGGTTTTGGAGATTTTGTCCAAAATGCTCAATTTTCCCCATAAAGTAGCACTTCAGAAAAGGTGTTTAAATCTTGAACTAATCTGGTATAGCCCAGATCAACATTTACTATGAAAAGAAGTAAAATTGGTTACCAACAAAGCCTTGCTGCCATAAAGCAATCCCCAAAGTGAGCCGCTAGAGTGGGTTTTTGAAAATGAAAATGCAGTGAGTGAGTGAGAAGTCGTATGAATGTGCTGAAATGGTTTGGAGTTGTCAGGCAGGGGGCAGATTAAACCATGTGACTGGATGCCCCTTTCACCTGCCTATCAGAGTTCTAGATCTAGCTTCAGTCGCTGTTATCCATCAAGAAAGTAGATTCATAGGTTTTGTCACAAGGATTCAGTGTTAAAAGTGTGAATAGTCTCATTACTTACGTGAAAGGTGGTAGTTAACAATTCTCTAACAGCTATGGCAGGTGCCACCAGATAGCATTGTTACAAATATTTTTCCAAGACCTTTCTCTTGGTGTGTGAGCAAATGTTCAGTGTTAGGGCAACCTGGTGTGTGGGTGTGAGTTTTGTTATGTAAGTTTCTGGGCAATGGCAGCTGTGTAAGCAGCAAGAAAATTTGTTCTCATCTTGGTCACTGATTAAGCCAGTTCACGTGACAGAGGTATCCCCTGCCTAGGACGGGGGTAGTGGGGCTGAGTTAAGATTCCTGAAAGAGGGGATTGCCTGCATGCTGTTTGTGACCTCAGCTCCGGGACTGGTGTGTGTATGTAAATTAAACAAGATACACTCAGAACATCCCTAGACTGCACATCATTGACTTCTCTACTGGGAAGATCACCTGCAACACCCTGGACGTCTGCTGCAGCTAACCAAAGGGGTGATGAATGGGACACAGATATTGGCAGAAAGGGTGATAAAAGAATCTATGGTTGCCATAAAGCTTCAGTGAAGGGAGACTTCAGGTCCCAGTTTCTAATCACAGATTTGATCCATGCAGCTACAGTGTCCACAGGTCACGGCTCCAGGTTAACAAAGGTGGAGAACAAGCACTTGGCTAATATGGATAGATGGTTTCATTTTGTGCAAATGTAGTGTAATCCATGGGTTTCTGGGAAGCAGCTAAGGGGAAAAATGGGAATGACCCTCCTCTCTCACAATATACTCTAGTATTTAAGCTTTCCTATCCATTTGCAGTTTAAAAAGTCTGAGTGCAAATAGCACTGTGTGAAGGGGGCCTGAACCCAGAACCTCCTACAAGATTCTGCCATTTGAACTGAAGCAGCAATTTCTTTAGCTAGTAGACTCCTGTCTCCTGGAGACTATCTCCCAAAGGAGACATGTAACCCACTGTTCAGCGTGTATTATATGCCTCCTTTCAGTATTGGCTAAATCAAAGCCACTCACTTTATCCTATTAATTCTTTCCCACAGCACAATTTGAAATAATGAAAATCTCACACAAACAATGCAGTCAGTATTTATGCCCCATCCATGTGCCATTGATTAGAGGGTTGCAGATGGTTGTATTTTAGATAATCAAGTCCAGAGGGTTTGCCAGTGCTGGAACAAAGCGTAGTTTCCTTGCTCACTCACCAAATCTGTGACCAAGACACTTGAACTGATTTCAGCTCTGGCCAGTGAAAAAGTGTATGAGGGAGTGAGGGTGCGGGGGAGAAGAATCCTTTACACATATCTACAGTCAGGTGTCTCATATCTTACCACAAACAGCTGCCTTCCAGATCAGTAACCTTATTTTCTCCTCCGAGTAGTGTCCCCGTGGGTGCTCCAATGTTGGTGTGTGTGTGTGTGCGCGCGCGCGCGCCACACCACGGATCGGAGATTTACCTAGCTAGAACTCGCCAGGGTCGCGCGACCGGAGGGGACTGTCTCGCGGACAGTGTGGCGCCCTTCAACGGCCGCGCGACCCGAGCCTCCCTCAGTTCCTCTTTTACCGCTCGCGAACCACGGACGGAGTCAGGGAACTCTCCTCACAAACCCACTCCCCTTCTCTTTATTCCCCCCCCCTTTTTTTTTTGTTCTTTCTCGTTCTTTTCCTCGTTCTTATTTTAAACGAATACTTACCGGCTTAAAAAGAAAAAAAATAGAAGAGAAATGGACAAGGATAATCCCAAGAGCCGGCAAAATGCCAGGCTCTCCGGGATTCAAACTCTGTGAATTATGTCGGGAGGCAATGCCTGCCTCAGACGGGCACCCGACCTGTATTAAATGCCTTGGAGAGGAGCACAACAGCGGCAAATGCCCACATTGCCGAAAACTGAGCACGAGAGCGAGACGAGACCGTGACCTGCGTCTCAAGCTCCTGCTCACGGAAAAGTCTTTAAGACCTGCCTCCGACCCTGGGCAGGAAAAAGCCTTGTCAGCTGCTAGGCTGACTAAAAGACATTTGACACCGCCTCCAGGGCTGCAAAAGAAAGGGAAGTCTCAGGCACCTTCCCCTTTGCCGAGACAACGGCGTGAAACGGAGGCTAAAGGTCCCTTCAACACGCCACCAAAAAGGACGGAGAAACAGTCCTGTCCGCAAGATTCTGACCCCCCTCAAAGGGACAACTCGGCACCGGCACAGCTTGAAAGATCACCGGTGCTGAGACACCCAGACTCAGCAACGGCGCCGATGCCGGCAACAGCCTCTAGCTCGGCACTGGCAGCACAGGAAGCAGCCGCTCCACAGCTGATTTTGACAGCGGCCCCGAGCCAATTTAACACGCCGGCACCGCACTCTTCTTCCTGCGCTACCCAGGACACAGGCACCTTAGCAGTGTCAGAACCACCCTCCTCGGCACTGAGGAAGCAGAGGGAGAAAAGAAAACATCTTGAATCCGAGATCCCTCTTTCTCCACAGCTTCAAAGGGATATCTATGTGGCTTCCCCTAACCCAGAAGCCGCACTGCCTGTTTATCGCATTTGGGATCATGCAGAGGACCTTTACCATCCTCCTTTTCCCACTCATATGACACCACACCACATCCAGGGCACACAAGACCGCAGCCACCAGAGACATCATTACCCATGGTACCCTCCACCATGGTACGGACCACCCTACGATTACCCTTCACATTGGGAATCATGGTCCAGATACTCAGGAATGAGTCCCCGGTCACACTCACCCATTCTCTCACCTCAATATGAGCACTCCCAAGGAGGTGACTCGCCACATGACCCAAGAGAATTGCAACAAACAGGGACAGCCTCCCCCAAAGGGAGCTGCACCCTGCTACCAGACGAAAACTTACCTCCGTCACCATCAACTTCACATAACGAACTTAAGCAGTTCCAGGAGCTTTTCAGAAGAGTAGCTGAATCGCAAGAAATATACACTCAAGAAACATCTGACTCACACCACAGGCTTTTCAGAATTCTTCAATCAACACCATCACCACGTATGGCACTCCCTATGGATGATGGGATAATGGAGCCAGTGAACAATATCTGGCAAACACCTGCATCAATTCCCCCAACCTCAAGAAGGGTTGACAAGAAGTACTACATTCACAGTAAATCATCAGAGTTCTTATTTACACCCCCCCCCAGCCAACTCCCTAGTGGTGGAAGCGGCCAACCATAGGGGCAAGCAGCCCTTTAATAAATCAGCGCCCCATGACAAGGACGACAGGAGGTTAGATCTCCTGGGAAAGAAGACATATACATCATCGTCTTTACTAATGAGAATTTCTAATTATACAGCTTTACTAGCAAATTATGACCATGACAATTACTTAAAGTTGGCGGACTTTATTGAATTTATACCGAAGGACAAACAACCACAATTCCATGCAATCATAAAAGAAGGGCAGCTGATTTCTAGGACCACTCTCCAGGCAGCACTTGATGTTGCGGATACGTCGGCCAGAATAATGGCAACGGGCATTGTCATGTGCAGGGAATCATGGCTTCACTCCGCAGATCTCCCGAAGCCTCTGCAAACAACAATAGAAGACTTACCATTCGATAAAAAGAAACTCTTTGCAGAAAACACCGATGACATGGTGCACACGTCAAAAGATTCACGCGCCACCCTTAGGACCTTTGGTATATATCCACAACCACCAAGAAGAAGGTAACAAAGATTCCAGCCCTATAACCCACACTACCCATCATACTATCAGACGCAGTACAATACAGGCACCAATATAGGAGACAGGACTCATATAACTACAGGAATTGACAATGTCCTCAGCGTAGGAGGCAGCCACCAAATCAACTTCCAGCACCACATAACGCACAAAATAAGCCCCAGTTTTGACGATCAGGCCAAGGGCTCGCATCTAACCAGTACACTCCATCTACTACCAAGTGCAGCACAGGGTTACCAATTTTGCCTTCGAAATTTCTATACGCACTGGACCAACATAACAGACAAATGGGTCCTAGAGATTATCAATCAGGATACACCATCCCTTTTATCACAAAACCCACACCCCTTCACCCCTCCCTGTCCCTCTTCAGGGATACCTCTCATGAACCAACTCTCCAACAGGAGGCAAACACACTTACTCCACTTTGGAGCCATAGAGAGGGTCCCATTAGAGTACAAAGGGAAGGGAGTATACTCACCTTACTTCCTAACAGAGAAGAAAACGGGGGGGTGGGGGGTGGAGACCAATCTTAGACCTAAGAAACCTAAACAAATTCGTCAAACAGCAAAAATTCAAAATGGTAACCCTAGCCACTATAATTCCATCACTACACAAAAACGACTGGTTTGCAGCCCTCGATCTCCAGGACGCATATTTTCATGTCACGATACACCCTGCACATCGAAAATATCTAAGATTCATCATAGCCTCCGATCACTTCCAGTACGCAGTTCTTCCATTCGGACTCTCAACAGCTCCCAGAGTCTTTTCGAAAATTCTGGCAGTAGTTACCGCCCACCTTCGTACATGAGGAATATCAATCTTTCTATACCTCGATGATTGCCTGATAAAGTCACCATCCCAAGAACAGACAGCACGGGCAGTCCAAATCACAAGACAGCTATTCAAGAACCTTGGTCTCCAGATAAACAAAAAGAAGTCTACTTTCACACCTACCCAAACAATAGAATTTTTTGGAGCTCACATAGACTCTACACTGGGGAAGGCCTTCTTACCACAACAAAGAGCTCAAAACATCGAGAGCCTAGTGAGAACTATACAAGCCTCTCCTGTAACAACAATTTTGACCTGCATACATCTCATAGGTCACATGGCCTCAAGAACAACCGTCGTGCAGAATGCACGCCTACATATGAGACCATTACAGCTCTATATCCGCAGAATATACAAACCACACAAAGACAATCCCAACCGACAAATATCACCACCCCTCCAGATCAAGCAATCTTTACAATGGTGGATAAAGCCACACAATCTCAACAGGGGCATACCATTCACACAACAAACCCCGACGATCCTTATGTGTACCGATGCCTCCCTGGTGGGATGGGGAGCTCACATACCAACTCTAAATCTGACCACACAGGGACGATGGAACAACTTAGAGTCTTCCCTACACATAAACTTGCTAGAGCTGCGTGCAGTCCGCAATGCATGTGCTCACTTCATAGACCATTTAAAACAAAAACATACAAAAGTAATGAAAGACAACACGGCTTGCATGTTCTACGTGAACAGGCAGGGAGGTGCCAGATCAAACTCCCTGTGCACAGAAGCCATAAAACTTTGGCATTGGTGCATCAAGAACGATATACTCATATTAGCGGCATACCTACCAGGAGTACTAAATACAACCGCAGACTCTCTCAGCAGACTCTTCAGCCACAACCACGAATGGGAGATTCATACTCCCATTCTAAACGACATATTCATGTACTGGGGTCACCCATCAATAGATCTCTTTGCTACTTACCAAAACCGCAAATGCTACATATATTGCTCGAGAGCTGGCATCGGAAAGGGTTCCAAAGGAGATGCATTCCTGATCCCATGGACCCAAACATTTGTATATGCATTCCCACCTTTTCCGTTAATCCTAAAAACTCTGCTCAAAGTGAAGCACGAACGCACCAAAATGATCCTTATTGCACCGGCATGGCCCAGACAACCATGGTACACCCTATTAACACAGATGCTGTGTACAACTCCAATTTCCCTACCCAGGCATCCACTCCTCCTGTCACAAAGGCAGAATCCCACATCCAAATCCAGAACGCCTCCATCTGAAAGCGTGGCTGATATGTGGTTCCAGGGTCAGGAACTACTCTGTTCGGACCCAGTTAGACACATACTCTTGAATAGAGAAAGCTGTCTACGCGCAAGAGTTACCTCCATAAATGGGATAGGTTTTCCAGATGGTACAGCAGATCACAAACTTCTCCATTCTCTGCCCCGCTTCAGGATATACTGGACTACTTATTACACCTGAAACAGGAAGGACTCGCACTCAGTTCAATAAAGGTACATTTAGCAGCCATTGCCACTTTTCACAACCATGTAAAGACACTTCAGTATTTTCCAACCCAATCATAACAGGAATTAACAGAGATTCCTAACAGGAATAAAAAAATCTATACCCGGAGATCCGCCCTCCCAACCCGGCATGGGACCACCTTTAGTACTCAAGACACTTACAAAGCCGCCGTTTGAAGCCTTGGCTAATGTCCCCTTAAATTACCTGACAATGAAGGTAGTATTCTTAATCGCGATCACATCTGCTAGAAGAATAAGTGAAATGGCGGCCCTTATGGCGGATCCACCGTATACAATTTTCCACAAAGATAAGGTCTGCTTACGTCCACATCCAAAGTTTCTACCAAAGAGGTCCACTCCTTTCCACACAAATCAAACTATACGCTTACCTGTATTCTGTCTGAAACCTCACTCGAACCGAGAAGATACCATCCTGCACACCCTTGACGTCCGCCGCGCGCTCGCTTTCTACCTGGAAAGAACAAAATCTTTTAGAAACACAAATAGACTATTTGTCTCTATAGCAGAGAGAAATAAGGGCACACCTATTTCAAAGCGCAGACTATCAACAATCTTAGTTAATTGCATAAGAATATGCTACCAAATATCTGGCACAGAACTACCAGAACAAATCAGAGCCCACTCTACCAGAGCAGTGGCTACAAATACAGTCTTCCTTCGGAATGTTCCTATAGACGAAATATGCAGGGCAGCTATCTGGTCCACGCCCCACACCGTCATAAAACATTATGCACTTGACACAGCAGCAAAATATGATGCCTCAGTAGGCATATCAGTACTCTCCTCAATACGAAATGCTTCCTCAGAAGTCCCTCCGTCCAATTAAGGACAATGCTTGGAGACTCACCAACAGTGGAGCACCCACAGGGACACTACTTGGAGGAGAAAGGAAGGTTGCTCACCTTGGTGTAGTAACTGGAGTTCTCCTATATGTGTGTCCCCGTGGATGCTCCGCTACCCTCCCTCCTCCCCTCTCTTCTTCGGGCAACTTTACTCGCTCACAGTTAGAGAGGAACTGAGGGAGGCTCGGGTCGCGCAGCCGTTGAAGGGCGCCAAACTGTCCGCGAGACAGTCCCCTCCGGTCGCGCGACCCTGGTGAGTTCTAGCTAGGTAAATCTCCGATCCGTGGTGTGGCGCACACGCACACACCAACAATGGAGCTCCCACGGGGACACACATCTCGGAGAACTCCAGTTACTACACCAAGGTGAGCAACCTTCCTTTCCATTGTTCACAAAAGGGAAAAATCGTTCTTCCTGAAATATCTTTTGGAGACCATATTGCATTAAGTGTCTAAATAGCTTCTGCATCATTGTGGACTAGGGATTGTACACACGCCATGGGAGAGGATTACCTCAGCACCTTGGGGAAATGAAAACAGGAAAGGATGATTAAAGCAAATCACTCAGGTTATAACACCTCCAGAGAGGTACCACCTCCTGGGGAGGCTTGCCGTTACTAATTCAAACTGGATTCATCAGAGACCAACAGAAAGGAAACAGACTTTTGGATTAAACTGACACAGGGTCTTGTTCCTGTGCCGGCAAACTGACCGGGTGGAGGCGGGCTCAACCTTTGTGGCAGAGTTGGAAAAACTTTGGGCTACTGGGTCCCCATAAGACTGATGGATGACCACTAATAAGCTGTTAGCCTGTATATAAGAACCTCTATTGTTCAGTGTATGTTTTTCCTGTAATGCTGTTACCTGGAAAATAAATGTGCATGCTGTGTGCTGACTTGCAACTGCCGGCAGTACAATGGTCTGACAGAGAAACCCAGTCGCAGGCAGTGGCCTTTGTAGGCAGACTGGCTTGCTGGAGACATTTCAGTGTACCCAGGGCACTGTGCAGCCTTAAAATCCCCATCAACAGGGAGTAAGGTGCAGGTCTCAGCCCAACAGAGGGGATGACTGCAGCCAGAAACCCTCAGTGGGTGCCCTTGAGACATCAGGGTGGGGATAACACCCACAAGGAACACGGCCATCTTCTGAAACAGTGACAATGTCCTCCTGCCACATTTCAATAACAGTGTGGCTTTAAGAATAAACAAACAAACAACCCTTTCTCCCCCTCCTCACACCCACACTCAGGGAATGGAGTTGAAAGGTGTCCTGAAGGACATTCTGGCTTGTCACACACCCGTAATCAGGCTACCTTTCCTCACCTTGTCTCTGGTCTTGAGAAGAAAGGACTGAGACCCAAGGCAGATGTTACTCTTGCAAATGGCCGCATCACAGCCCTTTGTTTTAAGACACACTTTGTACCACTGACAGAAGTGGACTGAATGTTAACAAATAAATAAAAAGTAGAGCATATGTGAGAGAAATCAATAGAAAACATTTAGCAGCCTAGGTGACATAGACAAAGTACACTGAGGACCATAGACACTTGACTTCAGGTTTTGATAAGGGCATTGCTTTATTTTGTGTTTTACCTCTTAATATTTTGCAGATTAACGGTTGCAATTCTCCACTGAGCTATAAGGTCTGATAGGCAGCTACTGCTGAAGCATTTTGATCACACTCTAAGCCATGGCATTTTCAACAGACAGGTTTATGAACTGATTTACCGACCACATGAATTGCACATTGCTAAACTATTTAGCTGGCCTCTTTCTCTCCACCTTCCCCACACCTCTTGACAATTAATCATTATAGGATATATTTTTTTACATGAAAACAGCTGCCAGATAGTGTTGGACTGCCTCCATTCCCATGGTATGTGCATGTGACACAGTCATTGACAGACAATTGTTTGATTAATAAATATTATTGCTTCAGTAAACAGTGATATGAGGGAAAGGGAATTTGTGCTTGAAACGTGTGTGTTATATCCCCAGTCTCATGGATAATCTCAACAGAGATAATGGCCTAACACAGCTGCTAGCTCAGGGAGTTACCGTTTGGCTCAAATGGTAGTTTTGTGCTGAAGGTCTTGATGTATTTTACATGAGGTCTATAGGTGAACTTTCTCTACTGTTCAGCTTAACAATCAAGAAATGAGATCAAATTGGAAGGCAAATGTTGGCTTGCATGGTACAAATGATTATCCAGTGTACAAGTTAATGCTGAATTTCTCTCAATCACTTTATACATATTTTGCTCATGGCATGGACCTTGAAAATGGACCTTACCAAAGTGTAAACTCCTCTAACAACAAAGCAAAGCTCCAGTTTTCTTCTTTAAGAGGAATGCCAAATGAACAAGAACTATGTATCAACTTAGAATGAGAATGTCAGGTATCTGATGGAATCCAATTTGCGGTCAAAACCACTTCCCTCAAAAGCTATGTCTACACTTGTTAATTTAGGTCGACTTAGCTAAGTCGACTTAATAAAGTCGACTTTAAGTTGACTTTAAGTCGACTTAGCATGTCCACACTTAAATTTTAAGTCGACTTTCAGGGGACCCTACAAAATTGACCTAGAGCGTCCACACTGGATGCCTAGGTCGACTTGTAGGGGCTAGGTGGACCTCGGACAGGCCCACGGTGGCAGGGGGGCACCCCTTGCCAAGTGCCAGGGGGCTCAGCCTTTGCCCCATTGTACCAGGGTACAATGGGGCAAAGGGGGACAGGGACCCTGGTAGGGCATAGGGGCAGGGTGGGCAGGGCTCTGCCCAGCCCTTTGGGGGGGGCATGCCAGGCTGTGGCTGTGCCAGCCACCCTGGCAAAGAGGGCAGTGGGGAAGCCCTGGAGTCCCCTAAGTCAACTTAAAGTTGACTTAGGGTTACTCCATATCTACACTGGCTAAGTTGACTTTCTAAAGTCAACTTAGCCAGCAAAGTTTACTTTAAACTAGGTTTTACAAAGTAGACTTAATTTTTCCTTAAGTCAACTTAAGGAAAGTGTAGGGTAGACGCAGAGTAAAGTAAGTCGACTTAAGCAAGCTTAAGTTGACTTAATTTACAAGTGTAGACGCACCCAAAGTGACTCTCATGGCAGTGAAATAGATGCTTTTTATCAGTCATCCCACTGGTTTAAATCCAGCTCAAGTGACCAAAACTTGTTAATAAATGAAGGCCATTTGATTGCCTAAGTAAAATAAACTGCAGGTCTTCATATGGCTCCTATTGGGCAGACAACCACCTAATAAAATCTGTTCTCCTAGTCTGAAGGCATGTTTGGTAGCCTGAGCAGAGGCACTTTTGATAATATGTGCCTGGACAATTGAACTACCCTCAGTTCCTCGGAGGTGTTCTCTCCAGAAGTGGTTTGAGGCAGCGGTTCTCAACCTCTGTGTTGCGACATGCGGTTGAGTGGATTGCCTGAGGGCAACCTTCCTCCAAAAGAAACTCTCCACTGCTGAAACAATCCCGCCTGAACCCAGGCCCTCTCATGGGGTCTTCTTCTGGCAATGGGGGCTTTCTATCGCTGGCAGGATTCTTCTAGCTGTCGGAATCTTGTGCTTGGTTGGGGAGGGGGAGCAGTGGGGGACAAAGGAGGCTTCCTGTGGTGGTGGGGGATCAGTGCAGCCACCAAACACTCTGTGGTGTCAGGGAGCCTCAGTGGCAGGGGGTGGGGAGGGATTATTGCTGCTGCCAAAGCTCCCAGCAGCAGTGAGGAGCCTCGACGGTGGAGGGGCTTCAGCAACAGGGCACTGTGTTGCATATAGTTTCGGATGCTACCAACCATGTTGCGGCACAGAGATTGTTGAGAAGCCCTGGTCTGAGGCATACTGGCAGGAGAGGTGTGAACTGCAACTGAACACGCTGTATCTGTTCTGTGGATAAAATGAGGATTTCAGTTTACAGAGTTATTTCAATTATGTTTAATGTCTGTTTCCCTTTAAGAAGGGTGGAAAAAAGTCGCTATTATGCAACCAATATAAAATGCATTTTCAGCCAAAAGAATTGAAGAAGAGCTCTCTAAAGCTTGTCTCTTTCACCAGACAGAAGTGGATCCAATAAAAGATATTACCTCACCCACCTTGCCTCATAAATAAAATTTGGAAATGCTTTCATCTGACAACTGACACGCTCAGATCATCTGCAACCCACTTAGCTCTACTTTCACTACAGAAATTCAATGCTGGGAGTTTTGCTACTGCTTTGAATATTCTACTTAAACACTTTAACATGGAATCTCTCAGGGGAAGTGGAGGAATCCTCAGTGCTTAGGACATGCAACTCTATATCTCCTTTTCATCAGACTCAGATGGCGAGGTGCTACAGGACTTGGATGATAGTGAGCTGGCTGAGGCTCAATTCTGCAGCCAGATTATGTGGATCAGTTACAGGTAACTAGGAATTCACACAAGTTGTAAACGTGTGAGTGACATATTGACTGACTTCACTCAAAGGCAAATTGTAGTTATTCTATTGCTCACTGGATTACATCCAAACACACACTTTGATGTCCCTTTCGCTAAAATAAATGCAATCTCATTCTCTCAGATCCTGAAAAGTACTCTGCAAACCTATCCTTCATCATGAAATTATCCCTTTCCTTCCCCTGCAGCTCTGAGATCCCACATGTTTTTTATCTTACAGCTTTCAAAATACTTTGGTCACAATGTTGAGGTTCCCTTCATACACACGCCTCACGTTCCGTGCTCCCACTATGATGGTTTGTTTGTGAAGGTTCTGACATTCTTTTTCTTAGTGCAAACATCAGACAAAAGATCTGGTACAGCACCTTTATAACCACAGCCTGAACTCTTAATGGCCCGAGCTTCCTCCCCATTATAATTTGTCATGCCTTCTGACCTGAAGATTTCACCATCCAGCACCACAAGTGGATGATGTGATTTATGAGTTCTATGAATGACTTGGAGACACTGACTAAAACACAAATTAAAGATATCACTCTTATATTCGGAGCTTGAATGCAAAAGTTGGCTCTGTAAGCTCTTATAAAGAAGTAATGGGAAATAATGGCCTGTGTTCATAAAATGAGAAAGCAGCGCAGCAGGGCATTGAATTCTGCTCTTCTAATCCCCTGGTCATTAAACACACCATCTTCACCCAACATCCTAGACATTTATACATATAAAGGTCACCTGATGCTATGATAAAGAATCAGATTGACTATGTAATGGTATAGAAATGCTTGAGATTGAGTGCCTAGTGGACAAAGACTTTCCCAACTGCAGACAGTGGGTCAGACCATCTGCTGTTAGCCTCAAACTTAAAAAGATATGTTAGACAGGTCCACTGCATTTGAACTGGCTCAAATCAATGAAAATGATATAACTTCTGTCCAGAATCAGTTTGAGATATTAGCAGAGTTGAATGAGGAGGACAACCACAATGCTCTTTGGAATGAAGTAAAAATGATTATGTTCACAGCTGCCAAAGCACATATTCAGAAAAAGTCAGTGTTGGATTGCATCATAGTTAACTGAGATGGCGCAAAAATGACACAGAGTGAAAGTGAATGGTTTGGAAACGAAAGAACATAATTGATGATATGGGACTTCTAGGGAGCTTCCAGCACTCACACGTATGCCTCCCCAAATGGAAGACTCACACACCACCTATGAAAGGGAGGCTCACATTGGTCAGACTTCTTACTAATAGATTTTCCCAAAATCAACCATAATAAAAACTCATGATAGCAGATTCCTTACTGAGGGTGATAACATTAAACCCAAGTTGAGAGATGATGGCTTATCACAGTAGGACAGAACAGAGACTATGGAGTTAGCACCATCAATTTTGCAAGAGCAAGTGCTACAAGCGATTATGAAACTGAAACTTGGGGAAGCACCAGTAGTAAATTACAAGTAATTGGTGAATGTGGTACTGGTCTTATGTGAACAATTTGTAATTGTGTATGGCTGACTAGAAATTGGCCAGAGGACTGGATGAAGGGAATTTTTCTGCTCTTTCCAAAGAGAAGAGCGGTAGGAACTATTGTATTATCTCCCTAATATCACACATGAGCAAAGTTTTCCTCTACTGGAAGTTCTGCTCTTCTAGGATTGCATGAAATGAAAGGTAAAAGCAGAATTACCACCACGAAAAGTTGATTTCAGAACAGGCCAAGGCATACATGACCAAACTGCAAATATCCATCACATTACTTAAAAAGGAAAGAGTACAAAAACCTTATCTGATCATGTGTTCAATTGATTACTCAAAAGATTTGGTACGATTTGACATGACTGTTTTGGAGAATATGGGCAGACATGGGGATTCCAAAGCATCTCATTGAGTTCATCACAAGCCTCTATCATCACCAATACACAATGGTGCAGGTCTCAGTAGTCAACAGTGAATGGTTTTCTTCTGGCAGAGTGTGAGACAAGGGTGCATTTTGTCCCTAACCCTCTTCAATATATATGTAGAATTTATTACAAGACGACCCTTGGAAGGTTTTGGCAAAGTGGAAGGAGCTGGGGATTTCCATTAGTGGACACCTCTTAACCAGCCTGAGATATGCTGATGATATGATCCTGTTTACTCAACCCCTGATGTAATATAACAAATGTTGGCATTTAAAAATAATCATTGAGGAATATAGACTATTCGTAAATGTCATGTAAACAAAATGTATGTGCACTGACACAATTAACAAAGACTATGCAAGTGGACATCACAATTAATGGAAAATCTGTAGAAGCAGTAGGTTAATTTAATGATCTGGGATCATATATCCCCAGACGAAGAGTCTGTTCCAAAGAAACTGGAAAAAGACTAGCGATGGCTTGCTCAGTGGAAAGACAATGACATCTCAAAACTTATGAAGATGTGACTGGTGACGGGCCTACTTTTTTCCATAACGACTTATGAACGTGAATTTGTGGAAGTTTTAATGCTGCTGCCAAAAAGCAAATTGAAGCTTTTGAAATGTGATGCTGGCAGATACTCTTGTATATCTCCTGGATGGAGTAAAAGATGAATGCCTATGCTCAAAATATTATTAGAGAGAAGCAGACCCTGAGGGAGGAAATCAATAGTCACAAACTTATGTACTTTGCCACATTAGGCACAGAGATGGAAATAACCTTGAGAAAGTTATTATGGAGGAAATGGTGGAGGGTCATCACAGTGGAGAATGACCAGTGAGGAGATGGATGGTGTGCAACAGATCATTGGAAGGCCAGTTACGCAGTGCTCAGAGCTAGCAATGTATTGTAATGGCTTCAGACAATTCTGCTATGTTATCACTAATGTTCACACATGAATAAATGGATTTACTTAGTGTTTTATTGTGGTGGTTTGCCCACCATTATTCATGAAGTTTCAGAATTTAGAGATTAATTTTGGATCCGCAATTGATCTTGAAATCCCAGATGGCTTCAATGGACAACTGTGCCTTTTTCTCCTGTTTGCTTGGCAACCATTTTACGGATACAATTATGTCACAGTGGACACTGTGGATTCTGCTACTACACATTAACAATAATTCATTTTTCTATAGTCCTTTTTCAAATGGAACTAGATCAAAGTAAACTAACTGTTAATATGCAGCATCAAGGTCCACTGGGACGGTTCCTAGTTCACTTCGATCAATTGTCATACATTAATAGTTCATTAGCGAGCTTTGCTTAAGTTCTGTTTCAAAGAAGATTAGGTCAAAGCAAACTGATAACATGAGGGAGCCGACGAATTTTTTTTTGTCATAACCATATCATGAAATTGTCTATATTTTACCATGACTGTTCCATGAATTATGCATAATTTTACTGTGACAAAATCATGTCCATAACCATTTCCCTCTAAAGTTGGCATTGCCACAATAATCCATGCCATTTGTGAGTTTCAAGTGAGATTAATGCAATGCTTGCTGAGGGTCAGCTGATACCACTCATACTGAGTAGACCCTTGCTCCACAGCTAGACTCACTGATTTCAGTGGAATCACTTGCATAGTAACATGCTACTCAGTGTGTGTAATGGAATCTGGCTCTACATAACACTCTCTCTTGAGGACTATGTAGACCTTTGTGATTGCAGGACCACTGGCCATAATCTTTGAAAACTTGTGGAGATCAGGGGAGGTCCTATATCTTTCAGAAAGGGAAAAAGGAGACTCTGGGGAACTACAGACAGTTCAGCCTCACCTCAATCCTTGGAAAAATCATGGATCAGGTCCTCAAAGAATCCATTCTGAAACACTTGGAGGAAAACAGGGTGATCAGGAACAGTCAGCATGGATTCACCAAGGGCAAATCATGCCTGACCAACCTGCCTTCTATGATGAGATGACTGGATTTGTGGATGTGGGAATAGTCGTCGATGTGATATACCTCAACTTTAGCAGAGCTTTTGATAGATTCCCACAGCATTCTTGTCATCAAGTTAAGGAAGTATGGGTTGGATGAATGGACCATAAGGTGGATAGAAAGCTGGCTAGATCGTCAGGCTCAGCGGGTAAAGATCAATGGCTCAGTGTCTAGTTGGCAACCAGTAACAAGCGGAGTGCCCCAGTGGTCAGTCCTGAAGCCAGTTTTGTTCAACATCTTCATTAATTATCTGGATGATGGGATAGATTGCATGCTTAGTAAGTTTGCAGACGACATTAAGCTGGGGGGAATGGTAGATACATTGGAGGGTAGGAATAGGATTCAGGAAGACGTAGACAAATTGGAGCATTGGGCCAAAAGAAATCTCCTGAGGTTCAAAAGGACAAGTGCAAAGTCCTGCACTTTTGATGGAAAAACCCCATGTACTGCTAGAGGCTGGGGACTGATTGGCTAAGTAGCAGCTTTGTAGAAAAGGACCTGGGGGTTATGGTGGATGGGAAGCCTGATATGAGTCAACAGTGTGCCCTTGTTGCCAAAAAAGCCAATGGCATATTGGGCTGCATCAGTAGGAGTGTTGCCAGCAGATTGAGGGATGCGATTATTCCCCTCTATTCGGGACTGGTGAGGCCACACCTGGAATACTGTGTCCAGTTTTGGGCTCCCTGATACAGAAAGGATGTGGAGAAATTAGAAAGAGTCCAGCAGAGGGCAATGAAAATGATTAGGGAGCTGGGGCACATGACTTACGAGGAGAGACTGAAGGAAGTAGGCTTACTGAGTCTGCAAAAGAGAAGACAAAGGGAGGATTTGGTAGCAACCTTCAACTACTTGAAGGAGTACTACAAAGAGATGGGAGCTAGGCTGTTCTCAGTGGTGACAGAGGACAGAATAAGGAGCAATGCTTTCAAGTTGCAGCTGGGGAGGTCGAGGTTGGATATTAGGAAAAACTTTCTCATTAGGAGGGTGGTGAAGCAGTGGAATGGGTTACCTAGGGATGTGGTAGAATTTCCATCTTTGAAATCTTTTAAGGCCCGGTTAGATGAAACCCTGGCTGGGATGATTTAGTGGGAGTGGTTCTGCTTTTAGCAGAAGGTTGGGCTAGATGACCTCATGAGATCCCTTCCAGCCCTCATATTCTATCATTCTATGATTCTTTCAGTTGGTTGAGAATGTGGCGTTGATTGCCTAGCAGTTTTAACCACAGGAAGCAGATTCCATCAGTGCTCTGCATAAGGCACTGGCTTCTTGTTCACATCCAGATGCAATTGCATATTCTCAGATTAATTGTAAAAGCCTTCCTTGGCTGGGTTCCTACACTCTTGTAAGAACACGTGGGACTAAAACCTGGATCTATGTGAGGTTTGGACTCTGTATTGCCACTAGCAGCTTAGGCCTGGTTCCAGCTGAAGGGCTCTGTGAAGGTAGACACTTCAGGAAGTACCACCCAGCAGGACCTGAGGGGGAGCCCTCTACAGCCCACTGATTGGCTCACTGTGACAGTCTATACTATGATGGTCATCAGTTTTGCAAAATTATTATAAATCTTGTAGAAAATATGCCTTATAAAGTATCATCTGAAGACTCATAATCTGCTGATTATATCCCGTTGAAATATGTTGTAACATTTTATGAAGTCACATGATTCTACTGTATGATCGTTACTATAATATGCTATACTTCCAGGTAACACTCACAAACCACTTCTCAAAGACAAAGGCCCATTGGCGTGACAGCTAGGCTCTAAAAGGGCAATTACCTGATTAATCAGAGATTCACTAGCAGGGGAGCTGTAAACAAAACACTTACAATTCACCTGAAGGACAGCTCACAGAGGCTGTTCATCATGAAACTGCCTGATCCCATGGCCCAACAAGGACTTTTCCAGTAAACAGTATCAGGCTATAAGAAGGGGAAAAAAGTCTCCTGACCACCTCACCTCCCCCATTTCTGCTTAAAGCAGCAAGATCGTTTGGAAGACAATAAAACAACACTAGACTGGATGTGGTGGGGAGAGCTGTCCTAGCTGAAAAACTTCTAGTTTAGCATGGACTGCTGTATCTGTATTTGTATCTGTACTCCTATCTGTATCTGGCCCCATGGACTTGTGTATCTCCAACTTTTCTCAACAGTCTTGACCCTGTTCTTTCACCACTGATGGCTGCTCATCTTCTCCCCAGTCTGTGCTGCCCAGTGCAGTAGTTTGGGAGCTGACCTTATTTGTGAAGACAGAGACAGAAATACTTTAGTTTTTTTCTACATCATCTGGCACCAGGTTGCCTTCCCCATTCAGTAAGAGGCGCACACTTCCCCTGGCCACCTTCTTGTTACTAACGCACTTGTAGAAACCCTTCTTGTTATACGTCACGTCTCTTGTTAGCTGCAACGCCAGTTGTGCTTTGGCCTTCCTGATTTCCTCCAGTGTTTAATTGTGGCTCCAGAAGGGGACATGGTCTAGCCCCTGCTAAGACATGCTGTCTGGATTTAGGGGGAATCATTAGAGCCCTTCATGGATATAAAAATGTGGATCCGGAACCAGACTGCACCCGCCCAATGTCAGTCTTTATCTGATCCGTGATCCGCATGCCATGTTTTATGTGGATCTGGAACCGCATCTGCAACCGAGCTTGGGCTCACAGTCAGCATTTTAGCATTTGATTGGCTCATTCACCACATGAGTCCCACCCATTTTTTCCTTTTCTTCTTTGCTATTTGCATGCTGTGCTGTCAATCAGATTTCCTTGGCCACCAATGAACATTCTGATTGACAGCATTGCATACGAACCACAAACAAGAAAATGAAGAAGTGGGCGGGGAAAGTATGGGGAATGAGCTAATCAAAGGCCAGCATGCTAACTGATTGACAGTGAGTGGTGGTGTCTCTCCAAGCCTCAGCTTGTTGTTTCTGAGACGCTGATTGGCTGGCAGACCACCAATCAGAGCTCAACTGGGATTGGCGGGAGTGCTTCCTTGTTCCCCTGTGTGCTGTAGACGACTCAGATCATAGCAGCAGCTGCAGGAACCGTTCATAAAAATAGAATCCGCAGCCGTAGTCAATTCACAACAATTGGGCTGTGGATATCCGCACCTGCGGATGTGGTTACCCACGGATCTGAAGTGGATACCCACAGATCTGCAGGGCTCTAGGGATCATCTATGATTGTTTTTCAGGTTAATAATTCATTCTTTCAGTGATCTATAGGAGCTATGCCATGTTTGGTGTCAATAGAAAGGTTACAGTTTGTTAGGAATGATTATATGGTTTATATTTAGGCATCATATCTGGAGTAGAAGTTAAGAATGTATTTGTTATATTTGTGTTTCAACTTCTCTAAGTCTGGGAAACTCCACAGACTGGATGTCCACAGCCATTGTCTCCTTAATGGCCCATTAAGGAAGCTCCCAGGTATAGTGGGCCCAGAAAGAAACCTGTTGAGCCACTAGGACATGCCCATGTGACTCAACTCCATTTTGATTTGCAAAAACTCCAGACAGCATGGGGAAGGCCAGAGGTGATAAAAGGCAGCAGCCCCAACACCATTGTCTTCAATCGCCAGCCGACACCCATCTCTGGAACTATTAATCTGCGACTGGACAAAGGACTAAGACCCAACCAGGTACTGGATGTCTACCAGAGAAACTGATCAGGCCTGCAAACTCCTTATTCTTCCCAGGACTAGTTTTACATGGACTCTTAATCATTTGTATGTATGTGATTTGCTTTGACCCTTTAACATCTCTCATATTTTGTTTCTTTTCTTTTTATATTAAACCTTTAGTTTTAGTTACTAAAGGATTGGTTGGCAGTGTTGTATTTTGGGTAAGATCCAAACCTATATTGTTGTGTGTAATGTGGCTGGCACTTTGGGGTCAGGAGAACCTCTCTCTTTAAGAAACTGTGTGGCTAGGTGGGAGTCAAAGGATCTGATGTGCAACAAAGGGGGCTGTTTCTATTTTGTTATGCTTTATGATAACCAGTGTAGGGAATCAGAAGCATGGTATGTGGCTGATTGGGAGTCTGGTTTAAGTACCATCAGTCACTGGTTTTTGGGAGAGTTTGGCTCTCAGTTTTGCAGCTTGCCCTGATTTTTGCATGTTCAGGAGGTTATCCCAGGAGGTCCCAGTCACACCCTGGGAGAGGGGCTATTGCTCTGTTTCCACCTCCTGCCAGTCACCACCCAGGAGGGCTGCAAGAAAAGTGCCAGGTGGGGGCATTTAAGAAACACTGCTCTAGAACCCTGCGTGGGACTTTTTAAAAATTCTGCTTCCATCTGCTCATGCTGTTACAGCAGTGTGTCCTACAGGACCCGAGACACATTACAGGGCTCTCCCTGATGCTTCCTGGTACCCTGCCCTGGCTCAACCCCGACTTGCTATTCATCTCCTGACCACAAATTGGTAACCAACTCTGAACACAGACTGCCCATGACCCGGTTCTGATTGTTTACTCATACCACCTTTGCTCCCCTGCCCCCATCTGATTTCCTTCCACCCCCTCCACAGTTGAAGGAGGGGACTGGCCACTGTCCGTCCATTGGTTCCCTGAGGGCCTGAGACCTGCAGGACCAAGTCACAGGCAGAGAATCTCATGCTACAGGCCTAAGTGACACAGCTCACTGCCAAAGCACAGACCCTGTGCAACAGTTAACACAGTCGTAGGGAGAAGCAGCTACATGCCATGCCTGAACAGAGCACCCATGACTTAAAGCAATACGCATGGTTCTGTTGCCCGTCAGAAATTCCAGGGTACAATATTTATATTCCAAGTAATTTCTTAGTAATTATTAGATTAATAATAATAATAATTAATAATTAGCTTTTATTATTTTAGTTATTATGTTAATAATATTAACGTATTACTTTTTAGTAAATACAATGTTTATATTCCAATTGATTTATTTTATAATAATGTGGTAAAAATGAGAAAGTAAGACATTTTTCAGTAGTAGTATGCTGTGCCGCTTTTGCGTTTTTATGTTTGATTTTTGTAAGCAAGTAGATTTTAAATAAGGGGAAACTTGGGGGTGAACAAGACAAATCAGACTTCAGAAAGGGGTACCGTGGTCTGGAAAAGCAGAGGCGGATTAAGGGCTGCAGGGCCCTGGGCCCCTCCCTGTCTGCCTCCCCCCGCCTTGATCCACATTTCCCCCTCACCCCAAGCCTAGGGCCCTGGCCCTCTGCAGGTGGGCCAGCGCTGGGGGGGCCCTGGGACCAGAGGCCTGCCCTGGCCTGGCTGGTCAGCCCCCGGGGCTGGCAGGGCCAACTGACAAGTGTGGTGTAGCTTCTGGTGTGGCCCGAAGGCCGTGGCAGAGGCTGTATTGCAAGCCAGCCAGCCTTGCCTCCGGAGCGAGCAACCAGTCACACCAGCCTGCCCCATCCTTGGGGATGGACCAGCCAGCCCAGGGGCTGGGCAGGAGAATGGAGCCCGACCACTGGGATGACCGCCCCCCTCCCCCCAGTGTCAATGGGGCAGAGGGCCCCCACATTGTGGTGAGCCCCTGGGCATGTGCCCCATAGGCTCTTCTAGTAGTCCACCAATGTGGAAAGGCTGAGAACCCCTTGTCTAACAGTCCTGTTCAGAGCTGGATCAAGGCCTGGGGAGGGAGGCTGCCCACTCTTGTGAGCCCCCTTATTGCCCCTCCTGTGTGGGGGGGAGAGGGGCTGTGGCTCTGGAGCCCCAGCTGGCAATGTGGAGGGGGGTTGGGGGACCGTGGCCTGCACTGCCATGGGCCAGTGCTGCTGCAGGTGGGGGGCTGTGCTGCTACAGGGTGGCCACAGGGGGACGTGGGCCAGGCTGCTGGGGAAGGGTTCGAGGCGGGGGCACAGGCTGGCATAAGCTGGCAATGCTGCTGGTGGCTGGGGAGGGGTGGGCCAGATGCCACGGTACTCCTGCCCCACCCTCAGGCTGGCTGGTGAGCAGATCAGCCAGCCCAGGAGACTGGGCAGGCAGGCTGAAGGCGAGTAGCAGCAACTCGTCATTCAGGCTGGCTGGGCTGGATTTTGGGAGGGCCGCTGGGCCCTCCTTTAGGCCGGGGTCAAGGGCTGCAGCCCCTAAAGCCCCTGCCTTAATGTGGCCCTGATCCTGTTCACCCTGCTGACCCATGTTAACAGTTCATTAGAGTGCTTTGAGCCAGTCCAGTTTTAAAAAAAGGACTAGATCAGAGAGCTGTAACTAACTGTCCATGCTTATCAGTTGGTGAACGCAGACTGTTCGACTGTGGCAGGCTAGTGCAGAGTAGATTCACACCCCCAGCTTGCTGTGGTCTAACGGTTTGTACAGACAAGCCCCCTGACTCTCATCACCCCACAGTAGCTGACTGCCTTTATCCTACAGCATAAAATGTACCAAATGGTACAATGTAAGTTTACAGCCTGTATTCAGCAAAACAAACAAGGAGTCTGGTGGCACTTTTAAAGACTAACAAATTTATTTATCGCATGAGCTTTCATGGGAGAAAATCCCACTTCATCAGATGCTTGAAAAACTAAGTGGGTTTTCTCCCACGAAAGCTCATGCGATAAATAAATTTGTTAGTCTTTAGAAGTGCCACTCGACTCTGTTTGTTTGTTTTGCTGGACTAGAACAATGGTTTTCAAACTTTTTTTTCAGGACCCAGTTGAAAAAAATCACTTATGCCCACGACCCAACAATTACATCTTTGAGCAATGCAGTTTAGGCTTGTGGTGGTAGCTGCAGGGGGTGCCGCAACACAGTAACTGAGGGTCTGTGACCCAGTACTGGGTCCTGACCCATAGTTTGAAAACCATTGGACTAGACTAATGCACCTACCCCTTTGGAACTTAGCCTTAGACTTGTAGATCTTCGCAATATTAACACAATCCAAAACTAAGTGGCATTTGATTGTCTGTTGTACTAGAACATTACACGATGCAGTAAGTAAGACAGCATAGCTGGAGAACAAGCAGTTTGCATTCCAAAAAGCAGTGTTCTTGGAAACACCGGTTCATACAGGAAAAAAAAGCATTTGGTGAGGACTTGCTTTAGCAAATCTCATCAGCCATTGGAACACCTTGGCACTTCTTTTAATCCTTTACCAAAACATTACAAGCTAAAATGGGACACTGGCTGGAAAGCTTGCTCCTTGTCAGTTCATACAGCAGCTTCCAGCTGACAGTGCTGGTGCTGTCTCTCCTTTGTTTTCCACTCAGCTAGGCCATACTCCATTTCCTCAGTGAGCGGTCATTTCCTTGCAGGTAGATTCTGGTTTGAAGCAGCTGATCATTTTCTGTGGTGATATTTAGACTCCCTTATCCCAGAGCTCTCATGAGGCAAGGACTTTGTTCCGGTGTTTAGCACGAGAACACGGTGCACAGGCTGTGCAGTCACAGCAGGAGTTTGAGGGATGTCCTGCGAGGGCCCCTGAAGCACATTACAACGGATAGGTCATTTCCACAATAACTAGCAAAATGTTAAAGTAAAAGTGATGGCGTTGGTGGGAAGGGATGTAAATGAAGTGGACTGATGGAAAAGGTGAGGACAGGAATTATTCAGGTGGCACAAAGAAAGATAACTGGGAATCCTGTGATGAAAGGCCTGATTCCACAAGGGGCTGAGCATTCTCAAACTCTGTGAGACTGGTATGATTGAGGGACTTCAGCACCTTTTAGGACTGGGTTCAATTCCTTCACCTCGAGCAATTCCCTTAAACTCACTGTGCCTCAGTTCCCCATCTATCATATGGAGAGAACAATTCTTAGCTCTTGTCTACACATACAAGTGCTGTGCTGCTGTATTGCTTAGTGAAGATGCTACCTATGCTGATGGGAAACCTTCTTTTGTCGATGTAGGGTCTCCACATCCCCGAGAGGCAGAAAGGAAAAGCCCTTCCATCAACGTAGCACTGTTTACACCAGGAGTGTGGACCAGGCAGGGCCAGCCCGACCATATAGGTGAACTAGGTGGTCGCCTAGGGCGCCACGCTTTAAGGGGCAATGGAAGTGAAGTTTTTCCCTCTATTTAAAAACTATATTAATATGTTATCTCTTATAAATGAAAGTATTGCTCTCTGATGGGCGTGTCAAAGTCATAATTTGCCTTGGGCACCAAAAACCCTTGGGCCGGCCCTGAGCCCAGGTCTTAGTTTCTCACTTCCTTTGCCTGTTTAGATTGTTAGGTCTTCGGGGCAGGACTATCTCTCTGTGTATGTGCATCACCTAAAACAAAGAGCCCTGATCTGTGCCTGTGTTACAAATCAGAGTCATCCTCACCCTTGCCTTCAAAAGGCGCATGATATTTTCAAACGAGTTCTGAGATACACCAGCCATTATCTTCTGCCTCTGACTAGAACAATTAGTCTGTTAGGAGAAGCTGCCATTGCGCTGCAGTTCAGTGAAACAGATTAGGACTGCAGGGAACACATCTTCTATTTCAAAACTTGGTGAAGCAAGGACTTGCCAGAAGGAAAGTTCTTTTTTTTTTCCTTTTAATTTCTGGTTAATTTAACAAATCACTGCTAAGTGAACCTACACTTTTCAAACATTCCCTACACTCTAAAAGTACTCACTTTCTTCTGAATTCTAAAATGAACTCCATTTCCTAAGCTCTACTATCTGATGAAATGGGATTTTCTCCCATGAAAGCTAATGCAAGAAATAAATTAATTTGTGAGTCTTTAAAAGTGTCACCAGACTTAGGGTTACCAGACGTCCGGCAAAAGGGGGACATGTCTTCCTTTTTACCTTCACGCCCTCCGTCCAGCAGGTATTTTAAAAATACGTGATTTTGACCAGCTTTTTACTGATGATTAAAATTTCAGTTTTTTATATGAAGCTACTGTATATGCTTGCGTATAAACCGAGAATTTTAGGGTCCAAAATATGCCTGAAAAGCTGGGTTCGGCTAATCCGCGGATCCCAGCCAAAACTGGGGTGGAACACTGCCTTCTAGTGCGTTCCACCCCGGGGGGCCCCGCAAAACGGCAGACTCGGGCGGAATGCTTGTTCCACCCTGTCCAGCTGCAGCCAGGCTGGGGAGTTTCAAACCTCCCGCCCTGAGCATGCTCAGACAGAGTGGTTCGGGAGTGGCTCTGCCAGCCACCGCTGCAGCTCCAGACCTCCAGCCAGGTAAGGGGGGCTGGGAAGGGACCGCGGGGGGGGGGGGGGGGGGTGGGCAGAGGATTGGGGAAGGGGCCATGGCAGGGGGGCAGAGGATCATGAAAGGGGCCACGGGGGCGGGCAGAAGAGCAGAGAAGGGGCTGCGGGGGTGGGCAGATATTAATACTACATTTTCTCCATGTCCTCCTTTTGGTACTTCCCTGTCCTCCTTTCCATGCTTTGATATCTGGTAACCCTAACCAGATTCCTTGTTTGTCTATATACCATTAGACTGCCAAACATTTCAGCTGCTCTTTGATTGTTAATCGTTCCATTCTTTTATTCTATTTGACATTAAAAATGGTTTAGTGGTTTACTTCCCTTTGTATTTAAATGCACCGATTAGCTACATTTTATATTATACACTGCAGGTTTATTTTGAAGACGAAAATAGCCAAGAATGATATTATAGCCAACCATGATTTATGGGGCTATTATTTACACTGTGCATAACGTGTGCTTGAAGTGCAACAAGATGGACATTCTTCATATGTTCGGCAATATGTCCTCATTGTTCATTCCATTCCATTTGTGGAGGGAGAGAATTTATGGACCAGATCCTCAGCTGATGTAAATCAGGAAGGTTCCACTGAAATTGTGCTGAAGTTCACACCAGCTGAGACTCTGGTCTTACCCCTTTGTGGGAAAACGAATCCAATGTCCCCATGCACTGGCAAACTGTATATACCCATTTTCAGGAGACGATATAAAACTGTAAAGGTCACAGACTGGAGATGCTGAAAGGGGCATTCAGCAAAAATAAACAGAGAGAGGAGGACCATCTGTGCCTCAGCTCAGATGAGCAAATGGTAGTTGGCATAATCATGGACCAGCTGGGGTACCATTATCTTCCATTCCTCAAGAGACAGAGAGTGATTAAATCATCACCATTTAAGCACCAGTGGGTTTTGCAGCTTAACTGATAATGTGAGCTATAAAACCTTCCTATTTGAAATATAGTGTAAAAATGTGCACTTACTCACCTATATTCATGTTACTTTCTTAGCTAACCTCCAGCTATTCACCAGTACAAACCAGCAGATACTACACCAAAGATGGATTTATTTTATGGATCAATGCCCCTGTCTTCAGTTGATTTATACCAGGTATCAGCTTGTGATCACTGTTTTTCTACACCTCCCCTTTGTGGTAGTTACTATTCAAGCTGGTCAAGAAGATTTAGATTCCCATGCATTCCATCAGAGGAGGGAAGATCTGGAATAGCCTTCCAAAGGGAGCAGTGGGGGCAAAAATCTAGCTGGTTTCAAACTGAGCTTGATAAATTCATGTAGAGAATGATATAATGGGACAGCCTAGTTGGCAATTGACTGATCTTTGGCTCCTGATGTAGATATGCCGATTGGACGATTGATGGGATGGGTTCCGAGTTATTACAGAGAATTCTTTCTTGTGTGTCTGACTGGTGAGTCATGCCCACATGCTCAGGGTTTAACTGATTGCCATATCGGGGTCAGGAAGGAATTTTCTCCCAGGGCAGATTGGCAAAGGTTCTGGGGATTTTTTGCCTTCCTCTGTAGCATGGGGCACAGCTCAATTGCTAGTGGAGACTCCGTACCTTAAAGTCTTTAAATCATGGTTTGAGGATTTTAGTAACTTAGAGGCTTATTGCGGGTTGGGACGGGAGTGAGGTTTTGTGGCCTGCATTGTGCAGTAGGTCAGACTAGGTGATTGTATTGGTCACTTCTGACCTTAAAGTCTATGTTAACAATCTTTCATCATTTTTTGCCAAGGTATGAATGTTTGGATAAGCCTTTCCCCTCTACAAACTTCTAATTGATCCTATGCAGTGAAATATACCCCATCTGTAAACATCTAACACAAGACCTACGGGACATATAAATCTAATGTTGTCAACTCTGGCAATCTGATCACTATGCTCACAATATTTGGTGTTTTGTCTCAAAACCCCAGCTCCTGGAGTCAAGGGATTACTTGAGCATCTCAGTTTTAACAGGAATACATACGTTCTTTTATGACTGTGGACAAAAATTGGAAAATGTGAACCCTAACAGCTCAAAAAACAGAAGACAAATAAATCTCCCTTTTAAAAAAAAATCTCATAGAACTGTAAGACTTGAAGGGACCTTGAGAAGTCATGTAGTCCATCCCCCGGCACAGAGACTGGACCAACTATACCTAGACCATCCCTGACAGGTGTTTATCTAATATATTCTTAAAAATCTCCAGTGATGGATTGTCCTATCTTCAGCAGCGTAAAAGGATGAGCCATTCCAGCAGATCTTCTTGCAGCCCTGCAAGTGCACTCGGCTCCCCCAGTCCTGGGTCTTTTCAATCAATTACCAGACAGAGACTGGCAAAAGAACATGTATTTCCATCATGGGAATTGATTTACTAAGTTTTCTACAAAAGGTGATTTATTTTGGTAGTTAATACAGGTTACGCCACTCTGCCCCCCTCCCCATCCCATCAGCTTTGTCCCACTTCAGGAGGCCATCCCCACCTCCCAGCCTCCTTCCTGTTATGCTTCAAACAGTTACTCTGTGTCCTCCTAATGCAAGAGCCCTCTAGCTGTCCTCCTGGAGTAGGGTATACACCAATGAAACAGTCTCTCCTCACAGCAGAAATCCATCCCCATCATTTCCTTCTTGGGCTGGATTATAATTTAGTTACCTGTAGGATCCCAACTTCTTCTTCTGATGATTCCTTTTTCCTAAATTAATCCACAGGCGAGAAGGACCAACAGGCAACTTTCTCCAGGGTTACCATTTAGGTGGGGCTTTTTCCACACCCTAATTTTTGTGGCTGCAAAGAACAACATTGCTTACTCAGCATCACTTCCTGCACTGCCAACTTGAACAATGATGTTGCCTACCTGTGCCCCTCATTAGCCTAGTCTTTCTCAGCCAATAAGAACACAGAGGTATGGTAGAGCCAATAGCAGGGCTGGGTGCTTCTGCAACACTTTTTCAGTCTCGAAACAAACATGCCCAGCTGGTGGGAGGAAGAAAGGCAAGCTCTCCTCAGGTGCTGTGCTTAGACTGAAAATTTCATCATGATCTGCCCCTCACCTTCACATGTTGAAAGAACAGGAGCAAGCACCCTATGTGACACTGGTAGACACAGGGCTGCTCAGGCGGGGATGGGCCTGCTGACCCAGGCACATTCAGGGAATAATTATCATCAGAGACATTCCAGCTTTGGAAGTTTCAGGCTGCAAGAGCAGAACTGATGAATAATCACATGGACTCTTTCTCCACTGGGAAGAAATAAGCAAGCACTGTCACACCACAAATATTGTTTAAATTGCACTTAACACTTCCCCATTGTTTTCTAATGCTCTAATTTTTGGTGAATGGCAATACCCAGAGTAGCCATGTAGCCTGCCATTTAATCCCATTTGTCTGTGAGAATCTTTCCTTTGCCTACAGTGGGCTTTGGCTGGGTCAGGTAACCAGGTATGTCCACATAGGCTGTTACACTCATGCTGTGAATGCCTTGATCTTATCAAATCTCCCCAGGGTTGCACTTTTCTGGGACCTTTTCCCCAGAATGCTTTCTGAGGAGTTGCTAGTTCTTTGATGTGTGGATACAAGCTCCTGCTGTCCTTAAGCAGCCATCTTGTAGCTCTGTCTGCTGTGCTATATGTTCTTCTCTTTCAACTGGTAAGTAACCTTAGCTCCTCTTGTACTTGCTCCTTAATATTTCTGTTGGGGGCAAAGCCTCATAAATTTGAGTCCCTCAGTGAATTTCACTGAAGTGATGTTTATTCTCTAAAATCCTTTACAGCTACAAACTAGAAATCTCCTTCCAACTTAATCCTTTTTGTTTATCAGAATTATTTGTATAAAACCTTTAGTGCACATAAACCTAAGCCAGTCTGAACAGTTTGCAAGATTTGACTGCCAAAATTTGTTCATTGTAGATCCATGGTGCTAACACCCATCATTTAAATATATACAAGACAATGATTTTTTTAAGAGGGTTTTTTTTTTTTTAAATTTGGGTCTAAGCTACTTTTGACCCATCATTAATGTATTCCCCTCCATTTGTTAATTAATGCACATACTTTCTCGTTAATACTTCTTTCCCCCTTGACAAACTTTTAAATGTTCATCTTAACCCCTGCAATTTAGCATCAGCCCATTTATGTTAGTGGTGAAAGGTCAAGTTACAGCACATAATCTGAAAATTTCTTTCATGATGGATTAGAAAGCTTTCCAAAAATATCATGAGAATACATCTAGAGAGCATGCAGCTACTGTGCTGGCCCTGTATATAATGGAAACCACTTCAAACCAGGGGGTACCAAGGATCTGATTGAAAATAGTTCTTAGACCAAGATTCCTGGACAGTGTTTACAACCCAAACATTGGAGTACTTACTAGGACATTGAAAATGAAATGAATAAAAAATAGTAGAACTGATTATTTTTGTATATACTTAGAGAAGTGCAGAAAGTAAAGCACATAAGTAGTTACCTACTACATTAAATTTTTAAAACTTTTTCATTTGTAATGGCCTAAATCAGTGTTGTCATTATTGTTTGCCTAGTCAGATATGGGATTGGGTATATTGTGCTGAATTAGCTCCTGACTTGTTCTAAATTTACAAACAAGGAGTCCTGACTCATTTTTAAAGACTAACATTTATTTATGCCATGAGCTTTCATGGGCGAAAAGCTTTTCGTGTGCCCCTGGGAGGCTGCATCAGGGGCTGCCAACGCCACGTGACAACACCCCCCTCCACACACGCAGACTGTCTGAAGCGGGGCAGGAGTGCTCTTGGGCCCGAGGGCTTCCACTATTGACTGGGGGGTTGGTTCCCACAGTGAGGGGCCCAGGCTAGGGGCCCCATGGTAGCGATGGGGACCCCCTCATGGGGGGAAGCCCAGGACCCCCGGAATGGTTAATCCAACCTGCCCCTATGGTCCTTGACTTAAGGAGGCTTAAGTCGACCTAACTTAATCCCTGTCCAGAGACGTCGTTGCCGTTGGGCTCACAGGGCGTTGGCCCCGGGTAGATTAGCCTGAGCCCCGGATCTGTTTTCCCCAGCAGGCACATGATCAGACAGCCTGTTTGCAGGGGAGGTGGACCTAAGCTGGGAACGAGCCAGCTGCAGTGTAGCTCAGGCACTAGCAGGGAGAGAAGAGGGAACTTTAAATTCTCTCTCCCCTGCTGCACCAGCTCAGCCACGCAGCACTGCAGCTGACTCCTCTGCACCCTGCTTTAGTTAAGAGCACTTCTTCTACACAATACCAGTAAGTACTGTGTGTGTGGGGAGGGGGGAACCTGAAGGTGGTGGGGGGGGGTGTTGGGAGCAGGGGATCAATCCCCAGGTCAGTGCAGTGGGTCTGGGGAGCCGGCTGGGGATCATCCCCTGCCCTATGGGTTGGTGACCAGCCAGAGCAGCAGCAAGTTGTAGGTTGGGGATTGTCCCCCCCCCTTCCCCAAGGTGGCAGGTGGGGACTGGTCACCTTCCCCCCACCTGGTCATTTGAAGGGTGGGTGGCCTGGGGATCATCCTGCAGCCAGGAGTGCCAATGATGACCCTATTTATGAATTCTGCAGACCATATGATGTGCCTAAAATTTATTCTGTGCTTTGAAATGTGGTTTTCTTGTTTTTTCGTTTGTTTGTTGTTAATTAAGCAGGGGGTGGAGGGTGACTGGAGGAAACGGAGTTGTGTTTTTAAACTACTTTCTTGTGTTTAAGTTCCCCCTTGCCCATCCCAGGGTGTGAGTATGTAACAATTTAGGGTTGCCCTCTCTCCCACAAGTATTGGAAGGTGATTTTGGCCCCTGGTACAGGACCTGTCCCCCCACCTCTGCCCCCCTCACCTCCTGCCCAGTAATTAACCCTATCCCCTCAGTTCTGTCCCAAACAAAACCCCTTTAATTCAGGGATCAGTTCAGTCCCCCAACCTCCATCAGCTGCCTCCCATCCTGAAGCCATAGTACAGCTCCCCCATCCTCAGCTTTGATCCTCTTAGGGATCTTCACCCTCCCCAAGTCTGAGGGGAGATGGGTTTCAAATGAAGACACCTCTCCCACTTCCCAGGCTGGTAGGGGAGCAACTGCCAGAGCCTGGGAAAAAAATCCTAAGATTTGAGATTTCTATTGGGAGATCATGAGTGAAGCTTATTTTTACCTGTTAGAAATCATGTTATTTCATGTGCTTCCATTCTGGCATGTGTTGAAAAAGCCACAGTGGACTAATGCTTGTTATTTATGCAGGCTTAAAGTAAAAGTTTCAAATGCAAAGACTAGCCCCTGTAAGTATTTTGCAACTGCAGATCATCATATCAATTACCTTAAGCAAAAGTCAACTCTGGTATAAGAGGCCCCAGGAATAAGCTCTTTCACACTTCCAAGTGTCTTGTTATCAAACTTTCCATCCCCTCCCTTTTTCAAGGTGTGACTCTCTGAGATTCTTTGTTCCCTTCTCCTTGTTGTTAGGTGATTCTCTTTATTTACATTATCTTTTGTCATGTATCCAATCTCATCAGCTTTCATGCTGAGAGAGAGACACTCCACCCAGAGCCATATGAAATATCTGGGATGTTTCAGATCTATTGATCTATATACACATACCTGTGATGCTGCAGGAAACATGATACCATCAGACTGTTGGGGGGCCATATTATAATTAGAAAAAAATGTGAATGCGTAGCTATCACGTCTGCTGCTGGCCTGTGTTTCTGGGTACTGGGTGGCAGGCAGTAATGCATCCACACACTTTTTGTTGGTGCTGTGGGCTTCGGCCAGGCCCAGAGTGTGGGACTGACCGATGTTAGCCTGCTGGCCTGCTGTTGTGTACGCAACTAGTAGCCAATGTTCCCTCTAGGTTTGGTGGCTTGTGTGCAAAATTTTCAAGCCGTGTGAAAAACTTTTTCAGAATAAATTTTTGGGGAAAACTCACAAGACAGAAATTATAGGCATTAATTGAAGATAAAGTGATTGTAAATAGAATTAATTAATTAATTGTGTTTAATTAATTTAATTGGAATGAATTTGGAATTGAAATCTAATTTTAAGAAAGGTTTTTATTTAAAATTAATTTTTAAAAAGTTTTAAAAAAGAAGGGAGAGAAAGAAAAAAGAGAAGGAAGGAGGAGAAAAAGAAAAAAAGAAAGAAAGGAAGGAAGCAAAGACAGAAAGAGCAGGAAGGAAGGAAGACAAAGAAGAGAAAAAGAAAAAAGGAAAGGAAGGAAAGGAAGAAAGAAGAGAAAGGAAGGCAGGGAAGAGAAAGGAAGGCAGGGGAGAGGAAGAAAAGAAGAGAAAGAAAGGCAGGGAAGAGGAAGACAAAGAAGAGAAAAAGAAAAAAAGGAAAGGAAGAAAGAAGAGAAAGGAAGGCAGGGAAGAGGAAGACAAAGAAGAGAAAAAGAAAAAAAGGAAAGGAAGAAGAGGAAGGAAGGCAGGGGAGAGGAAGACAAAGAAGAGGGGAAAAAAAGGAAAGGAAGAGGAAGAGAAAAAAGAGAAAGGAAGCAGCCCCGGGGGTCTGGAGGGGGCGGTGGGGGCTGCCGGCCTGCGCGGGGGTCCCTCCTTGTCCCCACCCCCACCCCTCTAACCCGGGCCGTCTCCTTGTCCCCACCCCCACCCCTCTCCAGGCCTCCCTCCAGCGCCCCCTTACTTGGCCGGAGGCTGGGAACTACAGAGACGGCCGGCAGAGCTGCTTGCCGGCCAGGCCGCTCCCGCCCTGAGCACGCTGTATTTGCGCATGCTCAGGGCGGGAGATTTAAATCTCCCCAGCCCGGCTGCAGCCTGCACAGCTGGGAGGGAGCACCGGCGGGGACCGAACGCGGCCCCGGCAGGGCAGACAGACCCCGGCAACGGAGCCTGATCCTGGCCCCGTGCCGGGAGGCCGACGCTGTCGGGAGAGCGGGGCGGGGTCGGCTCTGGGCCAGGAAGTCGAGGCGGCCGGTGGGTGGGAGACTGGCAGCCTGCCCTGGCCGCGGCCACCCCGCTGCCCCAGACGCATGGGGCAGGCCGCAGCAGGGGCGGGGGGCGGATAAATAACCTTGGCGGGCCGTATCCGGCCCGCGGGCCATAGTTTGAGGACCCCTGGTGTAGACATAGCCTAGGATGGTGACAGTGATTGTGAAATGCTCAGGGAGATTGAAGGGGCTCTAAAAACAGAAAACTCATTAAAAACAGGGGATTTCTCCCCATATTCACTGGTAACATGTCACATCAGGACAGGATGCAGAGATAAAAGATGTAGACATCAGTAATGACTGCTTCTTGGAGCAGCTAGTCCTGAAACCCACAAGGGGAGAGGCAATTCTTGACTTAGTACTAAATGGCAAACAGGATCTGGTCGAAGAGGTGAATATAGCTGAATAGTTCGTTAATAGAAACTATAATGTAATTACATTTAACATCCTTGTAGGAGGAAAAATACCAGAGAAACCCACCACAGGAGCATTTAACAAAAATGAGGATGCTAACTAAACAGAAATTAAAAGGAACATTCACGAGTGAAACGCCTGCAAGTTGCATGGAAATTTTTAAAAAACACCATAACACAGGCTTGAGCAATATGCATACCCCGAATAAAAAATCCAAAAGAGTCTGAGAATCAAAAAATGCTTCTATAGATGAAGAGAATAAAAGAGGCAGCTAGAGACAAGAAGGCATCCTTTAAAAATTGTAAGTCAGATTGTACTGAGGAAAATAAAAAGGAATATAAACTCCAGGAAGTCAAGTGTAAAGGTATAATTAGGCAGAAAAAAAAATTGAAAAATTGAAAAGCAACTAGCCAAAGACACAAAAACTAACCAGAAAAACTGTTTTAAGTGCATCAGAAGCAGGAAGCCTCGCTGGCAATCCGTAAGGCCACTGGTCGACCAGGGTTCTAAAGGAGTGCTCAAGGAAGTGAGTAGAAGACTGTTGTGGAGGAGCTAAATTAATTCTCTATATCAGTCTTCTCTGAGGAGGATGTTAGGGATTCCCACACCTGAGTCATTTTTTTTAGGTAACAAATATGAGAGACTGTCCCAGATTGAAGTGTCAACAAAGGAGATCTAATATATATAATTATATGTATCATATGTAGTACTTCACATACCCAACCAGTGCCGTCCATCTCTGCACTGCTATTTTTAGCAGAGTAGTGTCCTACTGTCTCCCTGCTGCTGGAATTTTTCCCCACAGAGCCAGAGTCTTTCCCTGCCACAGGAAAAGCCTCCAGCAGCAGGGAAAGGTGCTGCAAGAAGGGCAGCAGCAGAAAAATGTTCTGGCAGTTTTCTGTTGGCAGAGCCTTTCTCCACTGCTTCCCCCATGCCAGAGCCTTTCACCAACACATGAAGCTACACACTGTGGTGTGGATGCTGCTTGCTTTCCTCTGTGGCAGGTGGCTACACATACCCTACATGCGGTTGCCAGTGCTGTACAGTGTCGCTGTACCTTACAAACAACACTGCTATTAACACACCCCAGAATGTTATCTTTTTTTTTGCAACCATCACATTTTTGGCTCACATTCAATTTGTGATCCACTATAACCCCCAGATCCTTTACTGTAGTACTGCTGCCTAGCCATTTATTCACCTTTTTGTAGTTCTGGATGCTTGCTGCTACACTGTTTAACGTCCACCCCCGGGGTGTTATTCATCGGGGGTTGCAAGCAGACGATGGGTTCTTTGTCCACCGGGATAATAGCCCGGCTTTGATCCGATGGAAGGGAGGAGGCACTGACAGTTACATCAGTGGTCAGGGGGACCAAATAATAGAGGGTTGAACCGATCCAGCCGACAACCCAAATGATTACCAGGGGGCCAAAGTATTGCTCCCACAGGAGAAGTAGGGAGAAAGAGAGGGGAGCAAATGAAACTAACAGAGATAGAGGAATCAATAAGAGGACAAGGTGAAATGTGAACAAGAAACATTTGTTTCTGGATACCATCTTTCAAATAATTCTTAAATGTTTTTAAAGAAATCCAATATACTTCTGGTTAATATTTATTTAATAACTGAGTTGCAACAAGACTTAGAGTGAAAAGATTTGAAGCAATTGCTCTTAAAGGGAAAGCGCTTTATTATTTTAAAGACTAAAATCTAGTTCTAATTATAAATTCCCTAAGACTAATACCCTTTTCTCCCCCAGGGTTTGGGGTTTGCTAACTAATGCCCTATTGCCCCAGGGTTCGGGGGTTCACCTACTTGTTCCCTAACCTTAGCCCAATACCTCTCAACACCATGGGTTCGGGGAGCTACCTAGTTTATCCAGTTGTTAAAAGAACAACCTTCCTGCTGCAATCCCATTAAGGGGACTGAGCCCCAACTATCCTTGGCTTAGTCAAGGAACCTTTAAGCCCTGACTAGCCTTCGCCTAGTCAAAGGCACCTTTAAGCCTTGACTGGCTATTAACTTTAAATGAACCAGCCTTCACCGAGGTCTGTTCTTAATATCTCATACTCACCAAACTTTACCAACGTGTCAATATCGTCACTCAGGCTGAAGCGGACTTCAGGGGGTTTCAAGGAAGGGGTCTTCTTCATCAATAACCAGGATACAAGAATGATAACCGGGGTCTCCGCCATGGAATTGGGGTGGGATGACAAGAGTGCCTTCGGACCGTGTCCTTGGGACTACTCTCGGAGAGTGTGCACAGCTCTGCCCCATGTCTCGAGGTGGCAGTTTTTATAGGGTTTTTTGCAGCCCTCAGCTCTTGCAGGGTGCATGAGCTCTTCACACCTCTGGTGTGGAGCAGGTGTTCAAAAAGCGAGGCCCCCGTCTCCGATATTTATTTTTAAAGACGAGACTCGGGGTGCGAGGTACGTCTCCCATATTTATTTAAAAATACGAGATTCGAGCCCTCGTGTGGTTTTAAAAACGGGGGGGGGGGTAATTTTTCCGAGTGGGCCTTGCATACTTATAAATAAGTATGTACCTTGTGATGTCTGAGTTCTGGTTTGCAGTTTAGGTGAGCTCTGCTTCTGCAGCTTTGCAGCTTGCTTGTCTGACCTTTGAAGATTGGTTCAGGCTTGGGCCTACTCTTGCTAACTACTATTCCTACTAAACTACTTATTTCTAATATAAATTCCCATTAACTATACCCACTTTCTACACTGGATTACATTTTTCCTTCCTAAGTGAAGTACTTTGTACTTGTCTGTAGTAGATGTCATTTTTATTGATTTCAGACCACTGCTCCAATTTATCAAGATCATTTTGAATTCTAATCCAGTCCTCCAAAGTGTTAGCAATCCTCCCAACTTGGTGTTCTCTGCAAAAGTTATAAGAATGTGCTCCACTCCATTATCCAGGTCCTTAATGAAAATGTTGAACCGTTCTGTCCCCATGACGGACCCCTGAGGGATCCCACTCTAGACACATCCTTCCATTTTGACTGCAAACCATTGACTACTCATTGAGTAAAGCTTTTCAATCAGTTGTGCATTCATCTTATACTTTTCTTCTAGGCCACTTACTCCTACTTTGTTTTTTAGAAAGTCATGTGGGAGTGGGGCTGTATCCAAAACCTCATTAAAATCAAGATATTTCATGTCTACTGGTCCTATGCATCAAATCGCATGACTATGGCGTGGGGGGGGGGGAAGGGATGGGAAAAGAAGAGGGACTGATTCATGGGTTTTGAGTACCGGGGTTGGCAATACTGTAAGTGGGGCATATGAGCACACAATCTTGATATATATGGTATCCCTCTGCACAGGGATTAATTCCACTTATAGAGAAGAACTGTGTGGATGGAACATACCAATCTGACCCTGAGAAGCCACAAATCCAAGTTTATGATTTGATTGTGGCATCACATTAGAGCTGGGCCTCATCTCCAGGTTCCAGGACCATAATAAGCAAATGAAGGGAAAATGCACTTTATTGTTAAGCCTGATGTATTGTGAAAAGACCTCCTCCAGAATAATAGTCTATGTTTAATGAAAAGAAAGGAAAAGAGAAACAAGCTGATTTTGGCACTTGGTAAATGCAGGCCATTCTCACACACAGGGAGATCATTTTACGAGGGCAAAAAGCAGGGATATTATTGATGAATCACTCATGGTATTAATGAAAAAAATAAGCTGCTCACTTTTGCAGCTAGAGTCCCACAGACCACTCGCTCTCAGATGGATGACAGCATCAGAAAGAAAACTACTGGCAATTTTATTGATGAGCCCCAACAAATATTAACCCTATATATATAAAAAATAAAGGATTGCAATTCACAGAGACTGGTCACTGGAAATAGAGAGAAAATTGTTCATTCTTAAAGCTCCTATTTAAAAAAAAAAGACAAATTTAGGAAAGATTAATGGCTGTTGTCACAACCTTCTCTAATGACAAACAAGGCTGTCTGGCCAGATCTTTGGCCTAAAGCATTCACAGCTTGGCCAAGCAGCCTAGGTTTGATCTCAGAAAACTAATGCTCGCCTGTCACTGTCCTGCAGTGTTTTCATTTGACCCTCTCTAACTGCAGTTGATTTAAGCACAGAGATATTCTGGGTGGTTTTATGATCAATAGTCAAGTTACTGTACTCCTCTTTCTCTTCCTAGTATACTGCACATTCAGTTCACCTTCTACAATGTATTATCTACGTGCCTATCCTCTGCTAGAGAAGAGAATACAGAGAGGGGAATGATTTGTTTTCACTCTATCACTTTTGAAACCAGAACAACAGTCGGGAGAAAGACATGGTCACATGGCTAGCATCAGAACTGACGCTATGCCAGAAGCCTGTTTATTAGTAAATATTCCAGAGTGAGTTTCATTGGTTCAGCATATGACGCACAACCAGACATCCTAGTTCAAAAAGATGATTCTGGTTTTGAAGAACATTCCTGTGTCTGAAGTGATTATATTAAATATAAGACGGTGGGAGGATTTTGGCGCTTCATCAAGCTCCCCGCTGCCTCCACCATCTCCTGCAACAGAGGGAAAGAAAGTGGTAGCAAGAATAACGACAGGAGCATTGAAAGATGCAAGCTATGTAATAGTGAATAACATGGCGGGATTCTCTCAGGTTCTACCCATGTGTGATGCCACTTGGAATAGATAGTGCACATCTATTTAACATGATCATCCTTCTTCCGTGTATGTTTCAAGCAGCAGCGAAATAATTAATAAAAACAACGAGAGTCCTGTGGCACTTTATAGACTAACAGATTTCTTCGGGCATAAACTTCCGTTGGCTATAACCCATTTCTTCAGAGGCAAGTGGGTTATAGCCCACAAAAGCTTATGCCCGAAGAAATCTGTTAGTCTATAAGGTGCCACAGGACTCTCGTTGTTTTTGCTGTTCACAGACTAACCCGGCTACCCCTCTGGAAATAATTAATAATATTGACATTCATGTTGTCATCCATGAGTTTGAAAATAAACATGGCTATAAAGGAATATGGGAAGCTTGCAGCTCCATAGAGCTGTCAGTTTTAGGCTCTCTGCAGGCTCAGAAACACATTACTGCAGCAGTTTGCAGCCAGATTATATTCTTAAGGGTTGTGTCACAACCATAAGGGTTAACAGACTTACATTATTATTATTATTATTATTATTATTATTATTATTATATTTTATTTAAATGTGAACTTAGATTCTAGAGGTCAAGATCAACACTTGCTTACATGGGTCTGTGAACTGTAAGGGGGCCTAACTAGCAATTTCTGGGTGCTCACAAAATGGAAGTTTGTGTGCTCAGGGACACCTCTGGGCTAGCATCACTGTCTCTGCAGCCTATGGAAAGAAAGCAGGGCTATGTCCCAGTCTTCTTTCCGTAATGGGAGAAGCCAAGCTAACTGGGCATGGTGAAGAATGGATGCTTTATGAAGTGGGGCTGTGGAGATAATGGAATTGAGTTATTGTACATCTGTCAGAACTTCCATGGGGCAGACACCCTAAATGTGGGGCTGTGTCTGTCTACTTATAATGCAACTTGGAGCATTTGGGTCATTGAACCCTCTAACTGCTGGTCCACCTAAGAGGTTTTATAACCTGATGATGATCTGGCTGGAGTAGGTGAAAGGATGTTCGGTAATGGTTGACCTGAAACGTCTGTATGATCTTAAGCATCCACTCACTTTTCATAGCAAAAGATGAACCATGGATTTGTCTCCTGACTTTGCTTTTTCTACAACCGGACAACAGCCTCTGGTGGTCACAAAGCATAAAATTCTTAATATGTTTCCTCAGTCCCACTTTTGGCCATGCTTGATCACAACAGGCATGCAAATTCCAACTACAAGTGACCTACAGAAACCTTGGAGGGATTTGTGGAAGGCAAGGTGGGATCCATTCCAGCCCAACTTGGAGATTCTTGTGTGTAAAGATTCAGAATTAGATATTTGGAACAGCATCACGGTATCAACCAAGCTTTCAGCAATAGAGTTCTGGTCACTGAAAAGAAATCTGTGTCTCAGGGATGTTGTCAACAATTCTTTTCTGGATGGTCATTTCATGCAACCAGACTGTATCAGTAATTTAAATCTGCCAAGAACAAACAGGAGGTTTTTAATGAGAGTAGAGATCTTTTTCACCATCTCAATCAAACCAGGCAACAGCAGTGGAAAGAAACTGTTTCCAAATTGAACTGCATGCATTCCAGTTGCAAAGCCTGGCAAGGTATGAAGAGAATGAGCAGAGGTTCTAGCCTTGCCAAGAAGGACTACCCAGTCACAGCAAACTCCTTTGCATCCCAGCCTGTGGCCACTGGCCACGCTCCAAATCCAAATAAAGTTTTCAGCTGTGCAGTTAAAATGATAGCTGCTGAGAGATTACAGCTCCAAGTGTGGAGCCAACCTGAAGGCTGGTTATACATCAATAGCAGGATGGCTGGGTGCCTGATCCCCTATTGAGATAGCCCCCATGACAGTGCCTCATGATTGTTCCTCCCTTTCCGACCCGCAGGGTTCAGAAGTCCCCATCAAAAGCAACCGGAATCAACAGTTTATGAACGAAAAATGGTGAACGATTTATCTGGAGCTTTTCCAGTCTACAATGTCTGAACCTCTGGGGTCCAGAAAATCTAGCTGGAAATCTAGTTGGAAGAAGGAACTCTTTTCATGAGATTCCCAATATTTGGAGCACCTGCTCAGGTTAGGCAGAACCACAAAAGCAGCTTCTGTCAGAGAGTAACATCTTAGTGCAGTAGTACCAGATCAAGTCTACCAGGGCAGAGAAGAACAGGAGTGAGATGTAGCAGGGAAAAAAGTTAGACTCCACATCTCACAGAAGACTCACTTTGGGTTAGTTCAGAAGCACCAGCTGGGGGTGTGTGTGTGTGTGGGGGGGGCTGTCTTAGTGTTTCTCAATGGGATCTTCCTACCCCCAGCCTGACTGTAGTCTTGTAATAAATGTGCCCCCTGAGCAGTCTTCAGTGAGGGACTGATTTTCGGGGGTGTTAAGCACAAACAGCTACAATGGGATGCATGGGTGCTCAGAATATGTGAAAATCAGGCCCCAGGAGGCAGACAAAGCAAAGTAAAGGGAAAATAACTCTGCCATGGCAGCAAACATTTCACCAGGGGTTTGCCCCGACGTCTATTTCCACTACTTCTTTAGGTTCTTCCTCAGTATTTATCTGACAACAGTAGCCCATTTCCCTGAGAAAATAGATCCTTCTCTCTTGACACTATCACTTGGTGATTAGGAGGAAGCACAGAGCCTACAAGGAGTGGAAAAGGGGAGGGATCAGCTAGGAAAGCTACCTTTTGGAGGTCAGAACATGTAGAGATAAAGTGAGAAAGGCAAAAAGTCAAGCAGAAATGGACATTGCAAAGGGAATTAAAACCAATAGTAAAAGGTTCTTTAGCCATATAAATAGGAAGAAAACAAAGAAAGAAGAAGTGGGACTGTTAAAAACTGAGGATGGGGTGGAGGTCAAGGATAATTTAGGCATGGCTGAATGTCTAAATAAGTACTTTGCATCTTTTTTTAATGAGAGTGAATATGAGCTGGGGGATAGAGGTAGGGAAGCTAATGGGAATAAGGTCATGAATGTGGAAATTACCATACCTGAGGTAGAAGCCAAACTTGAGCTGCTGGATAAGACTAAATCGGGGGGCCCAGACAATCTCCATCCGAGGATACTAAAGGAGCTGGCTCATTAAATTGCCAGCCCATTAGCAAAGATTTTTAATGAATCTGTAAACTCGGGGGTTGTACTGTATGACTGGAGAATCGCTAATATAGTTCCTATTTTCAAGAAAGGGAATAAAAATGATCCAGGTAACTCCAGGCCTGTTAGTTGGACGTCGGTAGTATGCATGATCTTGGAGAAAATTTTGAAGGAGAAAGTACTTAAGGATATTGAGGATAATGGTAACTGGGATAAAATACAACATGGCTTTACAAAAGGTAAATTGTGTCAGACCAACCTGATCTCCTTTTTTGAGACGATAACAGATTTTTTAGATAAAGGGAATGCGGTAGACCTAATTTACTTAGATTTCAGCAAGGCATTTGATATAGTTCCACATAGGGAATTATTAGTTAAGTTACAGAAGATGGGGATTAATATGAATATAGTAAGTGGACAAGGAACTGGTTAAAAGGGAGGCTACAGCGGGTCATACTGAAGGGTGAACTGTCAAGCTGGAGGGAGGTTACCAGTGGAGTCCCTCAGGGATCTGTCTTGGGACTGATCTTGTTCAACCTTTTTGTTACTGACCTTGGCACAAAAAGCGGGAATGTGCTAATAAAGTTTGTGGATGACACCAAGTTAGGAGGTATTGCCAATACAGAGAAGGATCGGGATACCATACGAAAAGATCTGGATGACCTTGTAAACTGGAGTCTCAGGAATAGGATGAAATTTAAAAATGGGAAGTGCAAGGTCATGCATTTAGGGACAAATAACAAGAATTTTTCCTATAAGTTGGGGACTCATCAATTGGAACGGACTGAGGAGGAAAAGGATTTGGGAGTACTGGTTGATCACAGGATGACTATGAGCTGCCAATGCGATGTGGCCGTGAAAAAAGCTAATGCGGTTCTAGGATGTATCAGGAGAGGTATTTCAAGTAGAGACAGGGAGGTGTTAGTGCTGTTGTACAAGGCACTGGTGAGACCCCATCTGGAATATCGTGTGCAGTTCTGGTCCCCCATGTTTAAAAAGGATGAATTCAAATTGGAACAGGTGCAGAGAAGGCTACAAGGATGGTCTGCGGAGTGGAAAACCTGCCTTATGAGAGGAGACTTAAGGAGCTTGGCTTGTTTATCCTAACCAAAAGAAGGTTGAGAGGGGATGTGATTGCTCTCTATAAATATATCAGAGGGATAAATATCAGGGAGGGAAAGGAATTATTTGAGTACAGCACCAGTGTGGACACTAGAACAAATGGATATAAACTGTCCATCAGGAAATTTAGGCTTGAAATTAGACGCAGTTTTCTAACCATTAGAGGAATAAAGTTCTGGAATAGCCTTCCAAGGGGAGCTGTGGGGGCAAAAACCATAACTGCTTTCAAAACTGAGCTTAAGAAATTTATGGAGGGGTGGTATGATGGGATAGCCTATTTTGGAAATTGACTGATCTTTGGTCTTTGGCTACTGGTGGTGGACATGCAAGTGGCCTAAGAAGGGAGGGTAGATGGAGTGGGTTCTGAGTTATTACAGAGAATTCTTTCTTGGGTAACTGGCTGTTGAGACTTGCCCATGTGCTCAGGGTTTAACTGATTGCCATATTTGGGGTTGGGAAGGAATTTTCCCCCAGGTCATATTGGCTAGGGCTCTGGGGGGTTTTCACCTTCCTCTGTAGCACAGGGCATGGCTCACCTACCAGTGAATTCTCTGTTTTTTAAATTCTTAAATTATGTTTTGAGGAGGTAAGTAACTCAGTTATAGATTAGAGGCTTATTACTCGAGTAGGAGGATGAAGTTTTGAGGCCTGCATTGTGCAGTAGGTCAAACTAGATGATCATACTGGTCCCTTCTGACCTTAGAGTCTATGGCTATGTCTACACTTGGAAATTTAAGTCAATTTTAACTAAGTCGACCACTTAGTTAAATCGACTTAGTGAATCTACACTTAAATTTTAAGTCGACTTTGGGGGGAACTTACAAAGTCGACCTAGAGCATCCACACTGGATGCCTAGGTCAACTTCTAGGGGCTAGGGGGATCTAGGGCAAGTTCACGGGGGTAGGGGGCTCAGCCTTTGCCCCATTGTACATAGGTACAATGGGGCAAAGGGGGTCAGGGATCCTGGCAGGGCATAGGGGCAGGGTGGGCAGGGCTCTGCCCTGCCCTGTGGGTGGGCATGCCAGGCTCCCCCTGTGCCTCCCCTGGCAGGGAGGACATTGGTGTAGTCGTGGAGTAGCCCTAAGTTGACTTAGGGCTACCCCATGTCTACACTGGCTTAAGTTGACTCTAGGGAGTCGACTTAAGCCTTACGTCGAATTAATTTGAGGTTTAATAAGGTCAACTTTATTTTCCTTAAGTCGACTTAAGCAAGCTGCTTAAGGTGACTTAAGGAAACTGTAGTGTAGACGCGGGGTAAATTAAGTCGACTTAAGCAAGCTTAAGTCGATTTAATTTTCAAGTGTAGATGCACCCTATGAGTTTTATTTTAGGTATTTTCTAACAATTATCAGGGGTTAAATGCCTTTGTCTTTTAACTGATGATGTTGGAAGAGAAAAAGGCTGGTTTTGAGACTAAGGGCAAGTCATAAAATATCTTGTGTATCTGCATTTGACCTCCCTACTCCTTGCACGTCCACTGAACTGAATTGAAAGGAGGGACCGGCCTTCGACTCAGCACTACGCAGTTGCTGGGGTGGTGTTCAGTGACTGAACTCCCTGAGCAGCTGAGTGGGTCTTCACAGACCTGATCAGTTGATCAGGAAGTTTGAACTGCCCGTGAAAAGAGGCCCAAAGGTACTGGACTGGGAAGAGATCTGGGTTCAATGCCTGTGGGACCATGGTCATCTCATTTGGTTTCTCTGTGCCTTCGTTCCCCATTTCTGAAATTGTGATGATAATAATATGTCCATTCTCCCACCCTCTGTGTGTCATGTCTATTGTCACTAAGGTCAGTGGGTCTATCCAGGGCTGCAAAGTTAGGCATGTGTTTAAGCTTTTGCTGGTCCAGTGCCTAAAAGCACATCTACATTATGCCAGTGTGTAGCCTACCAACATGGCAGCCCAGCTAGCCTGGGGATAAATAGCAGTGTAGACAGTAAGGCATTGCTTAGGTGAGTAGAATGGCGTGCCCTAGGGTAAGTGTAACCTTCGGGTGGGCTAAAATTAATTCAATTGCCCTTCTCCAGTGCCTCACAGAAATAAACCCCAATCCCTATGGAGAAAGCAGCTGGAGACCCAGGATCCAGTCTGTACGGGACTCACAGCAAAGATTGCTCAAAGTTACCCTCTCACATTAAAATACTACTAAAAACAAACATAACAATAAACTTTATTAAGTACTAACTAAATAAACCTTATCCTAAGAAAACAAAACACAATTAACCAAGAACAATCCCTACAGAAACCCCTGCATGAAAGATACCCAAGAGTCCCAAAGTCCAGGTGGAGTTCACCCAACTCTCAGCTACAGTCTCTGTTCCAGTGTAGAGGCTTGAGTGGCAAGAAATAGCTGTCCTCTTCTTCTTTCTTTGCAGGAATCTTCTGTAGCATTCCATGCAGGCTTTTCCTTCTCCTGTGCAACCAGCCCTCAGTCCCATATGCATGTCTGCAAAATCTGTTGCAAATGACTCCATTCGAGGGAGAAAACATCTTGTTCACTCCTGGCTCAGCTTCTCTCCTGAAAACTGAACACATGGGTTCTTCACAGAGCAGCTCCTGCCTGCTGTCTGCACAGACTGCTGCTCTCATGTGATCTGTCTGACCACACATCACACCAGCAGGGAACCCTGTGAAGCATGCTCAAATATTGCTACCACTCCCTGTTTCTGGAAGTTTCTAGTTGTGGGTAGCTAATCTGCCCAGCAACAGTAACCCACCCTCAGTAGGTCTGTTGAAGAGATAGCCTTTTTTAGGCATATGGGTTACATAAGCACCGTACATGACATCTTTGACATCTAAGCAGTCACCTCCCATTTCTGTATGGCTAATCTTTTTAGCAGCATAATGTTCTGCTGCTTCCCTGCTGCTGGAGCCTTTCCTTTCTGCAGGGAAAAGCTCAGAGAGGGGGAAGCAGCAAGGGGGAAGTTCTGACAGGCACAGTACAGTGGGAAAGGGCTCTGGTAGAGGGAAGAGAAAACAAGGAAAGACTGGTGGGGGTGATGCAGTGGGGAAAGGCAATAGTGAAGTTTCCATCAAGGAGGCAGTGAGGAAGGGCTACAGAGGCTCTAGGTCTCTAGGCGCCACTGTAATAAAAAACTGCTAATAACAATAATAGAAAAGAGAAGGTAATGTTGTTTGAGACAGTCACAGCTTCGGCCTCTCTCTCTATTTTATTATTATTATTGCAATAGAAACTTGAGGCCTGACCAAGACCAATATCCTCTGGGGCTGTGTGTCAGACACGCACAAAGTGATGGACAATCCCTGCTCCCAAAGAATTTATGATCTGAATAGGCAAGGCAGAAAAAAAGCATGAAGAGAAACATATGGAGAGCGGAAATGAGTTGCCCAAGGTTATACAGGTGGCAAAGGCAGTACCGGAACGCAGGCCTGCTAAATCCCCCTTGCATGCCTAGCCAGTCGATCAAACTGTTTCTTCACTCGTAGTTCTTGTTTTTAGCAATAGTCAGATGTCCACAGACCACAACTCTTCCGGATACGATATAGGCAGCAGTTAGCCCACTGCCATTATCAGCTTGAAATAACTTACTTTCCACAGGATATCCAAGAACTATATCCAGTGCAATTTCAATCAGCGGAGTGTAAGCAATAGCCACATCTATCTGAACTACTGAAACACTGGCAGCCAATGCACGCCAAGTTAATCACTGGTATATCTGGAGACTGCCAAGGATATAATAGCGTGATAATGAATTTGTATAACCAGGCCTATAAAAACTTTGCTTTTTGTTCTCAGGCATTTTAATTGACATAGAAATACATTTTAAAAGAGAAAGCAGGCTTGATGAGGTCAGCTTAAATTCCTTAGTATAATTACCAACTCCATTGAACACAAATCTGAAATCATTTATGTTAAGTTAATAACTTATGCCTTTAGTTTATAAGCGCTGCATTACGTTTCAGGCAGCTCAGATCTTGGCTTTGCTGAAGTGGCCTGGCCTTTAATGAATGTCTCCCCTTGCTTTTTCAGTAACAGTTCTTTCACAGTGGTGGGTTTCAAATGGCGATGCAGGTATGGTTTGTTTAAATCACTGTAAATTAGAATAACTTTTTTCTGGCTGTTGCATCTTTATTGTAAGTCATCTGGTTTTCTTTCCTCAAAGAAAGTCATTGCATTGTAAAGATCAGAGGTGAAAAATACTCAATGTGCCATCTATGAAAGACCCATGCTAGATTCCTCTTGGATCAAGGGCTCTTTCAGAGTCTTCCAAGGCATTCAATTGAGGGGAGGGGGGTTGTGTGTGTTCTTTTTTTTTGTTAAGGAATGCTTTATGGGGTTAATCCTGCAGGATGCTGGGTGCTTTTTGGATTTATATTTGAACTATATGGTACCCATTACTATAGTATCTAAGTGTGACACTTTGGGGTTCACCTAGGCCAGTAAAGGGTTCAATCACCACCCGCCTTGACGTTCTCAGTGGCTTAAACGCTGTATTGCCGTGATTCACAGCCTGAATATGAGCAGCCAGTATACAAACAAGAAAGTTTCTCCCTTCTTGCTCAGGCACTCTTTCCAGGAAGACCTCAAAAACCCTTTCAGTCACAGGTTCTCCGGTTGTTAACAAGAGAACAGAGATCTACTTGATACCAAATAGAGGGCATAGGCACAGACATGGTTATAAACAAAAGTAAAAATGTGTTTCTAATGCTTGGTCTGCACTTCAGTCTGCAGTCGACAGGAGATACCCACGTTATTGTATTGACTGGTGTATCGCCCATTGACTGACTTACACTGCTGTACCGCGGTGTCTCCGCTGTGCTGGCGTCAACTGGAGACGCCCGCTGGTCGATGCAGCCTTGCTCCTTTTGGGGGGTGCGGGGGTGAATTAATGGTGTTGACCACAGAATACTTCCGGGATTGATCGAGCAGGCTGTGGAGATTCATTCAATCAATCTCATGATGTCGATTTGTGCAGCCTTGGCAGTGGTAGACATACCCCAAGACTAAAGACTGTTGCAGGAGGCAGTAGGAACAGACTGGCCATCTGGCAGTTCTGGAAAAGGCCAGAGGGACTGGGGCATTCAAGGGCTGGTGAGCCAGACTTCAGGGAAAAAAACTATGGCCTGTCCCTGGAACCTTTCCTAAGAACCTCCGGCTGGGCCTGGCCAGAGCGTGGCAATTGCTCCTTCCCTCCTAGCCCCATACCTCTCTCACCACGTGGGCCCAGCCACACCCTGGCCAGGGCACAGCAGCTGCTTCATTCCCCCTCCCAGCTCCACCCTTCTGCCAAGCCCCACTCCCACCATGTGGCCCCAGAGGCAGCGCCCTGGCTGGAGCACGGCACCCACTCCCCACTCCCAGCTCTCCTTCTTTCCCCACTACCCCACCCTTCTCCCATTTCCCACTGCATGCACCCAGTGGCGGTAGCCTGGCCGGAGCATGGTGGCCACTCCCTTCTCCCAGCGTAAGCACAGAAAAATAATTTGGCATAGAGCCCACAGCCTCGTTAAGCCAGAAAGATTCTTTCCCCAAGAATCAGGCAGCATAGATAATACTGAAGAGGTTTATTCACGATACCGGGAAGACTGACAGGACAGCTTCAAATTGGTGATGTTACAGTGGTCAAATATATATGCTTCTCTGTCAGTTACATAATCCACTTGGAATTCTTTACCTGTTTACTTACAAGTACAGACTTGTTCCACCCAGAGAGCACAGAGGTGATAATGACTGATGCAGAGACACTTTAATTACATTAAAGGCCGTATGGCTACATTTAGGGTGGGGTGGGAGGATGGGATGGAGAGGAGGGTCCTTACAGCTAGTCAGAAATGTATTGTTCCCATCTAGGCCAGAATTTCTCAATAGGCAGCTGGCCACTGCCTTACTGATTGTTCAAGCATCCTTGTCCTTGGGTGGGTCTTGTATGATTGTTAACCTGAGTTTCATTTCACAACTTACTGGCAGGAAAAGTATCCAAGCTGTAACAGACAAGATTTGACAGAGAAAAGTCTACAGAGACAGAAAAAACATTAAAGCCTAACAGCCTGAACTTGGGCCAGCGTGCTTTAAATGCCGGGGCTGATTTTTAGTCCCAGTCTGTCGCTAGGAGGCAGGAAGACTTCATGTGAGTGCAACCTCCACCCCATATCTGCATTGTTCTTTGCCCATCTTCCCCCGCTTGCCGGCCTTCTGGCTTTGTTTATCTTGCATGTAAATGTTGGGTTTATCGTCTGAGGTCACACCTTGCTTAATTCACACTGGTGTCAAGCCTGTGAAAAAAAATCCTTTTTTCTAGGGTGGGCTGGGTTTAAGCACTGGTTGCCAGGTGCATCTGAGGAACATATTCCAGCATATCTGTTCAGTTTTCCCATGTTAACTGTCCACATGTCACACAAGAATATTTGTGACCTGTGAGTAACTGTAAAACAAGGCATATTACAAGACACTTTTAAAATAAATATGACACCAGTGTGTGGGATACGCTGATCTGGACAGGCCGGCCGGGGCTCAGTGCCACATACCAGGAAGCCTCTTGCTTGCTGGCACAGTGGTCCTCTTAGGGTGACTCTGAGCACCTCAGAATCTTATGTGTATTTATCCTCACAACACCCCTGAGGGAAGGGAGGTGCTATTTTACAGATGGGGAACAGAGGAACAGGGACAGTAAGGGTCCAATTTTTAAAGTTAGCCACCTAGTGGGATTTTCAAAGCATCTGGGTCTCTGATTGCCATTGACTTTCAACGGGTGTTAGGTGTCTAAGGTGCTATCAAAAATCCCACTAGGCACCCATAAAATCTGTCCCTATCCAGCTTGCCCAAGATTACACAGGAAAGCTTGTGGCAGAACAGGGAATTCAGGTCTCCCAAATCCCAGGCCAGCACCATCTGTCCTTGGCAAGCTTATCATAAGAATATTTTTCCCCCATATGCACCTTTTAGTATCCTGGCTAGCGGACATCTTTCCAGTACTGCTTTCCCAGCAATCTCTCTTCCAAGCTTGTACAGGTTCCTTTGAATTTGTTCATGTGAAAACATGCATTCATCAAATAGAATATTTTGAATACTATCCCACCTGGAAAGAAGACCCCAAGAGTGTCTATTTACCTCCTGTTCTGAGTTGTGGAACGGAGAAGAAATTCCTTTTTACATCAGGAGAGCCGCCTATGCAGCCCGTTCTCTTCCTCCCCTCCCCCAGCCTTTCAACCCTGCCCTCATCTCCCAACAAATCAATCTTTCCCAAGGATGTCATCATGTCTCTGTGCGACGTATTAAGATGAGTAGGGAATAATGCTCGGAGGAATGTGCTGAACCAGCTGATCCTTTGCGCCCAGTAGGATGCACAGACCAAAGAGGCATCTGCCACACGTGTCACACAGATGAAGCCAACTTTACAATCAACAACTGCTCTAGACAAAGGATAAAAGCAGCTTCAACATAATATATCACTCAAAGGGCTCTGGATCCATCCCCCACAGCCTCTCTCACCAGGTGGTTTACTCAAAGCTGAACCCTATTTCCAATTAAAGGGTTTCTAAACAACCCTTTATTATTATTATTATTGTCTGACAATGTTGAATAACACTGGCTCATTCCCATTTGTTAATCCAATCTAAAATCGTAGCACAGACAGTTCTTCCCTGTGACATGTTCCTATGTTTTGTCTGTTGACATTTTGTATAGCTATGCTTAGCTTTTGGGGGTATTTTTAAATAACTCTAGATTTGTATCTTAGGCCTTGTACACACGATCAGATTATCGCGCATTAAAGCTCATTACCGCGCGATAGCAACAACGGCGTACACACGTGCAACAGGGCTCTTGCGCGTTAAGTGCCTTGTTGTCGCGCAATCCAACAACCACTCCGACGAGAGTGGTAACAGCTGTTGCGGATCATATATTGCGCGTTTGAGCTCGTGTGTACGCTTACCGCGCATTGACTGGAGTCCGGAACTGTCCCAGCATTCCCAAGTCGTCCTCTCTGGTCTCCCCCCCCCCACCCGCTCTGTGGCCGTGACGAAACTGTCCCCGCCCTGCCCCGAACTTATTCCCGGGATTTTCAAATTTCAAGTCTGTTTCACTTCCTGCTCTCTTCCTCGTGGAGTGTGTTTGTGCTCCGATCATCAGTAGCAATGGCGGCCCGCCGTGGAAGACGCGCACCCCTTTGGAGCACGGCAGAGGTGCTGGACCTGATCAGCATCTGGGGAGAGTCCGCCGTGCAGGCGCAGCTACGCGGCAGCAGGAGGAATTATGACACATTTGGCATAATTTCTCGGGCCATGTCAGAGAGAGGGCATGATAGAGACACAGTGCAGTGCAGATCAAAGGTGAAGGAGCTCAGAATTACCTATCACCGAGCGAAGGAGGGAAACCGCCGTTCTGGATCAGCGCCTGCAACATGCAGGTACTATAAGGAGATAGAAGCCATCCTCAGCGGGGACCCCACAACCACTGCCAAAAGTCCCGTGGACACTTCAGCCCCTCCTCGTCCGGTGATTGCCAGAGCCGAGCAGGATGAGGACGTTGTTGAGGAGGAGGAGGAGGAGGAGGAGATGGAGGATGACACGGAGGAAAGCGCAACCGCGTGTAGCCAGGAGCTCTTCAGCAGCCCCGCTGAGACGTCCACCCAAGGCTTGAACTGCAGCTTGTTCTCTGAGGCGGCAGAGGGGGGTTCAGGTAAGTTTCTCCTTCATTCAGCTCTGCTCCTGCTAAAATATCATTGTCTGGGGTGGGGGTGCTTGCGGGTCCCCGCTGTGCACGCTATTTACTCTGCATTCATTAGCAGGGCATCAATACAAGCAGTGATTGTAAAATAATCATCTGCATTTAGGTCAGAAAAGGTTTCCTCGATGTACCTCCAGAGCCTAATACTCAGGTTAGATGGGAGAGCGTTTGTGTCTGCGCTCCCAAAGACGGACACTCTGCCTCTCCAGCTGCAAAGCACAGCCCTGGGAACCATGGCAGCACACAGTGCAGCAGCATACGGTCCCGGCCTGCTACCGGCGGCATGTAGGAGATGTATTCTAGATGGAAGGGGCACTCTGAGGAGAGGGATATTGGGTTCCATCTGTGTGCCCTCTTCCGATTCTTAGCCCCCGGTAAGCCGTCTATTAGAATGTACCTTGTCTGCTTCAGCGCAGCGTAGTGTGTTGACCGCCCTGTACCTTCCAGTGGAATGTGCTACTGGAAGGTTACATTGGCTATCTATGCTATGTGTTAACAATGTCTATATTGTTATTTTTGTATTAGAATTGAGCTTCACAAGGCCGGTGTCTACCCCAGCTGACCGAATGAGAAACATTAGGCGGCGTTCTCGAAGAAACAGGGAGGATATGTTTAACGACCTGCTGAAAGCAACACAAGAATCCGCAAGGGAGAATAGAGCCTGGAGAGAGGAATCCCAGCAGAGGAGGCAGAAACACAGGGACGAACTGATAAGCGTCATGAAGGAGCAAACAGAACTGCTGAAGAACATGATAGCTTTGCAGTCCCAGGCGATAAATGTCCGGGCTCCACTCCAGACAGTTCAGCCGTGTATGCCTCCCACACACCGCAGTCCCTCAAAGCATTTCTTTGAAGGCCACCCTCCACCCCGGTACAGGACAACATCCAGCCCCCCCCCCCCCAAGCTACTTTTACGAGACCCGGAGCTACACCAACCTGTAACCCCACCCCCATCTTTCAGGTTTCAATAAAAACAGTAACAAATACTTTGAAGAATGCATTTATTTATACACATTACTGAAATGATCCTAAGGTGCACCTCATGCGTCATGGAACTTAACTAGGGAAGGGCATCATTGAAATGCTCCCTGAGTGCCTCCCTTATGCGAGCAGCTTCTCCTTGTGCCACCCTAATACTCCTAGTGGCTGGCTGCTCGAATGCTTCCTCGAGGCGCTGTGCCTCCGTAGCCCACGTAGGGGAAAACTTTTCTCCCCTACTTTCACAAATGTTATGGAGGACACAACATGACGCAATCACGGCAGGGATCTGGTCCTCCGCCAAGTCCAGCCTCCCATACAAACAGCGCCAGCGCCCTTTTAAACGGCCGAAGGCACACTCCACAGTCATTCTGCAGCGGCTCAATCGGTAATTGAACCGCTCCTTGCTGCGATCAAGGTTCCCGGTGTAGGGTTTCATGAGCCATGGCATCAGTGGGTATGCTGGGTCTCCGAGGATGACTATGGGCATCTCCACCTCCCCCACTGTTATTTTTTGATCAGGGAAAAAGGTGCCCCCTTGCAGCTTCCGGTACAGACCAGTGTTCCTGAAAATGCGGGCATCATGCACCTTTCCCGACCACCCAGCATTGATGTCCGTAAAACGCCCCTTGTGATCCACGAGTGCTTGCAGCACCATGGAGAAGTAGCCCTTCCTGTTGATGTACTCGGTCGCGAGATGGTCTGGAGCCAAAATAGGGATGTGTGTGCCGTCTATGGCTCCCCCGCAGTTAGGGAATCCCATGGCAGCAAAGCCGTCCACAATCTCTCGAACATTGCCCAATGTCACTGTCCTCCGTAGCAGGATGCGATTGATGGCTTGGCACACTTGTGAGAGGGCTAATCCGACGGTGGTCCTCCCGACTCCAAACTGGTTTGCAACGGACCGATAGCAGTCGGGAGTCGCCATCTTCCATACAGCAATCGCAACACGCTTCTCCACAGTTAGGGCTGACCTCATGTTGGTGTCTTTCCGTCGCAGGGCAGGGGCCAACTCTGAACACAGTTCCAGAAAGGTTGCTTTCCGCATTCGAAAGTTCTGTACCCACTGCTCGTCATCCCACAGCTGCATAACAATGCGATCCCACCACTCGGTGCTCGTCTCTCGCGACCAGAAACGGCGTTGCACCGTGTGCAGATGATCGGTGAAGGAGCTGAGCAACGCGGTGCTGTTGCTCTGCATGGCATCGATCAGCCCCTGCTCCTCGGTGTCCTCATCTGACTCGGAGCTCATTGCGTACTGAGCAACAAGCCGAGATGTATTCAGAATGTTGAAGGCGACAATGGAGATCATAGCAGGATCCATGCTGTCGCTGTAGCGATTGATTGCAAGTGGTGCGTTGCGTCACTGCAATGTTGAAAATAGGCGCGAGTTGCTATTGGCAACGAGGAAGACGCTAGGGGAACACAAAGCACCATGGGAAACTGACACTTTACCCATGGCGCTTTGCGTTCCTTTCCTTCATCCCATGATTCATAGCGCCAACTTAGGGGAAAATGGAACGATGGGATAGGTGCCCAGAAGTCATTGCGCTCAACCGCGATAATGCGTGTAATTTTGTTGCGTTGCAGGGAGCAACGTGTGTACGCGTTGTCCCGCAATAAAGGTCACGTGAGTTTTGTAGCGCGATTGCCTTGTTGCGCTTTAATCTGATCGTGTGTACATAGCCTCAGTTGCTGTCAACCCTCTGGGCAAAATAAGGGAGCAAAATAACTGAAAAGCCCTCCAACCATTTCCCCTGGAATCTGTTAGTGTCAGAGAAATAGAAGCATCACAGGAAGAGTCCAGGGAGGACTGTCATGTTTAATATGCACAGCCTGACACCAGTCCAGTAGATTCACATGCTAAGAAATAAAAGTCCAGTAATTGTAGTATCTTGCGGTGGTGGTTAGACTGCCTGCCAGCCATAATGAATTTCCCTGGACGATGTACAGTAGAACCCACTTACAGTGAAGTCAGAGAGAGTGACAGTTTATTTACAGTGAAGCAGACAAAATGTAGAAAATTGTTTCAGAGTTTGCAATGTGAAAATTGACATTCTAGTTTGCTGGGTGTTCTATTTAACCAAGGTATTTATGTAGCACCAACCGTTGTAGTGTCCAGCTGCTGCTGTGAAAATGTTTTATACAGAGAGGGAGATTTTCAAAAGTAACTGCTTTCCTGCCATTTGTGCCTTTGAAAATCTCAGCCATACTGTATCATGTATGTTAATATACACGTGCATTTTGCAGTTTTCACTAATCACAAATCAGTTTACAAACATTGACTAACCAAGTCTCACAACAGTCCCGGCACATAGGGGAAGTAGTATTAATAAACATTTGTACTGTGCTAGGTTCTCTTCACATTCAGAGTAAAAAGTATTTTCTGCCCATATAGGTGGAGACAAATAGGGCTTCACAAGAAAACAATGGACAAGATTAGCCAGCTGGATAGGAAGGTGCCTCAGCACAACAGCCATCTATTCTAACCAGGCCCGTTTATTAGGGAGAGAAAAACTGAGTTGCAGAGAGAATTTAAGTGACTTACCAAAGACCATCCAGCAGAGCAAGTGAGAGTCAGGATTAGAACCTAGTGACCCTGACATCAGTCTTGTGCTCTAACCACTACACAACACTGCCAAGTGATGCAGATGTCCAAAGGTTAAAAAAACTCACAAGGTGAAGTTTTCTAATGCACTGAAAAGATTTAGGAGCATAAGACCCATGGAAAATCGCACCCACGGTCTAAGAGAGAGAAATAAACTTATCTTGTTCTATCACTGTCAATTGGCCTTATCGTCCAGAGAACTTTTCAACAATGGATTGACAGTAGAGGAAGAAGAAATTACAGTTCAGATTTTCAGATGCAACATTTTACCTATATCACTATTACTACAGGTGAAGAAAGTCTTCCATTGTCTAATGATCTGTGCTAGATATGATGAAATATTAATTAAAAAAAATTGCCATATCATCACAAATACCATTTAAGAATCAATCCCACATCCATTTTGGTGAGTCTTGCCAAAATCAATGTTTTGTGCACCCCCTGGCGATTCTGTGGCAACAGCTAACACTAATCCTAGGGTTGATGCCACTGATAATTCTAGAGCACCCATAGAAATGCTGTTAAGGTCCCAAAGACCCCTTTTCAAAGGCACTATATAAAATGCAGCTGTGTCATTTTCATTTCAGTTCATGACATATGACAGGGAGGGGAAATAATCAATGTTTGTCAAGTAAGAAAAAGACTATTTCAATAGGAAAAATATTTTCATGCTTCAAAGTGTGTGAAAAAGATTAGAAAAATGTTACATTGTGTGCAGAAAATTCTCTAACTGGTGTTAAAATATAAAATCAGAATGGAAACTGCTTTAATAATAATGGAACTATGTCCTATATACAGTTTCCTACACTGAGGTCCTGGGTAAAAAAAATTCAAAAATGCGTAAGTGACTTTGTTCCAGAGGGGTAGCCGTGTTAGTCTGTATACAGTAAAAAGAATGAAAGTCCTGTGGCACCTTAGGGTGCGTCTATACTTGTAAATTAAGTCGACTTAAGCAAGCTTAAGTCGACTTAATTTACTCTGCGTCTGCACTACACTTTCCTTAAGTCGACTTAAGCAGCTGCTTAAGTCGACTTGAGGAAAAATAAAGTCAACTTTGTTAAACCTACTTTTAAGTCAACTTTCTAAAGTCGACTTAAGCCAGTGTAGACGCAGAGTAGCCCTAAGTCGACTCTAAGTCGACTTAGGGCTCTCCAGGACTTCCTCACTGCCCTCCCTGCCCTCCCACCCTGCCCCTATGCCCTGCCAGGGTGCCTGTCCTCCTTTGCCCCATTGTACCCAGGTACAATGGGGCAAAGGCTGAGCCCCCTGGCACTTGGCAAGGGGTGCCCCCCTGCCACCGTGGACCTGTCCCAGGTCCACCTAGCCCCTAGAAGTCGACCTAGGCATCTAGTGTGGACGCTCTAGGTCGACTTTGTAGGGTCTCCCCTAAGTCCACTTAAAATTTAGGTGTGGACATGTTAAGTCGACTTAACAAATTCGACTTAGGTAAGTCGACCTAAATTAACAAGTGTAGACATAGTCTTAAAGACTAACGAATATCTCCGGACATAAGCTTTCGTGGGCTGCAACCCACTTTATCATCTGGCCTCTGATGAAGTGGGTTGCAGCCCACAAAAGCTTATCCCTGAAAAAAATTGTCTTTAAGGTTCCACAAGATTTTCGTTGTCTTTGCTAAGGTGCCTAAGTCCCATCTTCGAAAGTGGCTTTGATGCTTCTGGACAGATTGTAAAGGTATTTAGATGCTTGATGATACAGATAGGCATGTAATGGAATTTTAAAAAGCATCTAGGCACCAAATTCCCATGGGTCTCTAGCCCTTTTGGAAATTCTGTATCTGTCACAAACAAGGCTACTTTTCTGAATCTGTTGATCAGGTAAAAGGAAATGGGACCATCCTGAACCTTAATGTGTTCCTAATTGAAAATGAAGATGAACCAAATCTTTTCTGTGTTTGAAAAGGTCTGGTAAACTTTTGAAACAATTACATTTCATTTCCATATTGCTCTTCTGAATTCTATCAGAAATCAGCAGAGAAGGGCAGAACTAACTCCCCAAAGATCGTTCTTTATGTATTTTAGGCCCAACCTAAAATACTGGAGTTCTCTGAAGTAGCAGATTCTAGGGGCTTGGATTGTTCAGATAAGGTTTGGGTAAACACTTGGCTTTGGATACCTATTGGAATAGAATTTGCCAATCCCAATTCAAATAGAATTAAGGAGATAGAAAATAGCCTCAGTCTGGATTTTGAAACATTGAGAGTTAGACTTGAGTATGTTTGGATGAAGAGTTTTGGTTCAGCCTATGTGTATTTTCTACCTTGTAGAAGTCCTCCTGAGCCGATGGCGTTCCTCTGTGTTGGAGAAGATTAGCAAATAATCACTACATTTAGTGGTATACAAGGCATCTAGCAAAAGCCTGTGTTTGGTTTTTGCTCTCGCCTTGAGATTTTTACAAAATAAAAGTGTAAAGCTCTTTAAAAACTGAACTCCATAAGCAACCTTAAGAATGGTGCCGCTACAGCTGTTGCAGAACACATCCTGTCCTGCCAAAGGAAGAAACCCGCCAGGATCCATAATCTCATAGATTGATTGGTTTTATAGACTAAGGACCACTCTGATCATCTAGTCTGACCTCCTCTTCAATGGGGTAAATTAGTGCCTTCTGTCAGATTTCTCCAAACCTTCCCAACAGCCACTATCCAGTTGTCGTCCCTCTTTGAAACTGTTCACTTCTAAGGCTCACAGAATTATTTCCACAGCAGAGCCTGCAGATGTTCTAACCTTGAAGATGTGTGCAGCACCAGTAGGTCAGGGAGGGCAATTGCCAGAGAAGACGGCCAGAGCATATATCAAGTATTTAGATTCCGCACCATAGTGCATATAAAATAGCAGCAGTGTAAATCCTTTAGAGTTAGCAGCGTTTGTGCGGGTTTTTTTTTGTACTATTGGCTCTGCAATGCCATTTAGAGCCATGACACCGACAAAGGAAATCTTAAGGATCAAAGAGCTGCTGCTGCGCTCCTCACTTCAAGGAGAAATTGGTAGGAAAAGTCATGTGGTAATAAAAAACAAATCAATTCCACATTCCTCCAACCCCCCCAGTTAGTACTTTTCACTTGATAGTCACTAAGCACTTTACAAACACTGTTGAATTAAGCCTCATGATATCCCTGTGTTGGAGGCAAGTGTCGTCATGCCCATTTTACAGATATGAAGGCTGAGGCACAGGTGGCTACATGGTGTGACCATTACTAATGGCGAGTAGCACCTTATTCCATAAATAGTCCCCTTGACAGCAGTTGGATTACTGGAGGAGTAAGCACTGGAAGAGTTAACCCACTGAGCTGGATCTTAAATTAAGTGAATTACCTAAGGTCTCTTGCCTACAGCTTTCAGGATAATTTGTGATGGGATTCTTGGGATCCAAGTCCAAGGACCACATGCAGTCCAAACTCATGCAGTCCAAACACGCTGGAGGCAGAGTAATGCCCAGTTGATTAGTGCCAGCCATCTACTAGCTGAAGTAGGCTACTTCACTGTGCAGGAGAATGAGGGTCAAAGGAATAAGTTCCTTTAAGGGGGTGGGGAGGAAGAGTCAGTGAGGTGTAGCAAGCACATAGGAGATAGTTTATTGATTCTTCAGGGAACACCCAGGTCCTTCTGCTCCCAGGTTCGCTAGCTTGCAGCCAGAGGAATACAATTTGTGCTGCTCCATATTACCATGTTACAATCCATGTTACTAGCTTGTTAAGCCATTCATGAAATGAGCTGCAGACTTCCCTGCAGAGATTGTATGGAAAGGGTTTGTGCCTCTGAGGAAGCGTCTTTCTGATGATGCTCCAAGGTTTCATTGGGTCTGAATGCAATCGAGGCTTAATTAAGGAAGCACAAAATAACTGTCAGGGCTTATACAATAAAAACACATCAATAATTTGCCATACAGTGACACACCTCCCAGCACCATAATGTTGTGACAGTTGCATCACAACATAGAGATGAGCAAGTTAATCAAGCCAGACAAATATTTGTAACCGGAAGCTGCTACAGTTGTGTACAACTTGTACTGAAACCTGAAATTCAGTGCACTTGCCTTCTTCCAGGTTTCATTACAAATTAAGAAAGTCAAGCCAGGTTCATAAATCTGTTGAGGGAAATTGAGCTGTTTCAAGTGATCCAGCACCGATCGATGGCTTTGAATAGAAACGACATCACACTTGGTTCAATTCCAAATCAGGGCAACCCAGAGTTTTGAGATAAGTTTTAATTTGAGTTTTGGGGCTGTTCAAATGCAACACCTAAGTGCAAAACCAGAAAATAAGGTAGGCAAAAACTCCTGCATGATGAAGCAGCTGAGTTAGGACACCACTCCACTGGCAGCCCTAACTCATGTAACAATTTAGAGCTGGTCAAAAAATTTCTGATTTTTTTTTTTTTGGCTGAACATGCCATTTCATCAAAATCAAAACTTTCTTTTGGAACATGCAAACTCTGAGGAAAGCTTATTTAAGAAAAAAAAAAACCTAAATACAAATTATTTTGATTAGGTTGAAAACATCGTTGATTAGAATAAAAGCTTTAAATTCGTTTAAAAATTACTTCATTTTAAGTATTTTTTAAATTGAATTAATTTTTTTAAAGTAAGAATTGGAATGAGAGGTTCTGAGTTTATGGAAATAGAACTTCTGAGTGACTTGAAAACTTTTTAAATTAGTTCTGTTTCATGGACATTTAGAAATATATGGGGTTACTTCCCTAATTAGGAATGAAAAACTGCAAAACCGAGGCAGGAGGCAGGTGGGCTGTGAAACAGAAATTGGGATTGCTGCACAGCTCAAGTAGCATTACAGCACATGAGCCAGATGGTGTAAATCAGCATAGCACCAGCTAAGTCAATGGAGCCACATTGATTAACACCATTGGAGGACCTAGCCCCCCTTCTAAAACTTTTCCACAGACAAGTGTTTGGGGAGATTATTTGTCGATCTTTTCTACAGTGAGGCAGCGTAATGTACAGCACTAAAGCTCACTTAACAAGCGATTCCCTTCACTGGTGGGTGCTCTCAATCTGTACGGTACATCTATCCTGTGCATTATCATGATGGAGATGCAAACTGGGAACAGTTCATCTGGCTAATGATCTAGGGATTGATCCAAAGCTCAGTGAAGACAATAGATGGCTTAGTCTTACCATTGACCACAATGGGCTTTGGTTCAGGGCCGTAGAGAGCAGAAAGGGTGCTAAACTTGTCTTAGCTCAGGGATCGGCAGTCTGAAAGATAAGAAGAGCCATTTTGGAAATCTCTTCAATAACTAAGTGGTTTGAAAGCTGCAATGGGTGTAGACTTCTGGGCTGCGTCTACACTTGTAAATTAAGTCGACTTAAGCTTGCTTAAGTCGACTTAATTTACCCTGCATCTATACTACAGTTTCCTTAAGTTGACTTAAGCAAATTGCTTAAGTCGAGTTAAGGAAAATTAAGTCGACTTTATTAAACCTCGTTTTAATTCGACTTAGGGCTTAAGTTGACTTTTTCAAGTCAACTTAAGCCAGTGTATACCTGGAGTAGCCCTAAGTTGACTTAGGGCTACTCCAGGACTCCACCACTGCCCTCCCTGCCGGGGCGGGGGGAGAGTACAGGGGGAGCCTGGCATGCCCCCCCACAGGGCAGGGCAGAGCCCTTCCCACCCTGTACCTATGCTCTGCCAGGGTCCCTGTCCCCCTTTGCCCCATTGTACCCATGTACAATGGGGCAAAGGCTGAGCCCCCTGGCACTGGGCAAGGGGTGCTCCCTGCCCCCGTGGACCTACCCTTGGTCCCCCTAGTCCCTAGAAGTCGACCTAGGCGTCCAGTATGGACGCTCTAGGTCGACTTTGTAAGTTCCCCCCAAAGTCGACTTTAAATTTAGGTGTAGACACACTGTCGACTTAACTAAGTAGACTTAGCTGAAGTTGACCTAAATTTATAAGTGTAGACATAGCCCTGGTGGGGAGCTGAGCCAAGGGCACCTGTCACGGGATCTGCTGGTGGGTGGGAGCCCAGAACCAGGAGCGGGCCCCCATAGGGTACTCAGGTGATGGTAGTGAGAGCCTGGAGCCTAGTGCGGGCCACCCGCAGGGTCCCCCTGTGTCAGGAGGGGTCTGGGGCCTAGAGCTTGGAGCCACCTGAGGCTCTGGAGCCTCAGATTTCATACCTCCTGCCTTAGCTAATCGCTGTTTTGTGCTTATCTTACATGTTGTAGCACTAGATATGTACACACAATTCTAAAAGGAATGTGAAAACTTCAGACATCATCTCAGGTTTTTTAAAAGGTGTCAGTTTTATTAAAAATTTAAGACTGTCATTTTTCACAGGCAAAACATCAGATTTTGGAGTGTAAAGTGGACCTGCTTTCACTTTGGGAATATTCTTGTTATTAAGCCAATGATTAAATAAAACCCACGGTATTTTTATGCATTATATTTCAGAACTCTAAATTCCTTTTGCATCAAAATCAATTTACATCAAATGCATGAAAACTTTCATATTATGGTTGCAATATGAGTCATTTCCAGGAAATATGGTGGGAGGAAATTGGGGATTGTCTAAAATAGGTGAGAAAAGTACCTCTTGGAAAATTTTGCTCACTCTTGCACATCCTTCCTAGTCCATCCTGGGAATCTTATTCTGTACACCTGTTAATCTGGACTAACTCTACTGAAGTTTTGCCAGCACAAAACCACTATTAAATAAAGAGACTTAAGCAATCCTTTCCTTTGTCAATCCTCTGTGGTGTTCTGTTCCCAGCAACTCGGGAGATACGCCAATCTGGAATGTGGCAAGCCATAAAGAGAGTGAAGCAGGCTGATATTATCTCAGCTATTGGATATAAGAAAACAAACAAAAATACAAAGGAAGGAAAATAATCTTGGCGCAGATGGTCTTTTTTGCACATTGCTTTCCATCCACAGAGCAATTTAATTTTGAGTCACAGCATAACAATGACATTGTTACAAATACGAACTGCTTTGGAAATATTACTGCAAGTGCTGCTATTTAGGTTTGGTGTTGTTATTGACTGCGTGGACAAGTGTTTCATGTACTGATGTAAATAGCATCTGGATTAACATCGAGAGAACAACACGTGAAAGAGTTTGATGGCTGAAGAAGTAGCACTAACTGTCACATTTCCGCACTCCTGTCCTGTAGGCATTATGAATTCAGACTGTGGGAACCAATAGGCGTGTCTCCATGAATCATAAAAACATCTGACGAAGTGGGTTGGAGCCCACGAAAGCTTATGCCTGAAGAAACGTGTTAGTCTTTAAGGTGCCACAGGACTCTCGTTGTTTTTGCTGCACCCAGACTAACACGGCTCTGGGAATTGTCACTCTGCATGAATAAGGACTCCCAGAATTCTCTTCTAGAGGGGACCCCAATGACATGACTAGAGCAGCAGAGAAAGTCTCTGTTTCCTTGTTGGATGAACAGATTTGCAGATCACACAGCAAGGGGGGAAGAACCGGGACTAGAACCCAGGAGGTCTAAATCTCGGTCTCCTGCACTAATTGCTCAGAAACTTTCCCCGGGCATTCAAAGCAGCCTTCGCTCAGTGATTATAATGTTATTTAATCCATGGTGCTGGGTTACTTACAGTCTTTGATTTAACACTACACACCCAAGCAGGATTTACTCCATTATGAGGTTATTCTTTCTACTATAGCGGCACCTTGAGAACCCAGCTGAGAACAGGACCCCATTGTGCTAGGCACCGCACATATACAAAGTCATTTTCAGTACCAGCTCCAAAAACCTCACACTCCAAATAGAGATTGGAAGCATGATGGTCCCTAATTTGTAGGTGGGAAGCTGAGGCCCAGAGAGATGAACTGATTTCCCCAAGATCAGATGTGAAAGCTGGGGTAGAGCTAGGAATTAAACCCAGCTTTTCAGAAACCAAGTCCAGAGCCTGGGTTAACTCTGGGTGCAGTGAAGACATACGCATAATGGGAACATAGCAACTACTGAAACAGACCAAGAAAGTACCTAGTCCGGTATATAGTCTCTAAGGCTATGTCTACACTTGTAAATTTAGGTCGACTTTAGGTAAGTCAACTTAACTAAGTCGACTTTAAGTCAACTTAGTTAAGTTGACTTAGCATGTCTACACCTAAATTTTAAGTCGACTTTGGGGGGAACTTACAAAGTCGACCTAGAGTGTCCCCACTGAACGCCTAGGTCGACTTCTAGGGGCTAGGGGGACCTTGGGCAGGTCCACAGGGGTAGGGGGGGCACCCTTTTCCCAGTGCGGGTCTCAGCCTTTGCCCCATTGTATATGGGTACAATGGGGCAAAGGGGGACAGGGACCCTGGCAGGGCATAGGGACAGGGTGGGCAGGGCTCTGCCCTGCCCTGTGGGGGGGGGGCATGCCAGGCTCCTCCTGTGCCCACCCGGCAGGGAGGGCAGTGGTGGAGTCCTGGAGTATCCCTAAGTCGACTTAGGGCTACTCCAGGTCTACACTGGCTTAAGTCGACTTGAAAAAGTCGACTTAAGCCTAAAGTCGAACTAAAATGAGGTTTTATAAAGTCGATTTAATTTTCATTGTTGACTTTATTTTCCTTACGTCGACTTAAGCAACTTGCTTAAGTCGACTTAAGGAAACTGTAGTGTAGATGCAGGGTAAATTAAGTCTACTTAAGCAAGCTTAAATCGACTTAATTTACAAGTGTAGACGCAGCCTAAGAGCAGCCAGGAATCTGAGAAAAGCACAAACTCTTGAAGTGATGTACATTTGCAAGACTACTTCATATGTCCCAGCGGCACAGTACTAAAGACCCAATCCAGCAAGGTGCTCTGCATGAGCAGATCAATCTGTCTGTACAAAGCCTCACCAAATTCTTTCAAATTGGGCCTTCTTTTAATATTTAAAGTGGCCACTCTTAAAGCTGTTAATTCAGATAAGGCATTCATATACTATGGGGAATTCAATGAAGGTCTCCACCAGCAAAGGGGTTTGTCCAGATGGAGAAGTGTGCAGGAACAGAGCCTTAATTTGGTCTTGACCACCCTCCCCAACCCATAGGTGCCCTGGAGCCTGAGAACTGATAGCTTTGTAATTTGAACCTGCTGTAATTGCTGACATGACTCCTGTTTATATACATATAATCCTTCTGGCAGGTGAAATCAGCAGCAACAAGCACTGGTTCAACATCTAAGAGTTCTTCTTCGAGTGCTGCTCATGTCCATTCTTAGCATAGATGTGTGCGCCAGCGTGCAGGGCCACCAGAACTTTTTCCCCTTAGCAGTAGCCCCATGCTTGGTGCTCAGTGCCCCCTGGAGTGCCGTGTGAATGCCGTGGTATATCAGGGGTCGCTGGGAGCGAGCCCGCCCAGTTCCCTCTTTCTGCTGGTGACGGCTACTGGAACTCTGTCTTGCTCAGCCAAGACTCCCCTTTTCTCAAGGCTTATTATTCATCTTAGTGTAGCGTTAGTTAAAAATTGTTAGTTAATAGTTAGTTAGCATAGTTCTGTAGGTTAGGTATTAGTTCTTCAAATAAATGAAAAAAAGGGAGAGACTTTAGCTCAGTGTCAGACACAGCTGACACCATGCCAAGGTCACCCTGTCCGACCTGCAGGATGGCTTTTCCTCTGAGCAACCCGCACGATCGCTGTCTAGAATGCTTAGGGGAGATTCACTGACAGGAAAAGTGCAAAATCCACAAGGGGTTTAAACCCCAGACACAGAAAGAGAGAGACAATAGACTCAAGGCACTCCTCATGGAGGCGGCTTTGATGCCAGTGTTAACAACAAAGCCGGCGCCAACCTCCAGTGCGGCTTCAATACATAGCTCCCAGTCGGCACCCACCCCAACAGCGCTTCGAGACCTGACCTCAACCCGGCACCGAAGCGCCTCCCCTAAGGAAGGGTGGAAAAGAAAGAGACCTGAGAGTAGCAGCTCCCCCTCGGCAGCTACAATACAGGGGTTGAGCTCCACTCTGACAGCCCAAAGTGACCGGGAAACACCAGCCTCCTTGCCTAGGGCTTCTCCAATGGTAGGCATCCCACCTACAGGAGATACCGGGTCTCACCTACCGCTCCCAACGCCATCCACGCCAGAGGCGTTTATAGCGTCGAAAAATCTAATGGAGCTTCCACCCCTCCAGATATTCCCACCTACACAGCCCCTAAGGACAGGCTGGATGTGAACCCCTCACAATGTTCTCAGGGGTCTAAAACCTCAGCGGGTCGGGATAGCACACAAAATTATCCTGGTCAGGATCATCTTCCCCGACACCGCGTGGACACCGACCGCCCAGTATGATCTTATTGATGGTGGCAGTGCCAGCACCGTGCATCCCGGCACCAGAGACAGAGCTCCTCTTCAGATCAGGACCAGGTCCCCCGGCACCGCTCTAGCTCCCGCAGCTGGGCTGCTTCTCTCCTGAGACACCACCAACGGCACCGTTTCTCTTGACGCCGAAGGGAGAATGCACCTACTGAACAGGACCCAGATCCCCAACACCGCTCCGGCACCGACCGCTCGGGATCCTATTCCCCCCACAGCACCGTCAACTCGGCCCCCCCACAGCATTGGCAAAGTTTTTCTTCACTGTCTCACAGTGCGCGATTGGGCAGTTCGCCGGATTTTCGGCACCCCTCCTTGGGTCTAAATAACAATGTATCCCTCCAGGCACCGCTGGGTTTGCCCCCGTGAAGGGGTCATGGAACCCGGTTGCCGAGGAGAGAGAAAGCACCCTGCCGTCTCCTAGCCGATCTTGGTGCACATAGGAGAGACAGCTCCTCCCTGTCTTCTTCACCTCAGCAGCACTGAGGCGATAGAGGCAAAAACTTTTCAGGTTGTAAGGTAGGGGGAAAGGCAAAACAAAACTGGCACCACAGCGGGAGGCACCGTGCCGCTTCTTCCTCTAATTCTTCACCGGAGGGAAGACCTCGCACCAAGCAGCCTAGGAAGGGCCACAGTGCATCGGCAGAACAAACAATGCCTTGGCCATTAACTCAGTGCAATGGCCATACTGGATGCCGTGGGCCCGTCCACAGTCATTACAATCAATGACCAACCAGACACCCCTCCCAGCAGTGGGGAATAACTCATCTGCGAACTCAGAGGATTCGAACCCTCAGCAGGGCACATCTCCTGTTCCATCTCAGGAACAGGGGACAGACACACCTCTCGAGGGTCGCATCCAGAAGATGCCACTGGGCACGGACCCCATAGCCCTCCTGATGACTTCAAAGTATACCAGGAGCTTCTGAGATGGGTGGCATCAAACCTGGGCATGCAAGCGCAAGAACTTAATGAAGCTACTGATAGTCTTTTTGATGTCTTAGGGCAGGGGTCGGGAACCTATGGCTCGTGAGCCAGATGTGGCTCTTTTGATGGCTGCATCTGGCTCGCTGCCAAATCCCCCCGCCCCCCGCCGCTGCTGAGGCCTGCCCCATGCGTCCGGGGCAGCGGGGTGGCCGCGGCCGGGGCAGGCTCCCGGTCTCCCACCCGCCGGCCGCCTCAACTTCCCAGCCAGAAGCCGACCCCGCCCCGCCCCCGTTCGGGTCCCCGCCGGTGCTCCCTCCCAGCTGCGCAGACTCCTGCTGCGGCCAGGCTGGGGAGATTCAAATCTCCCGCCCTGAGCATGCTCAGAGAGAGCGTGCTCAGGGTGGGAGCAGCCTGGCTGAGAAGCAGCTCTGCCGGCCGTCCCTGCAGCTGCAAGCCTCCGGCCAGGTAAGGGGGCTGGGAAGGGGCTGGAGGGAGGCCTGGAGAGGGCTGGGGCGGCCGGGGCCGGGGCCGGGGGGGCCGGGGCGGCCGGGGCCGCCGGGGCGGCCGGGGCTGGGCTAATCCACTGCCCCGGCCTCCCAGCACGGGACTCGGATCGGCCTCCGGGGCTGGGGTGAGCTCCCCCCCACTGGCGGCTACCCAGGGCCACGGTAGGGTCCGGCGGCCTTGGCTGGCTTGCTTGCTTTCTTTGCTTTCTTCCTTTCTCTTCCTTCTCTTCTTTCCTTCCCCTTTCTTCTTTTCTTCTTTTCTTCCTTCTTTCTCTCCCTTCCTTCTCTCTTTTTTCTTTCTCCCTTCCTTTTTCTTTCCTTCTTTCTCTCCTTTGCTTTCCTTTTTCTTTCCTTCTTTCTCTTCTTTGCCTGCCTTCTTTTTTCTTTCTTCCTCTCTTTCTCTTCCTTCTTTCTCTTTTTTCCTTTTGTCTTCCTTTTTTTCTTTCTCTTCTTTCCTTCCTCTTTCTTCTTTCTCTTCCTTTTTCTTTCTTTCTTTCCTCTTCCTTCCTTCCTCTTCCTGTTTCCTCTTCTTTCTCTTTCTTTGCTTCCTTCCTTCCTTTCTCTTCCTTCTCTTCCTTTCCTTCCTTTCCTTTTTCTCTTTTCCTCTCCCCTGCCTTCCTTTCTCTCCCCTGCCTTCCTTTCTCTTCTTTCTCTTCCTCTTCCTTTCCTTTTTCACGTTTAACGGATGGAAGTCTCAACACCTGCATGAAGCTTAACCTCACCACGTATCAACCAGACTACAAAGCCATCAGCAAAACCATGCAGCACCAGAAGTCGCATTAATGGTAAGAAGTACTTTATTCATCATTGGTTAGCAACAGCATAACAATGTTATTAAAAAGAATTCAGAGACTTATTGTACTTTAAAAGTGTTGGTCTTACATAAAATGCACACATTTACTTGTATTTAGTTTTAAACATATTGTATGGCTCTCACGGAATTACATTTTAAAATATGTGGCGTTCATGGCTCTCTCAGACAAAAAGGTTCCCGACCCCTGTCTTAGGGGCACCAAAACCCCCAAGGATAGCTCTACCAGCACATGATGGAGATTTTAAAATCATGAAATCACTGTGGCAGACACCGGCTTCTATGCCACCAGTATCAAAAACAGCAAAAAAAAGATACTATGTCCCTGCCAAGAACTTTGAATATCTTTTTGGACACCCTACTCCAGGTTCTTTGGTGGCTGATGCGGCAAATCAGAAGGACAGGCAAGGCCAACCGAGCTCAATGCCCAAAAACAAAGACTACAAGAAGCTAGATGGTTATGGAAGGAAAATTTATTCAACAGTGACCCTCCACTTTTGAATAGCGAACCATCAGGCTCTATTTGGGAGGTATAATTACAATCTGTGGACCTCCCTACAATGTTTTGGAGAAGCTCTTCCCCAAGAGCAGCTACAAGATTTTCTCACGATTACAGACGAGGGCCGAGTGGCCGCTTGGGCACTACTCCAGACTTTGTATGATTCCGCCGATGCAGTGGGCAGATCCATAGCCTCAGCCGTATACATGCGACATTCCTCTTGGCTACAGACATCCGGTCTTTCTCAGGAGGTCCAACAAACTATCCAGGACCTCCCTTTTGAGAGCCCAGATCTGTTGTCTGAAAAGACAAACGAAAAATTACATGGGCTCAAGGATTCAAGGGCCACCCCGAGGTTTCTAGGTTTATATAACCCAGGCACAGGACGCTATCTGTTCAGACCCCCACCCCCAGCCTCTTGGCCCCAATACAGGCCCCAATACCACAGATTCACACCATACGGGCAAAGGGACAGAAATAGGAATTCAGTAAGGCGTCGCCAGAATACCAACTCCACACTAGCCTCCCATCGTCAGAACCACACGCAACGCACTACCAACAACAGGAGGCCCTTTTGAAGGTGCGGTTGAGGATGGCCAAACAATCTCATTTCAGGATTCTTTTCTACCCTTCCTAAACTGGTTGACCCCCTTTTCAGCAGAATGGTCCTAGATAACATTGGACCACTGGGTCCTCAGAAGCATTGCCAAAGGTTATTCCATTCAGTTTTCTTCCCCTCCGCCAAACTTCCCACCCCCAGCCCTGTCCCTTTTCAGGGACACCTCTTGCGAACAAGCTCTATTCAAAGAGGTGCACTTGTTACTGAGGTCGGGAGCAGTAACAGAAGTACCGATACAGGAAGGAGGAAGGGGCTTTTACTCCAGATATTTTCTGGTCCCAAAACTGAATGGAGACCACAGACCCATTCTAGATCTCCACAACCTAAACAAATTCATAGTAAAGCGGAGGTTCCGGATGGTGTCCCTGGCTTCCATCATTCCCACATTGGATCCTGGAGACTAGTTCGGCGCCCTCGACTTGAACAATGCATACTTCCACATATCCATCCTTCCAACACACAGGCAGTTTCTCTGCTTCATAGTGGCGGGCGAACATTACCAATTCACCGCCCTTCCGTTTGGCCTCTCGTCCGCCCTCCGCATGTTTACAAAATGCATGGCGGTAGTTGCGGCCTACCTATGGTGAAAGTGGATCAATATATTTCTTTATCTGGATGACTGGCTTATCAGGGGAAGGTCCAGAAGCCAAGTAGAGTCCAGTGTCACCATAGCCCTGGATGTTTGCTTCAGGCTGGGCCTGCTCATAAACTTTCAAAAGTCCAAACTGAACCCAGTACAGACCATAGATTTTATTGGAGCAACCCTGGACTCGCGTCAGGCCAGAGCTTTTCTTCCAACAGACCGCTACAGATCTACCTGACTACAACCAGCAGACATTGCCTGCAACTACTTAGCCACATGTCAGCCTGGACCTTCGTAGTCACTCTAGCACGCTTAAAACTCAGGTCCCTCCAAACGTGGCTTGCAAGCATATACTTACCTGCCCTACACTCTACAGATCGAGTAGTGAGTATCCCAACAATGCTGTTAACTCAGTTAAACTGGTGGAAGGATCCAAATGTAGTCTTAGGAGGGGTTCCCTTCGTCCAGAAGCCACCCACATTGACATTGGTTTCAGACGCTTCCGATCTGGGGTGGGGAGCCCACTTAAGTTCCGGCCTGAAGACATGTGGCTATGGTCTTCTGCCGAGAGAGAGCTTCACATCAACACCAAAGAGCTCAGAGTGATACGTCTGGCGTGCAAAGTATTCCTTCACCACGTAGAGCGGAAGGTGGTCCAGATCCTGACAGACAACACTGCAGCAGTGCTCTATATAAACAAGCAAGGGGGCATTCGATCTCCAGCCCTATGCAGGGAGGCAATCCTACTTTGGGACTTTGCCCATTGCATCTGGTTAACAGCGTCACACTTACCCGGCACAAAGAACACAGAAGCAGATCACCTCAGCAGAACATTCTTACCTCGCCACGAGTGGTCCCTCCATCCAGACATTACATCCAAAATTTTCCAACGGTGGGGCTCTCCCCAAGTGGATCTCTTCGCCACATGATGGAACAAGAAATGCGACCAATTCTGCTCCCTCCAGGGCTCGGAAAAGGGATCTCTATCCGACACCTTTCTTCTGACATGATCCGGCTGCCTGTTCTATGCCTTCCCTCCAATTCCCCTACTCCACAGGGTGGTTCTGAAAATCAAGAGAGACAAAACGGCCATTATTCTGATTGCTCTGGCATGGCTTCACTAGTGCTGGTTTGCGTAACTATTGGATCTCTCAATAGAAGACCCCTGGGAACTGCCACTCCACCCAGATCTCCTCTCCCAAAACGCTGGGCAGGTCCTTCACCCAGACATTGCCAAACTCCACCTGACAGCTTGGAGGTTACATGGTTGAATGAAGAGGAGCAAGCTTGCTCACAATCGGCCCAACATGTTCTTCTCGGGAGCAGAAAGCACTCTATGCAAGCTTCCTACTTATCAAAATGAAGGCACTTTTCAAAGTGAGCCAAGGACAATGCCCTATGCCCCTCAAAGTTATGATTCAGGGAATTTTAGACTATCTACTGTTGTTAAAGCAACGCGGCCTCTCCTTGGCATCTCTCAAGGTGCACCTCACAGCCATAGCAGCTTTCCGCAACCATGTTCAAGGGAAATCCATTTTTTCACACCCTATGGTGCTACACTTTCTAAAAGGGATAGAGAAGCTTTATCCCCAAATATGAACCCACCACCTCCATGGGACCTCAATCTTGTCCTCAGACAGCTTACGAAACCGCCCTTTGAGCCCTTGGCCACCTGCCCTCTTCTGATCCTTTCATACAAGGGGGCATTCTTGGTTGCAATAACATCTGCAAGACGGGTTTCAGAAATTAGAGCTCTGACTTCTGACCTGCCATATAGGATTTTCTTCAAAGATAAGGTCCAACTCAGACCCCATCCCGCTTTCCCTCCTAACGTGGTTTTGGAATTCCACTATAATCAGGATATCTTTTTGCCGGTTTTCTGCCCAAAACCCCATTGTTCCGAGGAGGACTGCAGATGACACACACTAGATGTAAGACGAGCATTAGCTTTTTACATTGACCATACAAAGCCCTTTTGCAGGACCCCGCAGCTCTTGGTAGCTATTGCTGACAGGATAAAAGGCCTTCTGGTCTCCATGCAGCGTATCTCGGCATGGTTTAAGGGCTGCATCAGGCTATGTTATGAACAGGCCAAGGTCCCACATGATGGAACAAGCGTGATAATAGCACACTCAATGAGGGCACAAGCATTCTCGGCAGCCTTCCTGGCTCACCTTTCCATTGTGGACATCTGCAGGGTGGCTGCGTGGTCATCGGTCCACACCTTTACCTTCCATTACGCGATAGTCCAGCACGCCAGGGCCACCGCCGCTTTCAGGAGGGTGGTCCTGCAGACAGTGAACCAAGAACTCCTCCCACCATCCAGGTAAGGCTTGCGATTCACCTGTGCTAAGAATGGACATGAGCAGCACTCGAAGAAGAAAAGACGGTTGCTTACCTGAAACTGTCGTTCTTCGAGATGTGTGCTCATGTCCATTCCCAACCCACCCGCCGTCTCCGCTTCGGAGTTCGCAGAAAGAAGGGACTGGGCGGGCTTGGTCCCAGCAACCCCTGATCTACCACGGCATTAGCGCAGCACTCCAGGGGGTGCTGAGCACCGAGCATGGGACTACTGCTAAGGGGAAAAAGTTCCGGTGGCCGTGCACGCTGGGGCGCACCCACCTATGCTAAGAATGGACATGAACCCACATCTCGAAGAACGACAGTCACAGGTAAGCAACTGTCTTTTTCTTTTAACAATATGACACAAAACCAGCTTGTGTCCCCATCCAATAATCTGGGAAAATTAACACCACCCCGTGGCACCTGTAAGAGGCAATACTTGTCTATTCACAAGCACAGAGCCGATGTATAACAAAAGAGAACTTTATTAACAGGAAAACAAGAGGTAGTCTGGGAAACTCCCCTTTCCCCCGTCTTCACTGGGATGTGGCATCCCTATACCCTGCTTAGTGAGTGAGCTTCAGTTTAGTGTGATCCCCTCGATTAGGGCAGGTTAACTTCCATTCAGCTGCTCCTTACTCACACAGTTCTCACGCAGCTAATGGGGGAGTTTTGTGCGGGTGTGCTCCAGGTGAAGGAGAAGTGACAACATGACCCTTGGGATAAGTTTGTTTTGTGTGTGTATTTGCTGCGTGACTGAAGTGTTTCATGTGGTCTGTTTGTCTGGGGGAACCATTTGCTGAGTCTAGGGGCCTGCTACGCAAGGCTGCGAGCTTCTTAACGAGGCTTTGATCCCCAAGCCTTTTAGCACCCATCAACCCTTCGCCAGGGACGTGGGGCTACTCAGGGAAACGCAGGGTTTAAAAAGTCCACTCCTAAGCAACTAGAGGCACTAGTGAACAGGGGAGCTTTGTGAGGAAGTGGGAGAATGGTGGTGGTGGGGAGCAGATACACTTCATTAACTTTCTGTAAACTAAAGACCATTACCTGCCCTTCTCCCCCATGCTGGACTAAGAAGATAATACAGGCAGAAGTCCTGCAAAGGAGTGGGGGCTATTCAATTCATTGCACTGAATGTAACATGTATGTTACATGGCTTATGGATAGGTGGCATATGTGTGCATTCGGTGCAAGGAGTCCTCAGAGACTGTGTATGCGCTTTGGAGATCAGGGTGGCTGAACTGGAGGAGCTATGGGAGACAGAGAGGTGCATAGATGAAACTTTCCTGGACACAGTAGAACAGTCCAAGCCCTAGTCTGACAGCCTCTGTGATGTTGAGGAGGATGAAAGTCTCAGAGAAGAACATCAAACAGGAGTGGAGGGAAATGATCCCATTGTTGGAATCGTCCTTCCAGATGATGTCATGGTATCTTTTTGTGCTGAGGACACCTCTCTGACGGGGGGTGGGGGGACTCCAGTAGTGGATCTCTTGAGGCATCTAGACAGACATATGTGTAGTGCTAGGGAGGCACTGGTGGTCATGGTACATGTAGCTACCAAAGAGAAGAATAGGAGAGAGAACCTGTAAGCCAAATTTAGGCTGCTGGATAAGAGATTGAAGTCCAGGACCATGATGGTAGCATTTTCTGAAATGCTTCCAGTTCCATGTGCAGGGTTAGTTTGACAGGCGGAACTGCAGGGTCTCAATGCATGAATGAGATGATGATGGTGTAGGGAGGAGGGGTTTAGATTTACTAGGAACTGGGGAAGCTTTTGAGAAGGCCTATATAGGAAAGATGGGCTCCACCTGCACCAAAATGCAATTGGATTGCTGGCATGTAAAATTAAAAAGGTCATACAGAATTTTTAAACTAAGAACTGGGAGAAAGCTGACAGGTGCTGAGCAACTTATGGCATGGACAGAGACATCCCTGAGGGAAGATCTATTAATGGAGATTCTCTATATCCTAGTAAGGAGAAGAAGATGAAATTTGGGTAGGATTTGAAACAATCAGATGAAAAAGAGTCCCATTCAATTACATCAGATAATGGCAGACAGCTAAAAAGTGACAATTTTTAAGTGCTCTTATATAAATGCTAAAAGTCTAAATACTAAAGATGGGTGAAATTGGCTGCCTCATATTAAATGAGCTATTGATATAATAGGCACCATAGAAACTTGGCGGAATGAGAAAAATTAATGGGATATAGTAATACTAGAGTACTAAATATATTGGAAGGACAAAGTAAGTTGTACTGGTGGGGGAATGGCCCTATATGTGAAAGGAAGCATGGAGTCAAATGAAATAAAACACTAAAAATGAATCAAATTGCATCATAGAATCTTTATGGATAGTAATTCCATGCTTGAATAATAGGAATATAGCAATTGCGATATACTATTGACCACCTGACTAGGATGGTGATAGTGACTGTGAAGTGCTTAGGAGATTAAAGTGGCTAAAAACACTCAATAACAATGGGGGATTTCAACTATCTCCCTATTGACTGGGTACATGTCAGCTCAGGATGGGATGCAGAGAAAATTTCTCAACATCTTAAATGACTATTTCTGGAACCAATAAGATAAGGGAGGCAAAAATTTAAAAAAACATAGGACCAGAAAACTGCTACCATGGTTAAATAAGAAAGTAAAGGAAGTAGTTGGAGGCAAAAAGGCATCCTTTAAAAAGTCAAAGTTAAATCCTACTGAGGAAAATAGAAAGGAACATAAAATGAAGCAAGAGAAGTATAAAATTATAATTAGAAAGACTAAAAAAGAATGTGAAGAACAGCTAGCCAAAGACTCAAAAAGTAACAGCAAAAAAAAATAATAATAAACAAATTAAGTACATCAGAAGCAGGAAGCCTGCTAGACTATCAGGATATCAGCATGGCCACTAGGAAAATCGAGATGCTAAAGGAGCAGTGAAGGAAGATAAGGCTATTGTGGAGAAACTAAATGAATTCTTTGACTTAGTCTTCATGGCTGAGAAAGTGTGGGAGATTCCCAAACCTGAGCCGTTCTTTTTAGGTAACAAATCTGAGGAACTGCCCCAGAGTGAGGTGTCATTAGAGGATGTTTTGGATCAAATTAAGAAATTAAACAGTAATAAATCAGCAGGACCAGATGATATTCACCCAAGAATTCTGAAGGAACTTAAATGTGAAATTTTACAACTATCTCTGGTACGTAACATACTATTTAAATCAGCTTCTGTACCAGATGACTGGAGGATAGCTAATGTGATGTACATTTTTTTAAAAGCTACAGTAGCAGGCAAATTGGTTGAAATTATAGTAAAGAACAGACTTTTCAGAAACATAGAGGTATACTGTTTGTTGGGGCAGAGTCAACATGGTTTTTGGAAAGGGAAATCATGCCTCACTAATCTACTAGAATTCTTAGAGGAAGACAACAAGCAATGGACAAGGGTGATCCAGTGGATATAGTGTACTTAAACTTTCAGAAAGCCTCTGACAAGGTTCCTCATCAAAGGCCCTTAAGCAAGATAAGCTGCCATGGGATAAAAAGGAAGGTCATCTCTTGAATCAGAAACTGGTTAAAAGATAAGAAACAAGAGGTAGGAATAAATGGTCAGTTTTCAGAATGGAAAGAGGTAAATAGTGATGTCCCCCAGGGGGTCTGTACTGGGACCAGTCTTGTTCAGCATATTCATAAATAATCGGGAAAAGGAGATAACAGTGAGGTAGCAAAATTTGCAGATACTACAAAACTACTCAGGATAGATAAGTCCAAAACAAGAGGAAGTATTTCTTCACACAATGCATAGTCAAGCTGTGGAACTTCTTGTCAGAGAACATTGTGAAGGCAAAAAAATATAACAGGATTCAAAAAAGAACTAGGTAGATGAGTTCATGGAGGATAGGTTCATCAATGGTTAGTCAGAATGGGCAGGGATGCAAAACCCTGCTCCGAAGTGTCCCTAGCTTCTGTTTGCCAGAAGCTGGAATGGGTGATAGAGGATGGATCACCTATATCTGTTCTGTTCATTCGTTCTGAAGCACCTGGATTTGTCCACTGTTGGAAGACAGGATAATGAGCTAGATGAACTGTTGGTCTGATGCAGTACGGCCATTCTTATGTTCTTATTGTGCTTGGTGTTGCACACACATGGAAGAAAAGGCAGTCCTTATCCTACAGAGATTACAATTTAAGCAACTTTTCACTGAATATCACTGTAGCTGCTTCACTTTCTTTTTCTTCCACAGAAGGTTGGGAAAAGAGTGGGTGAGGCAGACACTACTTACTGTAGCAGATGCAGCCTTGCCTAATGAAGCCTCCCCTAATGAAGCAGGGCAGTTTAATTACGAAAGACATGTGAAACATTTCCAGCACCATTCAGAATGTTCTAAAGCTGACCATTTCTTTGTGAATTCAACGTCTGGTTTGATTTTGTGATTTATTTATTTATTTTTGAAACAGGCCCATATTGAGTGAAATTGTCTTTACTGAGAAAATGGGTGAAATTTTGCAATCCAGCTATCTGTTTTGTGGCAAATTCTTTACAGGGATACGTGTGTGGGAAAGAGAGATTTCACACTGTTTAATTGTTCTTTTCTGTTCTTACTCACAAATTGCTTCATGCAGCAACATCCCCACCTGGCATTGTGATGGAAGCAAGAGTTGGAAGATGGCCATCATCTCAAAGAAGCCCTTGATTTGGATACCAGTAATCAAGTTATGGGGCCAGATCTTACACCAGCTGAGGAACTGGCCATGATGATTTCTCCAGGGGAAAGGAAAAGGCGTTAAATACAATTTTAAGGGTCATATTCTGCTCTCATTTACCCTGCTGCAAACGCAGAGGCATTGCAGTGATTTCAAATGGAATTGCTCCAGATTTACATCTGTGTGACTGAGATCAGAATTTCAACCTCTGAATAAGAAATTCTGCCCTTTTTAATTCTTTTTTTTTTATATCCAGATGTTGTTTTGATATGTTCTTGGTTTATGGCTTACCCACTAAAGGACAAAAAACTTTCTCACTAGGAGGGTGGTGAAGCATTGGAATGGGCTACCTAGAGAGGTGGTGGAATCTCTATCTTTGGAAACATTTAAGGCCCGGTTAGACAAAACCCTGGCTGGGATGATTTAGTGGGAGTGGTCCTGCTTTTTAGCAGGGGGTTGGACTAGATGACCTCGTGAGGTCCCTTCCAGCCCTATTATTCTATGATTCTATGAAATGATTACACACCCCATGAGGATGCGTGCATCACTTGGCTTGCTGTTCTTCACAATCTCTAAAAATTGGCCTTGTTTTAGAACAGTTTTCACCAAAGTCACTCAACAAGCTAGCATAGTCCCTACCTTAACTTAAAGTATTATTTATGCCATAAATTACTGCATGGAAGGAACATCCCATGGGGGAGTAAAATAAACATAGTACTGCCTTGTAACTTGAGTTGTGCTCTGCTCCCCAGAAGGGATAACATTTATAAATCAAACATAGGTTTAATTATCCTTCATTCTTTGCACAGGAGTAGGAGGAAGAGTGCATTCTCACCGAATTGAAGACGCAGGGTACTCACATGATTTTGAAAAATTTCAGGACTATAAAACAGTAAAATGGCAGTATAATGTAATATATAAAGCTTCAAATTCAGCTCTTGGTTACACCAACATAAATCTGTAGTAACTCCGTTAAAATCACTTTAAAGCAGTGTAACTGACAGTGGAGTTTAGCCCCCAAAGTGAATATCACTAGTTTGTCGTTTTCATTGTTGGAAAGAAAGACTGACAGTGCTATTAAACAGTCACATTTGAAAGGGGTTGATATATACTTTACTGTCCTGAACTCTACAATCACACACACTTAACCTGTCATTTCAGTTAGTGACATTACTTTAGCTACTACCTCGTTACATTCTGTTTATAGAGACAGAAAATGACTTCACTGATAAAATTATGCATCTTAGTTATGAAGGAAGAGAAAGCACCTTGGTTGGGAAGCCCTTGTTTATGAAAATGGACACACTAGAGCTGTTCCTACTTTCTTATTTAAAATGAAATCAGTCAGTTAGAGCTGCATTAGTTTTAGCAGCGGTGGTAATTAACCAATGCCAGTTTTCCATCAAGACTTAGGTGTCTTTCTAAAAGCTGTGCTCTAGATCAATCAGATGCTGTTGAATTTGATGTAGAATTTGATTTCACGGGCTGAAATTATATGATCTGTGTAATGCAGTAAGTCAAACTGGAGGAACATAATGATCCCTTTTGGTCTTAAAAATCTATGAGCTATGTGCTCTGCTGACGTTGGAAAATTCTCTGAACATTTCTGACCGCCACTAACGCCAGCTGAGTGCCATCATTCTCAGCCGCACTAGCCCAAGCATAGCTCGGCTCCCAGCTGCCACGGGCGTTTTCAGCACCCTGTCAGAATCACTCTAGAATCACGGCAGCTTGACCTGCGTACCCAATAAAGGGTTATTTATGCTACTCGTGCTGCAGGGACATAGCTACAGCCATGCTGCGTTAGCACAGTAGTGTAGACCAGCGGTTCTCAACCACTGTGTCGCCACACATTGGTGAGTGTGTCGTGGAGAGCCGGAGAGGTGGCTGGATTTGGCTTGGAGGGTGTGGGCTGGTGTGTCTTGTAAGGTCGCGACATGCCATCAAGTGTGTTGCGACCCACAAAAGGTTGAGAATCACTGGTGTAGACACTTTCTACCGTGACAGAAGGAATTCATATGCAAATTTGACACTAGCAGATTAGGTTTGATAGGGACCTCAGAATGGCTAGCTCATTACTAATGTTAATTTCCTCCTCTTTCAACAGTCTCACCTTCTCCTCTGTTGTTCCACACCGGCTGAATCAAAACTACTTGTTTGGTTTGCTGAAACAGACTGAACTGACTTGGTGGCTTACCCTTCTCTGCAAGTATATAGTCACCTTACATGCTACAGTTTCCATTTCCTGCATCTGATGAATTGGGATTATACCCATTAAAGCTTTGTTAGTCTTCAGTAGACCCACAGGACTCCCTGTTTGTTTTGCTAAGTTTTAGGTGTAGACCAGGCTAAGACTCCCAGTGTAATGTAATGTAATTAATTAAAGCCAGAACACATCTTCTGCTCGGTGCATAGCTGGTCCCCTAAAGATGTCATGATACAAAATAGGGTGTGGTGGCATGATGCCTCAGTAATACTCATGCGTCTGTCAGCAATTCACTCATCCAGGAAATAGTTTAATGGTCTTTCCACATCCACTGATGATGAGGACAGTGTAACGGATGTGCGTGTGCAGGTTTAGCAAATGTCCACTTATTAGCTCACAGGATCAGGAGAGTTGGGTTGCATTCCTGGCTCTGCCGTGGATCTATTCTGGGATGTTGAGCAAATTGCTTTGCTTTCTGTGGACTTCTTGACTTTTCTGGGACTACTCGGATGAGTGACTGCTCACCAGTGGATGTCAGGGCTTCTTACCCCCAACCCAAGTGATTAATATAAAATATCTCTGGATTTCTTACATATTTGTATCCATCCACAAATAGTTAATGATAATCATATTTGATTCTGACTCTGAGATGCTTCTTTCCATTCTCCCTGGTTTTCCTAGGATGTTGTTTCTCTTCTTCAGCTCCTTTACTATATCCTAGACTAATAATTTCTTGCCAGTTACAAGATCGTATACACTTCTAGGAATCATTACAATCATCCAGATAATAGAACGGAGAAGTCGTTGTAGCTTCTAAATGAGACTGAGCCATTTAAAATGTGTATCTATCATCCCCCTCCCCACTCTTGAATCCAAACAGAGATTAGAGCTGTGTAAATGTTTGCAGTAGAACCTGAAACCAGAAGAACTTTGGCTGATTTCTAATCTCATGGCGTGCTTCACATTTGCAGCTCAGGTGAGTTGAAAGGGTCATTGGTGAGTGATTGTAAAACTTTCCTGGCCTCATTTATGGCTTTGCATTGAAACTTGTGTTTTTTTTCATGACTTTGCCATGAAACTTGCCAAAATCAGCCAAGTTTCTTTTGTGTTGAGCTTTTGGGCCACACTGAAACCAAAATTGAATGAAAGGTGGATATTAGAATTAAGCCCTAACCTGAAAATTTCATTCCAGCTTGGAGAGGTTTTTATGATCAAATCCCTGGACCCAAATCTGGCCCTGTGCATAGAGGTTATATCCAAATTAGTTTTTGGAGCCTGCATGGAGTAAGCACTGTGTAATTGAGCTGAATGGAGCCCCAAGGCAATAATAGTACAGTAGATTTCATGGCCTTCCCTCAGAAAATTCAACTTTTGTCATGTCTTTAACTCATAGGCTATGTCTACACTTACTAAAATTAGTTTGAATTAGTTAGTTCGAACAAACTAATTCGAACTAATTTTAGTTAGTTCGAATTAGCTTAATTCGAACTAGAAAAAGTTAGTTCGAACTAAGCAAGTGCCATTCATGGCACTTGCTTTGTTCGAATTAGTGATCCCCATTCATTTCAATGGGCTGGTTAGTTCGAACTAAGAAATTAGTTCGAATTAAATCATGGCCACACTGGTTAATTCGAACTAGTTAGTTCAAATTAAGCCTTACTTCTAATGCCCTATTCGAACTTATTAGTTTATTACTTATTAAGGAAGCCCTTAATTCGAACTAATGAAAGCCTAGTGTAGCCATGGCTTTAGTTAGTTCGAAGTAAGCTTCCTTAATTCGAACTAACTTGCCAGTGTGGACATAGCCATAGACTCTAAGATCAGAAGGGATCAGTATGATTATCTAGTCTGACCTGCACAACGCAGGCCACAAAACCTCACCCACCCACGCCTATAATAAATCTCAAACCTATGACTAAGTTATTAAGGTACTCAAATCATGATTTAAAGACTTTAAAGTGAAGAGAATCCACCAGCAAGTGAGCCATGCCCCATACTACAGGGGAAGGCAAAAAACCAAACCAAACAGAGCCCTCCTCTCCTCTCTTTTTTGTTCTGATTCTCTTCTCTTTATGTCATCCCTGTTGCGGGTCCTGAGTAGAAAGGACTGGAATGGTTCTAACTGTCCTTCTATCAACACCAAGGTATAGTTCCAGGTAAATCAGGTATTACTCTGTTTCTTTGCCTTGTAGATCTGATTCACCAAGTGCTTGATTCTTCCAGGCGCATTGTACCTTTAAGTCCCACTGATTTGAGTGGAAGTTGAAGCTCTAGGTAGGTACCACAACCATGGCTAAAAGTTCTGATTCTAGGGCTGGCTTGGTGTAATATTCCTATTAGCCTTCTTTGGAATTAGGCAGGATTCGTGTTCTGACAGCTCTTGCCGTGAGCAACATGGATGCTGTGATAGTCTTCTCACAACCCTGAACGGGACAGCGCTGGCTGCCAGGGGTTAAAGTGGGCGGGACTCGGGGCCAACTGGGTGGGCCCCAGCCCACCGTTGGCTATGCCCATGTTCTCAAATCCGAGAAAAGACTTGGGTTCTGCTGGTGTTTTGGAATGAAGGTTCCTATGGGTCCTTATTTCCTCTAAACCAGACCGATAGTCTTTTACCAGCTCTGGCAAAGATGTCTGCAATAACTTCCTATAGAGCCAAGCCTCTCCAGTAACCCACTTTCAGCAAGAACCATGGCAATCGCATGTCCTGTGTCTTTCAGCACTGTCAGGATATAATGCTCTCACCCATCCCCACAACTGACAGGTAATATGTTCACTGAAAAAAAATTAGATAAAGTTTAAAGTAAGTGGCTGATGCTTTCCAGGAAAAAGGACCTAACAGGAAAAAATAAACCCTTTTGAATGACAAAGCTAGATCACTTTCCCAAGGTATTGACGCCTTTCAGGTTTAATGCTTCTGTCAGAGATGATAGGAGGCTTTTAAGGGAAAACACTGCTCCAAGCCAGTGGGGGAAAAGTAAAATGGGGTATGTTAGCAAGATGTGTTACCTGTTTCTGACAGCTAATGTATCTTTCTTTGCATCACTCCACCTTTGTCCTCTATTGTTGCCAGATAAAAAGAGAATCATTATGGACGCTTCCAAAGACAGCTGGTAAACATATACTATAAATTAAGTTCTAGGTTCTCCTGATAGGATCTTAGCTTAGAAAATTCAATACAATACCTGTCCAGGGGCCAAACACATTTTTTGCAAAAGTTACTTGAGAAGCCTGTCAAAACTGATGGACTGTAAGTTGCTTTTCAGAGTTCAAGCTCTGGAATTCTGCTTTTACAGCTGAAGAGGAAGAATAATTTTTTTAATTCTTTTTTCTTTTTTAAATCACTCACAATTTTTTGTTTTTTCTCGATGCTTTCATTTTAAGTGCTTCTCTTTTTTGTCAAACAAACAAGGAGTCCTGTGGCACTTTTAAAGACTAACAAATTTATTTATCACATGAGCTTTCATGGGAGAAAATCCCACTTCATCAGATGCTTTGAAGATGATGGATTTCTACTTCAAACAGCTGTATTCAGAGCCTTGCATGTTGACAAGTTTCAGAGAGGAAGCCGTGTTAGTCTAGGTCAGCCAAACAAACAAGGAGTCCTGTGGCACTTTCAAAGACTAACAGATTTATTTATTGCGTTAGCTTTCTTGGGAGAAAATCCCACTTCATCATGCTTTTTTGTATGTGCTATGACTTTAAAAGGGAGAGCCGGCCAGCCAGCCGGCCCTTTAAACCATAACTGTCCTTTCCTGAACCACTGAATCTGCACAAGAAGACACCATATACTCAGTGACATTCTTACAAGAAAGCAAGACTGGAAGCCTCAGGAAACATGTGAAAGAGGCAGTGGACAGATCTGTGGGACAAGATAAAGAGGAGGGGGTAGACTGCTTAAAAGAATCATTTTCCCATGGTAGCAGCTACCTGTGGCAGCAAACAAGACTATATCTTCTATTGCAATGCATTGGCTTTGCTATGGGTATCATGGTAAAGGCAAATTAATTTAAGTTGACCCTGTGCTATCATATCTGACAAACAGAAGAAGGAAACATAGACTCAGCCAGCTGTAAAGCGGTTCAATATCGAATTGCTGTATTGGAAATTCAAGCTTTTGATGACTCTTCCCTAGATTCAGTATGGAAGAAGATGTAAGTCTGTATCATTGGTAATGACTGATGACTGTTTTTGAGGAAAGATGCATTCACCTTCTGTGCATAGAAGAATTTCATGGCAGCCTAAACTGTGTGCAGGTAGCACTCAGACTGCTACTGACAATTAGAGTCTGCTCAAGCACTTAGGGTGCGTCTACACTGGCAACTGAAGTTGACATAAGGATGCTTACGTTGACTCGCACAAAGCTGCGTCCACACTGGGTTTTTATTAAGTCGACTTAAGCACTTCCTTAAGTCGACTTAATAACACCACCTCTGAAGGTCGACTTAAGCCTTAAGTTGACTTCTTAAGTCGACTTAAAGCCAGTGTGGATGGGGAATAGTGCTAAGTTGACCGTATTAAGTTGACTTAAAGCCAGCGTGGACAGCTGTGTCTACTGTTAAGTCGACTTAACAAGGCTGACTTTAAGTCGACTTTAACGTCGACCTTGTTAAGTTGACTTAACAGAGTCAACTTAACTTTACAAGTGTAGACGTAGCCTTTGAAGCCCATTTATATCACTGTTGTTACCAGAGTTACACAATTTCCCTAAATCTTATATCAGGGGTCAGAAAACTGTGGCATATATGATGGTTTTGATCGGCCTGGCCCTGCTCCCTCCTTCTGGCCCTGCCTCCCTCCCAAGTGAGCCAGAACCCAGTGGTGTCTTGCCGGCAGCGCTGTCCCATGGGGGGAGCGGGGCCTAGGGCCAACTGGCCTAAGCAGGGCCCCCCCATGCTGGAGGGGAGACGGGCCTCTCCACCGCCCCAGGGATCCAGCCCTGGCAGGGAGGCTGAGACCGCCGGCGGGGAGCTGTCTCTGGCCCCGGCCCTGGAAATGGGGGCGGCCGGTGGGGGGAGCCGGCCGCAGCCAGTGCCCCAGCCGGGGACCTGAGTCCGCTGCTGGGAGCTGGCGAGGGCTGGCTCTGGCCACATGGGGCAGGCCGCAGCAGGCTGGCCCAGAGGCGGGCCCCGGCCACCTGTCCCGTCCCTGGGCCTTTCTGCCCCAGCCCAGAGGCAGGGAGGGCTAGCCCAGAGGCCGGGCTTAGTGCTCCCGGCCCGCCCCGCTGCCTTCAGTGCAGGGCCCACATAATCACGGGGCCCGGGGCAATCACCCCGTTCGCCCCCACTCCCAGGGATGTCCCTGCTTGCTGGAGGAGCTGCACTGCTCCCAGACCCAAGCAGAGCTGCACAGCGGGCATGGTTGGGCACGCCCCCTTCTGGCCCTGCCCCTCTCCTCATTGGCCCAGCAGTGCCCTGGCCAGAGCTGGTGCACAAGCAGGCAGGGAAGGCGGCCTGGTCCCTCTGCACCCAGGGTCCCTGCAGCTCCCATCCCACAGGGTGGGGTTGGAGGACGAGCTGGGAGGCTGAGAGACCAGTGGTTCCCCAGCCAGAAGCCGATTGGCTACCACCTCTCTCACATCGCTGTCTGCACCAGTTCTGGCCAGGGAAGTGCTGGACCCATGTGGCATGTGGGAGGGAGGTGTGGGGGAAGACTTGGCATGCCCCCCAGCCAAAAGGTTGCCGACCCTTGTCTTATGCAACACGTATCATGTAAATTGTCAATGGAAAAGTTACAGTCTGTCAAATATAATTATCCTGATTAAATCCATATGTCATTACCAGTGTTCCCTTAAGCTGCGCGGGTGCGCGGCCACACAGCAGCCGTTGCACCCCCCGCGCAGCAGTGAGGGACCCCCGCGCAGCCCGGCAGCCCCCGCTGCTCCCTCCAGCCTCCAACACCCAGCCTGCGCCCGGCCTCTGGGCTGGCCCTCCCCGCCCCAGGGCGGGACAGGCAGGCTCAGGCTCGGCTCAGGAGCGTGGGCCTGCCTGCCTGCCCCACGCGGCCGGGCCAGAGGGGTGGCTGCGGCGGGCTCCCGGGCTCCCACCCGCCATCCGCCTCCTTCCCGGGGCCGGGGCTGGGGCCGGGCTAATCCACGGCCTCGGCCTCCCAGCACCGGGCCGGGATCAGCCTCCGGGGCTGGGGTATGCTCCCCCCCACCAGCGGCTTCCCAGGGCCACGGTAGGGTCCTCCCCCACCGGCGGTCTTGGCTTCTTTCTTTCTTTCTTTCTTTCTTAGTTGTCTTCCTTTTTCTTTCCTTTTTTTCTTTCTCTTCTTTCCTTCCTTTTTCTTCTCTTCCTTCTTTTTTCTTTCTTTCTTTCCTCTTCCTTCCTCCTTCTTTCTCTTCCTGTTTCCTCTTCTTTCCTTCTTTCTCTCTTTCTTTGCTTCCTTCCTTCCTTTCTCTTCCTTCTCTTTTTTCTTTCTTTCTTTCCTTCTTTCTCTTTCTTTGCTTCCTTCCTTTCTCTTCCTTCTCTTCTTTCCTTCCACTTTCTTCTTTTCTTCTTTTCCTTCCTTCTTTCTCTTCCTTCCTTCTTTCTCTCCCTTTCTCTTCCTTCCTTCTCTCTTTTTTCTTTCTCCCTTTTTCTTTCCTTCTTTCTCTCCTTTGCTTTCTTTTTTCTTTCCTTCTTTCTCTTCTTTGTCTTCCTTTTTCTTTCCTTCTTTTTTCTTTCTTTCTTTCTCTTCTTTCCTTCCTCTTCCTTCTTTCCTCTTCTTTCCTTCTCTTTCTTTTTCTCTTCCTTCCTTTTTCTCTCTCTCTTCCTTTCTTCTCTCTTTTTCTCTCTTCCTTCCTTCCTCCCTTCTTTTTTTCCTTCCTTTTTTAAAAAAACCTTTTAAAAATTAATTTTAAATAAAAACCTTTCTAAAAATTAAATTTCAATTCAAAATTCATTCAAATTCAATTAAACACAATTAATTAATTCTATTTACAATTACTTTAACTTCAATTAATGCCTATAATTTCTGTCGTGTGAGTTTGCACAAAAATGTTATTCAGAAAAAGTTTTGCACACGGCTTGAAAATTTTGCACACAAGCCGCCAAACCTTAGAGGGAACATTGGTCATTACTGTACCTGGAGGTATAGATATTGGCGATGTATTTGTATCTCGAACGTGTTTGTTCGTGAGGTGACCCAGCCCCTCCAGCTAGAATTTACATTGGGGCTAGACAGAGGCCGTGCTGAAGGATGTGGGGATGAATACAGAGACTAATCAAGGCAAACTAGAAACTTAGAACTTGGGAGAAGGGGTGTCAGGAGAATCTATAGCGCAAAGGCCAGGGCTAGAGTGGAAACTCAAAGTCATTGAGCAGGCACTGCGAGTAAGCAAGATAACAGAGTTGCAGAGGTAGAAATTCAGACACCACAGGAAGGAGAATGGCAAGTGGCTCCTTAGGGTGGGAAACCTGGAGCATGACCAGGAGGCAGGACAACTTGTGGACCCAGCTGTGACGGCTCCAGGGGAGAACATATCCCTGCGGGAGTAGCAGTCTTGAGCGGGAGGGTATGTGATGAGGTGTTCATCACACACAGGATTAGAAGGAGTTAGAGCAGTGGTTCCCAGCATTTTTGGCTCAAGGGCCACAGATATAATTTTTACAATGCTCAAGGGCCGCCCATCTCAGCCTGCAGCTCCTCCCACCCCCCACTGCAGCCAGACAGGAGTTCAGTGAGGGGGCTGCCTCCTTTCTGATCTCCTGTCTCTCTGGCTGTAGCAGGGAAACCACATGTGTCCTGTAGCTCCGGGTGCTCCACCTGGATCCCTAGGCAGTGGCTCCCTTCTGCAGCCATGGGAACAGAAGGTCAGTGCTCCCCATCCTCTGAATCCAGCAGGGAGCCAAGCACCTATGGACCCAGGTGGAGCACTTTGCTGTGCTCCCTGCTACAGCCAGGGGTGTGCTGATTTCCCATCCCCTTGGCTGCAGCTAGGAACCTGCACCAGTCTTGTAGCCCTGCAGCAATGCACTTTATCTGGGTCCTAAGGCAGTGGCTCCCTTCTGCAGCAAGCAGGAGGGAAGCAGTGGGCCGCTTGAAAACCCCCGATGGCCGCTTTTGGCCCTTCAATCACAGGTTGGGAACCAGTGGGTTAAAGTGTTCAAGTAGATCAATGAACTGCCCAGGTTGCATCTAGAGGAGTAGGCAGGGCACAGAGAATTGATTAAAGGAAGCTCAGCTGGGCAGGAATAGGTGGAGCCTATAAAGCCCAGGAGCTGAGAACACATAAGGCTGCTGGGAAAGGTGGTAGGCAAACAAACAAACAAAGAAGTGACTCTCTGCAAAGAAGGAAGAGGGATTGGAGCTGGTGCTTCCAGAGAAAGGGGGGAACCAGGAAGAGTAGGAAACAGTCCATGGAAGGAACAGAGAGCATAGAGCCCAGAACTGCTGGGCTGAGGGTCCCTGCCCTGGAATCTGGAGTAGAGGGTGGGCCTGGATTCCCCTACTGGCCATTGGGGAAGTGGCCTTATCAACGGATCATAGGAAAAAACTGTCTGGGATTGTTCTGCACAGAAAAACTATGTGGTAACCCCAGAAGGGGGGAAAAGGTGGTCATCTAGCCAGAGGGCCAAGTCACAAAGAGAATGCCACAATACCTGGGGTGAGGTGGGTCTCCAGGATGAGAGGATGATGGCAGAGTCACCACTCAAATGGGGTGCACCATCTGGCAGAGCTAATACCTAGGATGGCCAGCAGGGGGTGCCACCGCAGTGAGTAGACCCCATGACATTTCTGTAGTTAAACCTGTTTTTTGATTGATCTAAACCAGTTGGTGTTTGGACTGAAGTGTCGGGAACCTCCACTCAAGATAACAAGGTTTGTGCACATTATTTTCCATTAATGAAAAGATGGCTCTTGTCTGAGCTTACATTCTCTAATAAAGAGCTGGGCAGTACAAGACATATTTCTAGAGGAAGGTTTTGGACTGGGTATTTGCAAGTGTTGCCCTGTATGTAATTCATGACTGGCTGGCCTGGCATTCATGTCATTCATCTGAGAGTGATTTTTGCATGCTAGAGGTTGCGTGTGAATTGGCCAGGAGTGGGTATTCCCAGAGCAAAGCAATGTAAAAAGCACCACGTAGGGGAGAATTGACAAGACGCAGCTGTTCCACAGTTCATATTGTACCCTGGATAATGTCACAGTTATATGTTCCCCATGATGAAAGCAGCATGGATTTCCTGCTGTTGGTCACTAGGACATTCCTCCGATCTGGCAACTTCAACTCCTGCTGGTGTCAATGGATGTAGCGGTCAAAGGAAATGTCCATGTTTTCCTTTAATCATATACAGGAAACATGAGGATGTACCTAACAGAGAAGGCAATCAGCTAAAAGGGAAAGTGCAACAGCAGCACAGGAAGAAGTTAAGCCAGCAGACATGAGCTGCTCTGTTTCGAGTGGACATTTAGCAATTAAAGGCAGACTGGAAGAAGATGTCTTCTCCGATGACAATGGTCTCAGCACATCTAAGGCCCTTGGTCCTTTAAAAGAGGTTATTGCGGTTCCTGATAAATGGGGCTGGGCGTTCTCAGGTGAAATTCTTGATTAGGAAGGGTTATGGGGGTGTCTGGGGGGGTCTCAATAAGAAGAAGCTTGAACTCCTCCTGGAGGAAGGGCAGGGACTGGGCAGGACTTGATACTGGGCTCTCAAAAGCTGCCTGAGAAAGACTTGTGGTGCCGGAGGGGGACTCAAGGCAGTCCCTGCATGGAGGGGACTTGATAGGAGTGAGCTTAGTAGGCAGCCTTGGTAATAAAGTGACTGTGAGGTCCGGAAGGAGGACCAGGAAGGAGTTGGGGAGCTGCAGGGGGAAGGGAAACTGAGGGATAGTAGTGCACTACAGCAGGGCAGGTCTGTTGCCCCTGTAACAATGTGGTGTAAGCTTTAGTCTGTTCAGCCTCACTCCCAATCTGAGGAGAAGTCATTTTCAGATCATGGTTCCTGTTGGAAATGCAGAGGCATCTTGGGTGCAGGGCAAGCGGCATGGCCTGCCCATTTACATGCATTCAACCCTTCCCCCGCACCCGGGATTGTCTCCCATGCCCAACTAAACTACAGATTAATAAAGGGAGCTGCTGATAGTAGAACTCCTATGCCCCAATAGCATGTAGTGGCCAATAGGGGAACCCTCCTACAGGACATCCCCAAAGTCCCTATCCAGTCTGGGTCCTACTGTGAGAGAAAGGATGGCCGGAAGTTAATCCATTTTACTGGCAGGCAGGAACTTGTCAACATTTTGCTGTGTTGCTAACAGTTAATTGAATTGACCTGTGCACTTTGTCTCCTTATGTCTGTCTACTTGTCCTTCTCTTTGTCTTCCTGCAAGACTTATCTATGCACAGACTCTGCACCAATTCAGTTGAACAGATGCAAATCTACGGCTATGTCTACACTGAAATCGCTGTGTTGATCCCCGTGGATCGATGCAGCGGGATCGATTGAGTGGCCATTGTAGACCTGCTCAATTGATCCCCGAAGCACTCTCCTTTCAACAGAGTAACTCCACCCTCCAAAAAGAAAAACACTGCGTCGATTGGAGAGCATTTCCTGTCGATGCAGCCGAGGGAAGATGCCATGGTAAGGGGGAGTAAGAAAGTCGATGGAAGATATGCATTCTACTGTATGTAGATTGGGTATTTCCCATTGACTTAGCGTGGCAGTGTAGACTAGGCCTAAGTGGACACTATGGGTGCGTCTACACTGGCAGCTTAGGTCGACTTAAGGATGCTTAAGTCGACCTAAACTACTCCGCATCCACACTGGGCTTTTATTAAGTTGACTTAAGCATTTCCTTAAGTCGACTTAATAATGGCTTAAGTTGACCTAATAACACCTACTTTAAGGCTGCCTTGTTCCCAGGGGGAGCCCATTGTCCCCAGGGGAGAAGGGATTCCTTCTCCCCAAGCTGGTTCCCCCTAGCCCTAGGTTGACTAGGGAGTTAGGTTGACTTTGGGCGCCCCCCCGGGGGGGGGGGGGGCGCCACTGGCGGCTGCCTTGTCCCCGGGGAGAAGGCAGCCTTCTCCTCAGGGGAAGCCGCCCACGGCTCCCTTGTCCCAGGGAGACCCGGCTCCCCTAGCCCAAGGAGCCACGGCTCCCTTTGGAGCTGTTGCTCTCCACTGACCTAGGCAGTCGACTTAAGAGTCTAGTGTAGACTCTCTAAGTCAACTTAACAAGGTTGACTTTACATCGACCGTGTTAAGTCAACTTAACAGAGTCGACTTAACTTTGTAAGAGTAGACATAGCCTATAATATTGGCAAATTTAGTGATGTGAGCTAAACTGAATTAAAACCTAGGTTTCAATGAAATGAGTGTCAACACTGGCCTTGGTACCAGTGCAAGTAAATTGGTTTCAACGGACATCTTTAATTAATCCAGTGCCTACCTATAGGTGAACATGGCCCCCATTCTGAGCACCTCATAGCAAGATTAGCCCTTTCACAGATGTTGGGAAAACACTAGCACATTTTGGTTGCTACTGTAAATAAATTATTAATTATAATAACCCCTTCAGGGACTAGGGTAACTTACTTCCTGCCCTTAGAAGGGTGGTTAAAATTTCTAGCCATGGCCCAAGGCAACAGAAAACATTTATCCAGCACCGTTTTCCTCCTATGCAGAGGAAGAATCCAGTGGCTAGGGTGCTAAATTGGGACTTGGGAACCCCAGATTTAATGCCTTGCTCTGCCAGAGATGCCCTGTATAGCTGTGGGCAAGTCATGTAACCTGTCTGTCAAACAAGGCAGTGCTATTATCCCCATTTCACTGGCTATTGTGGGGTTAAATACATTAAAGGTTATGAGACGCTCAGATATAAGTGTCAAATTCCTCTAGTTATTCCCGTCTGTGTGATGTACATTATTTTGCAGGGTGGTTACTCACCATTATTTACACTGTTCCAACTATAAAGGTGTTGGCCATAACACTAGTGCAATTACTGCCAACCTGCTGAAACCCAGCAATCTCGTTTTTAGTGAAATTTAAGCAGTTATAGAGCACCGCAGAAATAAATCTAAAAAAAAAAGCCCTTCGCCCTCACCATCTTTCAACAGATCTTATGGTGCTAGATGGAAAACAAATTTAACAGGATATTACTGCTCTGTAGCAATATTTCTGGTGTACAACAATATTATAGTTGGTGTTAAACTTTATTACTAGCCCAGTGATAAAATTAGTTCAATATTGGCTGCTTTTCTAATGTGGTTTTACAATTGCAATGTAGAATGATGTGATAGTGTTTAAAGAAAAGAGAGAAATCGCAGTAGGGAGAGGACCAGAAAGTTACATACAGGGGAGGTGCAGGATAAGCATTGCATTTAAAAGAAGATTCCTGAGAGAAACTCTCTACATTGGTCATTGATGTCTCCCAAAAGCCTCCCTTTTCTATTAGAAACTGAATGATTGTTGTGTTGAAATGTTTACCAGATAGAGAGCAGGAGATAAAAATGAGAAAAATCGTGAACAAGCAAAAACAATGGCAGCGTCTACACTTTAAATTAAGTCGACTTAAGCTTGCTTAAGTCGACTTAATTTACCCTGCATCTACCCTACAGTTTTCTTAAGTTGACTTAAGGAAAATAAAGTCGACTTAATGAAAATTAAGTCGACTTTATTAAACCTAGAATTACTTTGACTTAAGGCTTAATTCAACTTTTAAAAGGCGAATTAAGCCAGTGTAGCCATGGGGTAGCCCTAAGTCGACTTAGGGCTACCTCAGGACTACACCAATGCCCTCCCTGTCGGGGGGGCACGGGGAGCCTGGCATGCTCCCCCACAGGGCAGGACAGAGCCCTGCCCACCCTGCCCCTATGCCCTGCCAGGGTCCCTGTCCCCCTTTGCCCCATTGTACCTATGTACAATGGGGCAAAGGCTGAGCCCCCTGGCACTGGGCAAGGGGTGCCCCCCCACCTCCATGGACCTACCCTAGTTCCCCGTAGGCTCTAGAAGTTGACTTAGGTGTCCAGTGTGGACGCTCTAGGTCGACTTTGTAAGTTTCCCCCCAAAGTCGACTTAAAGTTTAAGTGTGGACTCACTAAGTCGAGTTAACTAAGTCAACTTAAAGTCGAATTAGTTAAGTCGACTTAGTTAAAGTCGACTTAAATTTCCAATTGTAGACATAGCCAATGAGAGTCCTGTGGCACCTTAAAAAGTAACAAATTTCTTTGGGCATAAGCTTTCGTGGACTCCAACCCACTTTGTCAGATGCTTATGCACGAACAAATGTGTTAGTCTTTAAAGTGCCACAGGACTCTCATTTTTGCTGTACCCAGACTAACATGACTACCCCTCTGGAAATTGTGAACAAGGTGACACATTATTACATCTATTAACTCATTCACTTGGAGGCGAATTTTGAGTAACTTCATCACATTGTCACTGACTGCCTAATGCATGGATTATTTGAACAGAATATAATTGGCTTTTTTGAGAGTATTTATTTTCTCCAGGCTGGGTTAGTTTAAACATTACAGTATTTAGCATGTTGTGACATACATGGAAGGTTAATTGGTGTTGTCTCTTTAGGCCAGTAGAGGATCTGGGCCTGAATGTGATAATTTCAGCTGACTGTTTAATAAGATGCATGCTATAGTTCTAAATCAATTCCAAATGAACAAAATAGGCAAAGAAAGAGCATAAGATTTCAGATCAATAAGGCTGTTTGAGCAGAGAAAGCTGTTTTTGCTACCTCCTAGATTAGAATGCCACTTAGTTGTTCCTTGAGGCCCCATTTGAGGAAAGCACTTAGGCTATGTCTACACTGGCAAGTTAGTTCAAATTAAGGAAGCTTAATTCGAACTAACTGAAGCCATGACTACACTAGGCTTTCATTAGTTCGAATTAAGGGCTTCCTTAATTCGAACTAATAAATTCGCTTATACTTTTTGAACTAACAGTTAATTCGAACTAGTTAGTTCGAATCAACGCACTGTGGCCATGTAGTTCGAACTAAGCGCTTGTTGACCTTAATGCAATTGACTAATTTGAACTAAGCAAGTACCATGCATGGCACTTGCTTAGTTCCAACTAAAATTTGCTAGTTCAAATTAAGTTAATTCAAACTAACTAAAATTAGTTCAAATTAGTTCGTTCGAATTAACTAATTCGAACTAAATTTAGTAAGTGTAGACATAGCCTTAGTGTGTATTTTAAGTTCCTGAAAAAGGAGGCTTTCCTGAAGCAGGACCACTGGACCAGACTAGCCACTGGCTGACAACTTGGCCTACCTATTTTCCAGAAATAAAGCACTGTCCCTTGCACATCCTAAATTTAGACTTCTTTCATTTATCTCTGCATCGCCACCCTTCTTTCTAGGCTAATAAAAATGGCTTGTTAGGTGGTGATATACATTATAAAAGACATGGGATTTTATTTCAAACAAGAGAGAGGCCTTGAGATGCAAAGTTCTGACTGAGACCTGGATTAGAAATTCCCCACAATCTAGGAAGTGCTCAGATCCAAAAACTTGGCTCAGGTCTATGTCTAATGGAAATCATTGTAGAAGATCAGATCAAAATACAATTATGATTAGCCCCATACTGCTCTGTCTTTTAAGAACCTGGGTAATTTGACAAATCCTGGATGTCACTGTTTGGGATTTAAGGTATCTGTTGGACATGAAAGGAATCATCGCAGAAGAAAGCAGCTCTCTAAACCAAGGAGACCTATTTTACTATGATGATGTTTTGACACAGATCGATGATTTCAAAAGAAATGTCTGTTTTTAAAACATGACGGCACAATCTAACCCCAAATGTTTCCTCCTTCCCATGCTAATCTGTTCTCATGCGAGGCCGCATGCACCATTTGTAGGAAAATGGAGTGGTCAGTATTAAGATTTTTGAAAATGTATTACAGACCTGAGCAGAGTAAATAATGTGTTCTGCTATTTAGTCATGAGTAATAGGTACACATCACAACCAACACTGGGGGTGACTAGACCCCCACTGGAGAGATTAAAGCCCGGTGGGAAAGATGTCTGGTACTGCACTCCTGAAGAAAGGGGCTAGGGTTTGTGGAAAGGTGCAGCAAAATTTTGCAAAGCCCCTGTGATCTTTGAATAAGTCCAAGTACTCCCCAAATATGCAGATGGACCATCTATATGGTTGGTCTACCATGGATACATACTACTGGCTACACTGATGAGTATTTGGGATAATTTAGGGTCTGATTTAACATACTTTGAAATGAATGAGAATCTTTCTTCAGTGGGCATCATATCAGGGTATTGGGGCCTTATTTGGCCACTCTTTGTTGTATGGAGTAATATCCAACTCCTCAAGTTTGAACTGAAAGCAGTGGAACTAATTAATAAGTAAGGCCCTTCTCAATGTAAAGGTGCCAGAATCTGGTTGCTAGCAACTTTCTACAATCCACAAAAGCAGCAACATGTTCTTAGTTTGCTGTAAGAACTTATTTTAGTTCATCTGGGATCCTTCCACTTCTGCAGACCACACCCCTTCTGGAGTTCACAGATCTGTTTGGCATGGGATGGTCGCTGTGCTACCAATGGTCATGCAAGAATGCTATGAAGGCGGTTTTGGCTTGTGCATAATTTCTGGAGGCAGGTTTGTTTCATAATGAGCGGCTGCATCTTGCTTTCTTTGCATTCAAACCACTGTACCTCATTGTGCTGTGTCATGCTTGGGCTATCATATCAGGCAGGCTTTCATGAGAGAGGCTGTTGATCAGACGGCACATCAGTGAAGGCAGGATTTCACCTTCCTCTGTAGCATGGGGCATGGATCACTTGCTGGTAGATTCTCTGTACTTTAAATCATGATGTGAGAACTTTAATAACTCAGTCATAGGTTAGAAGCTTATTGCAGGAGTGGGTGGGTGAGGTTTTGTGGCCTGTATTGTGCAGGAGGTCAGACTAGATGATCATATTGTTCCTTTCTGACCTTAGAGTCTATGACTTCTGCAGCAAAAAAGGCTGATGGATGGCAAAGTTTCCCAGAGAAACCTCTCAAATCTCTTCCACAGAATCCTCAGGCTGTCCTATACATAGTAATGTAGTCTCAGATCCTCAAAGGTATTTAGATGCCTAAATCCCAATGGAAATCAGTGAGAGTTAGGTTCCTAGGTATCTTTGAGGAGTGAGGCTGTAATCCTGGAAGAAAGGATATAAAGCTAGCTAGCTTTTCATTGTGGGTGCTCAGAGGACCAGCTTCTGGTGCTAACTAGAACCATAATCCACCAGAAATCTCACTGATGTTAGTGGGACCATTCAACCTGAGTGAAAGGATCAGCCTGAGGCCATATATCTCCAAAACGCCAAGACAACACCCCCTTTAATGTGGTTGTAGCGGGTTTGTTGCCCCTCTATGATATATAAAGTGTTAAAAGGACCTGGAAGCAGCAGCCAATAGACTGAGAGCAGCTGGGAGCCTCTCAGGAGCTAGCTGCACAGTATTAAAGTGTACTGCGGAGGCAGCTCAGTTAGTTGACCTGGGAAGACCAGGGAGAAAGTTCTCTTTCTCTGGCTGGCTGAGGGAGCCAGCACCCTGGAGACCTCAGTGTGCCAGTGGGAGCTGGCCAGAAGCGAGGGTCCTGAAGGCTCGGGGCAGATGGCAGCAGTGGCTGGAGCAGCAGTTCTGAGGCAAGAGTGCCAGGAGTGGACAGCAGCTGGACTCCAGAGTGGTGAGTATCTGCATGCAACTGGGGGAGGAGGAGAAAGCAGCCCAGGGAATAGCATGTGACTGGAGGAATGTAATGCATCAATAATGAGATCGGCACATAAGGTCCCTGGGCCGGGGCCCAGAGAAGTGGACGGGCCCAGGTCCCTACTTGCTCCCCCAGTGTGGCAGGAGTGGCACAACACTCATGGCCACTGACTGTTTACCTAGTGGCTGGGCCTAGCAAATGGGACTTTTCCCCAGAAGGAGTGGATTTGGACACAGACTTGGCCAGAGGGCTGAGGCCCTAGCACAGGACTCAGGACTGGAGTTCGGCATGTGGAGACGGAGCACAGACCACTTGACAGGGACCACAAGAGTGATTCCCAGAAACATCACCAGGGTGGGTTACGTGCGTCTAATCTCCTACAGTGGCCAATACCTATCTGTCTATATATAACCATCTATATACTCATGATCAGTTGAAAAGAAGCTCACGGCTGTAGATAGCATAGAATTCTTACTTCTGTAATCCATATATCCATGCAAACTCAACAAAATATAGCAACACCAGAGATCATTTGTATTCTGGGAACAAATTGCAAGGTTTTACTTCTGCCCCCCTCCCTTCTTTTCTCAGCCAAAGGACAGACACACGCACACACAGAGGGCAAAGGCTAAAACCTCAGATGGGCTGCTTACAGCTTCATCAATATTTCATGATTAAGAAGATGACAGAATTCTGCTTTATTTAATAAGAATATTCCCCAGGTAGCTCATGTGTGCCTGGCCTGGCCCTGTAATTACAAACTGTTTATGCATTAGCTGAGCCACTTCACTTAATTGTCTCCCCTTCAACAGTTTTAAAGAGCCAATGTTCACCATGGTCAAATCCATGTTGCTCCTCAAAATCAGCAAGCTTTTTCATAGTTGGTTTTAAAGGAATTAAAAAGAGAGAATACAGCATCGATGAGATTAGAGCCCTGAGAAAAGAGCAGCAGAAATTCATCTTTTCAGTGCACAATCTGCTTTCCACGAGATGGACAAATGTCATGCTTCAAGATGTCAGCTAAAACTCTTCCAATTCAGGGCCATGATCTGAGAACAGCTGTTTGCACCATTAGAGACCAGGGTAGGATCAACAGCTGGAATGGAGTCTTATAAACCACCTAGTATGATCAGGGACTGCTATTCACTATGTGTTTGTACAGCACCTAGCATAAGAGGGTTCTGACTTGGTTGACATGACTGCCATATACATGGTGTGCAATAATAATAAATAAACATGGGGATTTGGTGTTGTTTACAATGGATGTGCCTGGTACTTTTCCAAAGTACATACAGGGAGCCCTAGGGCTTTTCTGAACTGGCTATGGTAACTCAACCTCCCCTACCCCCACACAGTGAAATCCCCCAGCAGGTTGACCCTCCGCAGCAAGCATAGAACAGGCTCTGCTCCTTCTGCAGAAGGCCCTGAGGCAGGGAGAGGGGGGGCGCACAATTAAAGGCAGGAAGGAGCAAGTCACTCTCCGGCTTCCTTGAGAGATGCCCCTCCTGTTTCAATCGACTTTAACCGAGAGGCATGGCAGTCATGGTCAGGAGCCCCAGTGGTTCTTCATGCTCACAGTGGCCCATGGAGATACCACAACAAAAGTGCAAAGATAGGCTTCCATCACCTGGAGTGCATGCCCAATAATCCCCAGGATAAATGGAGAGGTGCCAGTAACCCCAGTGCTGGCACATGGTCTCTGCCTCAAAGAGTACATCTAGATTGCAGTTGGGAGGAATGATTCCCAGCGTGGGAAGACAGACTGGAGCTCGCATGCTAAAAATAGCAAGGTGGACGTTGCACCATGGGGGAGCTACCTGAGCTTAGACCTAAGGGGATGGGGGACTCGGTTGGCTAGCCAATGCCTCTGCCTATCCCACAACATCCATGTTGCTCACTTTAGCACGCTAGCTCAAGCTGAGTTGATTGAGCCTTTCTGCCTGGGCTGGGAATCACCCTTCACAGTTGCCATGTGGACATACCCAAAGAGGTTACAGTCAGAAGGTCCCATCCTGCAAACTCCTACCCCAAGCATAGTGCTTTCTACTCAAAGCAGTCTGACTTGAGGACGACCGCTTGCTGTTTGCGGGCTCAGCCCCTATGTTTTGCACAATGTACACACAATAACAGCAAACTGCAGAGGTGTGAGGGAAGGAAAAGATCAAAATGATAAGAGCACCTGGCTGCTTTAGTGATTACCCATCTATCTTCAAGGATCTCACTGCTGCCTCTTGGGTCTATTTCAAATGTTTTGGTACTTGCTTAGAAAATAAAGGGTTTTTTGCAATTAAAGTAGCTGTTTTGGGGTTTGAAGACACAGGGGGTGGCGTGGAAGGGATGAGAATGGAGTCAGCAGGATAGAGGGATGGTGGTTGAGGGCATGTTTTTAACATGAAAAGCCAGGACACTTTTGCTTTGACATTTGTAGGCTCACAAAGCAGTCACATAAAAGAGCAAAACTCACTTTGTAAAATGTGTTCAGATGTCGCCACTACCACTTTCTATATCAGCAACAAATTGAACAGACTTCTATGAACAGGGAACATCTTCCACTGGTAGCATCTGAAAGAATTCATCATGACCATTGAACAAGCGCCACTAATGTTCACTTGGAGCAAAAGGAAAAGCTCAGATACAAGGGTCAACACTCATTTGATTCCAAGCACTGCTCATCAGACTGAGCGTGCATTCCACTGGGCCATTTCTACTTGGAAAACAACAAGCAAATTCTCTGTGGTTCAGTGATAAGTCTTATTCAAGCCCTAATGTTCTCACTGATGATGTGGAGAAATGGAATTTTCCACGGGGGTTTAAAGCAGCTCCTGGAACATCAATAAATCATATGATAAACTTGGCCATTTGGTCACCTTATATTAACGGGCAGCAGTCTGTGAGGCCCAAGGCCTTTATGTGGTTTGATGGATAGTGCACTGGGTTAGGATTTAGGAGTTCCTACCACTGACCTAGAATGGGAGCTTCATCTTTCTGTGTCTTGGTTTGATGGCTCTAGTGATAGGGGCCTCTCTTTTGAAGTGCCGTGAGAGCTACAGATGAAAGCACTAATCCGAAGTAGCAAGGTATAATGGTAAAAACTGTCTTGGTAAAATCAAGATGAGCACTGGAACTATGGAAGGCTCTGAAGGCTCCATGCCGTCAGCCAGGAACTGTGATGAAAGCTCTGTCTATGGCAAATGAGGTAATAGCAACACAGGTGCTTTGGGGAGGAGCCTTACTGGCAGCTGTTTCATGAACAGGCAACAAGAGGCAGATCCTTGCCTGGAAGGCAGTGGGTAAGAAATAGTCTGATGTTTTTCCTGTGATCAGAAAATACAGTTTTCACTGGGAAAGGGGATCTGAATGGTTAATTCTGCTCTTGCTTTTAACCACATTTATTTTGAACTTTTTTAAAAAAAAAAAAAGTTTCGCTTGAGTTCTGGAGGAGGGCTTATAGCTGGAGGCAGCTGCTCTCATTTTAACTGAGCTAATTTACCTATCTTCCTAGAATCTACAGCACTTCACCTGCTTCTTCATGCAAGCTCTTATCTGACTTAATTAGAGGAGAGAGAGCACAAGCTGTTACAATCTGAAAGGCTATCCACTTTCTCCTTGCTAGGTGGGAGGGCTGTGCAGTTTCTTGTTGATACCAATCCAGGGCAAATTCTGCCTAACAGTCCCTTGGAATAAATTCTTCTTTTTCAGCCCCAGTGCCCTATGTCTATTCAACAGCCCCTAGGAGGACACCCAATAGCAGCATAAGACAGAAAATGCATGGCAGTTGGTGAGTGATGCATTTGAGGTGGCTGGGGGGGGTGCTAAAAGGTGGTGCTTAGTTGCCTGCTATTGTTTTTAAGATGATGTTCTCTTCTCAGATATAATATATAGTGTTGTTTAGCTGTATTGGTCCCAGGATATTAGTGAGAGAGAAGGTGGGTGAGGGAATATCTTTTACTGGACTAACTTCTCATCGATGGAAATTGGTCCAATAAAAGACATTCCCTCCCCACTCTTGTCTCTCAGCTGTAATCGACATTCAGCATAAATCCACTATGCTCCCCTAGGCTTACTCGAGATATTACAATTGGATTTGATAAATGTGGTCCTGGCTTAGCAGATGGAGGGTCTCTCTTTCCATTGCTGTTGTAAAAATATCCTTTGGCCAAAGCAGTGTTAATTTCATGTGTATTTGACTTTCATTGGACTGTACTCAGAGGGAAAACTCATGGGACTAAGAATACAGAGGACCTGCAAATAGTGGCCCAGGATAGACAAAGGTGGCAAAGACTGATTTGTGCCTGGCTGGACAATATGGGGAGGATTCTGAGCTGAAATAAAAGGTGGGGGAAAGGCTTTGGGTTTTGCTGAAAGAAGGTGCTGTTTCTCTGAAACAGGCTAGCAAAACCCACCAACCAAAATTGGACAAGAGACTAAACTATTATGTGACACAGCATAGCAGGGGCTGAGGTGCACCAACGCCCCTGCAATGTGTAGAGACTTTTGATGTGATTAACTGTGTACATGTTCTTTTCCAGCACTAATAATGAATGCTCGCAACATGGGGAGGGAGTGTGTTAAGTACACTATTATTTCTTGAATGTATTTGTTCAAATTTATTTGTTCAAACTTTTAATCACTTGAGTAATTTTGTTGAATAATCATGAACTCGCTGCAAATATTCAATACTTGGTATGTGAAATCCAAGCTATGAGTTTTGATTGGCCAGACAAGTCACATGACATGATTTGTTTTTCTAACTGTATGAGTTTGCAAGCACTTTGAGCATTCATATGTGGCTGGTGGGTTTTGGTTTTTTGGGGGGTTTTTTGTTTGTTTTTGTTTTTTGAAAGGTTGATTCCCATGAAAACTAGCAGATGCCACTTTGGAAGTTGCTGTCGGCAAACATCTGTGCCAGTAAAACTGGTTAGCAAGATTCTTCATGGGAACAATTGACATAAAAAGTGAATGGAGAAAATTTATTTAAAAATTGGAGGAAACATTTGTGGTTCTTTGTTCACAGTTTTTCCCCTGTAGTCAGCAGACCAAAAGGGTTCCCGATTTAGTTCTACTGAGCAGTGAAGAGAGAATTCCCAGCCACTCTGGGAATTCTCCAGATGACAAAATAACTTAGTGATATGCAGAAGGGGAGATGGAAGGCATACATTACTTTCTTTGGCATAGCTTTCCTTCTGACAGGATCTGCGAAGATCAGCAATGGTATATAGCCACAGCATCCTTCAAAGCAGTTTGTGGTTGAAAGCAATTGTTACTCTGAGAGTCTGCTTCATCTGAAATATGGTTCAGGCAGTTGGAAATCTAGGAGAAAGTTATACAATAAATCCCACCCATGCCTCTTTCTCAAGGTTGGAGTCACATGTCTGTGGCTTGAGTGTAGGCTCCTTTTCAGGGCCATTCTGTAGGCTGGTAATGTTCTTCTGAATGTTTAGCACTGCTCTATTTAGTCTTTCAAGTACTCTACAAACTATTGAGCCTGTAGCAAACAGTGAGAGAATCTCTGAGCCAAGGAGGTTGTCATCTAAATAGAGAAGGCAGAGGATAATAAAAGCAGCCCTGTAATCTTACTGGCAAAATGGGAGAACTCACTCATGGTGACTTGGCCCAAATCACACAGGCAGCCTGAGTCAGAACAGGCCATTGAACCGTGAGCTCCTGAGTTTAGCCCTTGACCACAAGGCTCTCCTCTAGCCTCAAGCTGACTGTGTGTAGTGGGCATGGTCCCGCAATAAGGGTGGGGGTGAAAAGCTGTATGGTGGGAGTGGAACAGCTGCCAAAGCCTTAGCAAGGTGCAATGTACATGTCCCTCTACAGCTAGCCAGGCTGAGGGTACTGTCCTCTCTCTGCTTTCTTTGGAGTGTGGCCAGGACCCACAGGAGCATCCATGGGAGGTGTGCTTGCATTTGAGAGGCACAAGGATTGCCAAGGTTGTACAGATAGCATAAAGAGCTGCCTCCTGTGTCCTCTTCCCTGCTGCATGGATTTACATTCAGATCATGCTGACAGGGTTAGCTTCACTGTGATGAGGACCACAGCCATGCCTGTTGTCCTGATACAAAACCTTAGGTTTTGGAACGCATATGCTGCAGAAAAAGATGGTGCTATTTTGGGGTGGGGAGAGGGGTTTTGTGGGTGGTCAACCCAAGATACTTGCCCTTTTGGCACTCTCTCCCACTCATGAAGACCACACATCTTGGGGACCACTCTCTGCTGTTCATTGGCTGTACACCATCACTTGCATTTAGTGCAGTATTAACCAGCCATAAAACGGGGACAGTGTCCATTTGTTCTGAAGAAGCTCTCCTGCTCTATGCATTGTAATGAAATGTATACTGTAAAGTCACAGAAGAAATAGTAAGAGATCATCATGAGAGCTCTGAGAGGATCCTGAGGCTTTAATATTAAATGGTTAGTATTGATCTTTACCACTAAACTAGAATTGAATAGGATGGTTCCACAAGCTGTGTTTCCTTAGTCGATTTGCACTCAACTATAGCTTCGTGGGGTTTTTCCATCCAACCTACTTTGAAGCAGGGGCATAGCCACGGGTGGGCCCAGGTGGGTTGGGGCCCACCCACTTTGGCATGAGGCCTGCCCTTAGCACCCAGGAGCGGTGCAAATTTTTCTGTTGCAGCCGCAGGGCCACTCACCAGGCAACGACCACGAGCGGAACAGAGGTGCCAATGCCGACGCCTCTGCTCTGCTTGTGGGGTGCAGGGCCTGGCAGCTGTGGCTGCCATCAGGGCAGAGACATCAGCGCTGACACCTCTGATCCACTTGTGGTCACGGCCGCTGGCTCCACAGCCACGAGTGGCACAGAGGCTCTGGTGCTGGTACCTCTGCCCTGCTCTCAGCCATGCAGCAAAGTTCCTTCTGCAGCTGGGCATGATGCCTCTCCCCCTCACTAGGGGATGTGGGGAGAAGGAGGGGGCAGCTCCCGGTCATATGACTGAAAGATGCCCTTGGCCAGGCCCACCGTCCACTTTCAGGGGCCTGCCCAGAAATCAGGGGCTGGCTATGCCCCTGCTTCGAAGCAGCAATCTTCAAGGGGCTATTGGGCTCACTGTGGACTCTGGCAGCCTTTAAGACTCTTGAAAAGTGAACGGTGACTTTAAGGCCCCTTAAGTTCAGGCCTTGTTCTGGGAGCTTTTTATTAGAGACTGAATTACTGAAAACCAGGCACCCTTCAGTAGGCCTGAAGATAAGGCCTCAAAAACAAAGGCACCAAAAACTCTCCTGAAGACCTGGGCTTGACTCTTGAATTTTTTTCTTGAAAATAATGCATATATTGCGAAGAGTTTTCCAGGGGGAAATATTATTGCTTTGCCCTGTTTCTAGGAAGAGAACAGAATAATATTCCCAACTACCTGTCAGCTTGTCAAACATGGGGTTAATGACACATCCTTTGCCTCATCTCTTTGGAATATGAACCCTTTAGGTTAAGGACTGTCTTGCTATATGCATGTACAGTCCTTTGTGCAATAGCTAATTAAGTGAAACAAACAGGGAGTCCTGGGACACTTTTAAAGACCAATACATTTATTTATTGCATGAGCTTTCATGGGAGAAAATCCCACTTCATCAGATGCTTTAAGATGGGGAACTTACAAAATGGAAGGAAGTTAAATGCAGGAAAATGTCTGACACAAGATCAGGTCAGGCTGTAACAGCAAATCAAAATAGATGTTAAAATTCATACACTGGAGAACAGTATATAGAGGAAGGTGAGGTCAAATCACCTGTTGTAATGAGAAAAAATTCATAGTCCCTGTTTAACCCTGAGGTAATGGAGTCGAATTTACATATAAATTCCAATTCTGCAGTTTCTCTTTGAAGCTGCAATTTGTTATTCATTTGTTTGAGCCCCACTATTAACAAGTCGTCAATGGAATGAGCAGGGAGACTGAAGTGTTCCCCTATTGGTTTTTGAATGTTGTGACTTCTGATGTCAGATTTGTGTCCATTTATTCATTTGCACAGAGACTGTCCTGTTTGTCCAATGTATAAGGCAGGAGGCATTCCCGGCACATGATGGCATAAATCACATTGGTGGATGAGCAAGTGAATGAGCCCTTGATGGAGTAGGTGGGTTGATTAGGTCCTGTGATGGTGTCTTTTGTGTAAATATGGGGTCAAAGTTGGCGACATGGTCTGTTGCAGGGATATGTTCCTGCTTTAATATTTCTGTTTGATCTGTAGTTGCTGGTGAGTGTCTGTTTAAGGTTCGGGGGGACCGTCTGTAAGCGAGGAGAGGTCTGTCTCCCAAGGCTTGAGAGAGTGGGGGATCGTCATGTAGAATAGGTTGTAGATCCTTGATGATGTGCTGTGTAGAGGTCTGACTTGGGGGTTGTAGGTGATGACCAGTGGCGTTCTGTTGTTCTCTTTCTTGGGCTTCTCCTGTAGTAGTTGTCTCAGATTAAAAGTGAAGGTTAGAAAATTAAGTTCAGTTTCTCATGTCAATTGGGCTCCGTAATGACCCTTTAAGGAAACTCTTCCTTTGATCCTGACATGGTATTAATGTCAGTGTCATGTTGTCATGTTTTCAAGGTTATGGGGTGTTTTGTTTTTTTCCCAAACCAAGAAGAAATAGTCATGCTGCTTTGAATTTTTTTTTTTTTTTTTTTTTTTTAACTGAATAGATCTTAAACACATCTGGGCTGGCTGGCTGTTCTTTGCCTTGCTTTTCCCTCTTCTGTCAAGCTCTGTCACTTTGTCATGGGCTTGCATTGTCCCAGCTGCAGACCACAGAAATCACCTTTAATGTTACATGCTTAAAATAAACTTTGCTTTGTTTCATTTATATTAATCTTTAAAGTAAATGCTTAAGAAAGAATCTTGTTTTTCCCCCACCTCTGTAGATGGCAGGTCTGTGCAAATGTTGGAGAGGAATAATGTAAATAGCTTTCTTTAGCAGTGATGGTTTATTAAAATATCATTAGTGTGACTTTCTGTCACTAACCAGGAACCCAGCTGATACCAGATGCAAGGCCATGTATGCATTATTCAGCAGCTGAAGAAAACCCATTGTTCCAGTGTTCTGGAATTAATCAGTTCAGAATGAAAATTACCTGTCACCAAAATATTGTGTTTACTCAGGCCATCAAAACAGGCTGTACTGATGGTAGCTGGATTTCTTCCTTGGAGCTTTAAGCATTAAAGTGCTCCTTTCTAAATGCTATCAGGACCTACTGGTGTTAAGGAGAATGCAGGGAGGTGATCTCTTTCATCTGTCTTGAGGGCTGGATTTTACAAGCTGCGATTGGGAAAAGAGAGAACAAAGAATGCAGCAAAGAACACTTGGGAGTTATGAATCAATCACTCTGAAATATGTAATGTTATTGTGCCAGATCTAAATATGATTGTTTCAGGCTTAAGCACTTTCCAGCTACAGCAAAAGTAATTCAAGGACCTTGACTTCATTATTTTACTTCCATGCAGATTTTTAGCCTTCAAGCTGTTGTCTGAAAGCTATGCTTGTTGCTAGATGGCCTTTCTTACAATTCTTCTGACCCGTGACCTCTTTGGCATGCTAGCTCCCCCTGTTGCCAAGGTGAAAGTATTTGAATATCTAGCTTCCCACCCCCCCGGTTGTTTATATTAAGGAGCCCTGGTGCTGAGCTACAATCATGGTACAGTTCAAAAGCCCCTTATGGGTAATCTGATTGCGTTGAGTCCTCATGAACACTAACAAATAAGGAGTTTGCAAAGGCAGAGAGGTTGATTTCTCTCTCTCCCCTTTATGATATTACAATTATAGATATTGCTATTTACACCCTAACCAGTATTGGGGAATAAGTGAATGAAGAGATTTTGCAGTCTATATACCAATTTTTTCACGGCTTATTCCATAGAATACAAGACATCCGCTTTTTTCAGAAACCCCAGCTTCTGTGTGCCATGGTACATTGTCATTTAGGAAAAACTTCCATCCAAGACAGACCAATGAGGGGTTCCTGCACTCTTCTAGCCTTCATCTGAGACTTCAGATCTGGATTAGATTCATAGTTAACCACAGATTTCCTGTGTGACCTCTTTCTCTGCTCTGCCCTCGGCTTTGGTTTTTCTACCCTGGGCTTAGAAGAAAAGAATCCCTAGATATTACCCTGGGGTGGAAGTTCACCAATCTATCAAGCAGCAGAGATGTCACCAGTACTACAGACCCATCCTGTTACCCACACTCGTTTTATGTGGTCGGTGACTCAGCCACAACTCTGGAGAGTAAAATCACTTGTGCCACAAACCAACACATCTTTCTCTCCACCAGAGGCTTCAGCCATCGTAGCTCCTAGTGTAGCACTCCTGGGACAACCACACAGGAAAGACTTTCTCCTTCGACAGTGGGATACTTTCTAAGGGGATGTGCTGTAACTCGGAACCCTTAAAATGACCCTGATTAAAGCACTGGAAATTGCAATGATGTGAACAGATAAGCAATAAGGGGGGGTGATCTAGCTAGCCTAATACACCTTCTCAGCCTTCCGTTTCTAACAGTTCTGTAAACACGGTCTGCTTCAAAAGGCTGTTTTGGGTATGGCTCTGCCCATCTTTTTTTCCCCCCCACTGGAAATTTTTTTCTAAAAGTTTGTTTTATAGACTCTTTCAAGGAAAATCAGACTTTCATTGAAAACTTGGGGGTGGGGGGGGGGGGAATTTATATCATCTTTCACTGAAAGAAAGAATTCCACCCCCAAGTCTTCCATGGCACTGGCTATTTTCATGGGAAAGCCCTTTTCTAGAGAAAAAGTGTCAATTAAACTGATCAAAGATGGGTTTTTTGTTGTTTTTTGTTTTTTGCATTAATACTCGTGCCTAGGACTCTGTAAAAGATAGCGTGTCCTGTGCCTTGCCACTCAGTGGTGTACTGGGTGGGGCCAGGTATTGGCCTGGGGGGGTCCCAGCTGGGCCCTGCCTGGAGAAGGAGCTTGCTGCCCCTCACTGTTGCTGATATTAATGTCCCTGGCTGCTGCGTAGACCCCAGCACAGGTCTGCCAGCAGGGCTACAGGGCGTCTGATCCGGTCTCTCTTGCTCCTTACCACCCCCAAAGAAAGTGGGGGAGTGGAAGAGCCTACAGTCCCATCCTCATCCCCAGGGGTCCCATGGAAATGTAAGGCCCCCAAGCACTGGAAACCCACAATATGCCACTGCTGCCAGTTGACTTCGTCAAAGCAGCGCCAGCTTCATTCATGATGGCAAGTACCCGAGTGAGCTCTGTTCAGGCTTTGCAGTAGTGACACTTTCGCTCAGATCGGGATATCGGTCTTGCTGAGGTCATATGGAAAAATACCCAGGTTTGGTTGCTTCTCTGCAGACAACTCAACACTAATCCTTCATCTTTGCTTAAGGGAAATGTCCCTGTTTCCCTGCCGCAGTCCAGATGGCACAGGACACCACAGCTGAGGCTTTGTTGAATAAAAGTCTCCATATCCCCAGCCAAGCCCATCTCTGCAATGACTGAGGCCAAGTGACAAAGCTGTTTGGTTTATTAATACTAGGTGGCCTCTGATAAAGAAACTGGGGATCTGATTTCAGGTCTAAGTGTAGGGTGGCTTGAGATCCCCGCTGCGGCCACGGCAGGGGTCTCAAGATCCCGCCGGGGCCCGGCTGTGGGGCTCAGCTGCAGCCACTGAGTAGCCGCGGGGCTCAGCTGCCCAGTGGCTGGAGCCCCGCAGCACGCGGCTCGGCAGCCCGATGGCTGGAGCCCCACCACGGGAGCTGGAGTCCCTGCAGCCCAGGTTCAGCTGCCACAGCCGAGCTTGGCTGAGGCGGGGCTCAACTGGCCGACAGCAGCTGAGCCCCAGTCCATCTGAGCCCCAGGGGATAGGTACCCACCATGCACTGCTCCGTCTAGCGAAAATTCAAAGGAGCATGTGAACGCTTCTTTCGCTAGAAGGAGTCCTGTGTGGACGCAGTAAAGCGTTATAATTCTAACGCTTGCTTGTCCCGCAATAACAAGTCTGTAGTGCGTACGTGGCCCTGGGAAACTCAGTTCAAGCCAGACATCCTTGGAGGCTTAAGGGGTATCATCTTATCATCTCTACTCTTGTTCTTGGATGAGCGCTAAACGAATGATAACGACATTAGTCAGCACGGAAACAGCTACTAAAACTTCCTCTTCCTTTTACTGCTAATGGATTTCTCCCAAATACTCTTAATTTATCACCGTTCCACCTGCACATATTCCTTTTCCTCCCCACACCACCAGCTACTGCTGCTGGTTTTATTAATTTTGGAGTAGAAAGGCAGCTCTGAATTCTGTTCTGGAATTGAGGTCTCTGTCAAAGAAATGGATTATTGAGATGTGAATTTCCTCTTAAGAAGAAGGATGTCGTTTCCCCTGACCAGACTGCAACATCAGGCACCTCATGGAAAATGTCCTGTCCTTCCCAAGGACCAATTGCTAGAGAATTGCCCTCCCAGGGCCCAGTCAAAGTGAGTGAGTGAGCAAGGAGAGGAAATGCTCACCAGCACTGTTCTTTCAGTGTGGGGTCCCTTCGTGAACACCAAGTCTACAGGATCCCTGAAGCTAAGATTAATTAGTGAATGTTTGCACAGCGCTTCAAAGGTGTGAAGTGCCATGAGATGCTGCTAAGTGTTTTACTAATGATGATTAGTATAGTGCAGAAGGCAGGAGAAGAAATACTATAAAACTTCTAGAAAGAATTTCCCAGCACCTGTGGGCTATCAGTGAAGATATGGTGGATAGTTGGAAACAAACCAGATAACATCCCACACAGAGCAGAACAGGGCCTGATCAATGGAGAGGCTATAGGGACGGAAGCCCCTAAGGCCCCTGCTTGATCCAGCCCATCCTCCCCCCTGCGCCGCTGCCCTGCTCGGTGCCGGTGGGTCTTGGGGAGGTTGCTGGGAGAGCCCCTGCCTTGTTGGCATTGGAGGGGATAGGGGCCTGAGGCCAAGAGGCCGGCCTGGGCTCTGCAATCCCGCCCTGCCCCTGGGCCAGCTGATCTGCCCCTGGGGGCCAGGTGGGCCAGCACCTGTTCTCTCCGCTCCGTGGGTGGGGCCAGCTGGCACACAGTGTGGCATCCAGGGCAGCCTTCCAGGGCCCATGGTCCTGGGGGACTGCACTGGATGTCTCACCATGCGCCAGCCGGCCCCACCTCGGCCAGGGGCAGACCAGCTGGACCGGGGTGGGAGGGCTGCAAAGACTGGCCTCTGGCTCAGGACCCTGCTAGGGCCAGCCCATCCACAGGCTGCCATGGTGGGGGGCCAGGGCCCCCTTAATCCAGCCCTGAATGGGAAGATATTCTTGTGGTTAAGACTTTCAGTTGGGCATCAGGAGTCCTGGGTTCTGTTCCCAACTGCATCACAGACTCTGTGAACTTAGGCAAGTTCTTTAAGCTCTTTGTCTCGTGAAATGTGGGATAATACAGCCTCCCATCACAGCCCCACTGAGAGGCTAAAGATGCTGCTTGTGAGATGGACAGCTACTACGAGAATCCTGTTGCCATATAAATACCCGAATAGAAGGATTGGTTCTTCCCAGTGGCTGGTGGCATTGTTTAGGAAAGGGCAGCTCATTTTATTTTTGCCTGATTATAAAGCAGGCATTTTGAAAAACATCAAAAATCCTGCTGTTAGAAGACCTGAAATAGTCGCTCACTCCTTCCCTTCAAAAGAGCTTCCACCTCACCCTGCTTACCCCCTCCAGCTTTTTTACTAACACATGAGTGTTCTGCTTTTTAAAAAGCCGGTACACCAGAAAATGAGCACTTCCATACAATGGGCCAAAGGTATCCCTGATTGAAATCTCCTAACAACTCTTAGTTCTCCTGTCCTCCACCCCCATGGAACACTTGGAACAATTTGGATTCCAGTCTCAGGTTACACCCAGGCATGTTGGTTTTGACCAGTGCCATAGTCAAAAGGAGACCCCCTGGATTTGCAGTGAGCAGTAAAAGTACTTTGATAATTAGAGAGTGGGGAAATCTTCACCTCTGCGCTTGAAGCCAGACCTGCTCTGGAGATGTGAAAAGGAATGCCCCTGGGAAGGCTGAATACATTTATCCATGCTGTGAACTCTTGACCTCTATAAGACTCCCTTTCCCAGACTAACCAAGTGGCATGTGCCATGTTTTGCAGACAGGCCGTGGTATATGCATACGGAAGCTTTTTGACTATCCAGTTCACTGCGGTCTGAGTTTGCATTTGCCCCGTAGTTAACTGGCAGCAGATTGTGTGTTCTTGCACAAATGTTCTACAGAGGAGAGAGCACTTCTCCCAGGGGATTGATTGAGCTCTCCCAGAGATCCCTGCCTTCCCATTGCCTCTCTGCTCAGCCTAGGCAAATGGACTGTAAATTAGAGGGTCAAATGTGTAATCCGAGTTACTCTGAGAGGCTTTTAACGCTAGCTAAGCAGGATACTCTACTTTACCAGTGTCCCTAGCATCCCTAAAGATGTGTTTTGAATGCATGCTAGAGCATGAGCAAGCTGCATATAATAATAAAAACCCAGCCACAATCACCATCTCTTCTTCCAATCTGCTAAAATATCTTCCTTGACACCTTAACACTCTTTCTTATATGATTGTTCCATTGACAGCAAAGCATATTGAATTCCCCTGACCCTGGGGTGATGGGAACTAGCGCCAGCCGTCCATATGTTCTTCTCTGCATCATTTAAGAATGCCACAGGCAGAATAGCAATTTTTCCTGCTGGCCCCAGGAGGTGTCACAATTACTGACTTACTGGTTGCAATCTTTAATGTTTTTGCAGCAAATTCTGTTTTAGGTGGTGGTAGATATCAGGGTGGTGGACACCTTTACGAAAAATAAGAGCAACAGGAAGCAAAGGAGTAAATAGTGGAGGAAAGGAGGATGTCATGGATATCTCAAAGAAAATTATCTTGAATGCTTATGGCTCAATGTCTTAACAGATAAAGCACAAGAGGGGGGCACTAGTTGTTCTCTGCTACAAACCATAACATCATGCTAGGAAACATGCTGAATGTCTCCTTATACACCTATCCCCCACATGCAGGGAGAAAAAAGCTGCGTGATCATGTGGGACTTCAATTTAAGTGATATATACTTATGATCTCATACTGCCAGTATAAAACAACCTTGGAATTTCTAAACACTATAGATGATAATTTACAAACTCAAAAAGTGTTACTGCCAATGTGGGGGGATTCTTTATTAGACCGTGTCCTAATACATACAGGGGAACTGACCACTGAACTAAAAATTAATGGTAGGTACAAGTGACATGATTTAATCACATTTATAATGTGCAGGCAGAATTAAGTACAGACCAGTAATATATATACTTGGTGCTCTAATAGACCCAGTTTTACATAGCTGGAAACAATTATGAGTCAGATTAGTTGACAGGAAGAATTCACACGTAAAAATGTGAAGGATAATTAGGAATCATTTAAGAACAACTTACTGGATGCCCAAAAAGAGACAATCAAGGGAGGAGGTTTTAGTGGTTAAAATCTTATCTGTTATGGGGAAGTGAAGACAACTGTGTGTGTATCAAATAGAACAAAGGGGAAGTTGATAGTAATTAATATAAATCAGAAGTTAGGAAATGTCAGAAACTGATGGGGAAGGCAAGGGATACAAGGTGAAATAAGTGGACTTAAGAACAATAAGGAGGAGTGTTTTAAATATATTAGAAACAAACAAAAAAATCCTAACAAAGGTATTGGCCCATTACTAGATGGAAAGGGTAGAATTTTCAAAACTAATGCAGAAAAGGCGGAAGTATTTCTTAGATAGTTCTGTACTGTAGTTAGGGGAAAAACATATATTGTTTCATCACTTGGTAATAACACTCCTGCCTTTCCACTAGTATCTCTGGAGGATATTAAATAGCAGTGTGAGACACCAGGGCCAGAGGGAAGCAGGAGAGTCATTGAGGGCAGATATATAAGCCCCAGAATGATCCTGGCTTTGTTCCCTACAAACTGAGCAGGGTGTGGTTCAGGCTAATTAGAGGCACCTGATACCAATCAGGGGCCAACTGATAAAAAAGCCTGGCCCCAGCAAGAGTGTTGTGGGCGGAGCAGAGGAGTGTTGGAGGAGCAGAGGAGTGTTGGAGGAGCAGAGGAGTGTTGAAGGAGGACGAAGAGAGGTAAAAGAACACCAAGAGGGGGAAATAGCCTAGGGGAAGGAACTGTTGCTGGTGGCAGTATCAGCAGCATACAGCTGCCTTTCCTAGGGCCCCTAGGCTGGGGCTTGGAGTAGAGGGAGGGCCCAAGCCCCTTCCCCCTCCTACTCTGTGCAGACAGCGGAGTAACGACTGCCCAGAACCAGGGGCAGACAGGGCTTGCCTGGGACCTTAGCAAGACAAAGCACAGGACCCACAGGGACAGAGTGGACTGATTTGCCACAGCAGCTACTAACGTTAGACATATTTAAATCACCAGATCCTTGGATGCAAGTTAAGGGGCTTGCTGGGTCTTTAATCTTGAATAAATAAATAAATCTTGAAACACTGGGGCAGTTCCAGGAGACTGGAAGAAAGCTAATGTGCCGAATTTTAGAAAGGGTCAACAGTAATTATAAACCTGTCACCCTGATATTGATCTTGGTCAGGATAATGGGCCAACTAATATGGGACTTGATTAATAAACAGTTAAAGGGAGGATATATAATTAATGCAAATCAACATGGGGTTTTGGAAAACAGATCTTATGAAACTAACTTGTTTTTTTTTTTTGTTTTTGGATGAAATTGCAAGTTTGGTTGTTAATGGTAATGGTGTTGTATTAGACATATTACGTATAGTAATAATAATAATAGACGTATTAGACTTCAGTAAGGCATTTGACTTGTTACGCATGGCATTTTGATTTTTAAAAAAAACCTAGAAAGATAAAATCATCATAGCACAAATGAAATGGATTAAAAACTGGCTAACTGTTAGGTCTGAAAATATAACTGTGAAGAGGAATTGTCCTTAAGCAAGTGTATTTTCAGTAGGGTCCAGCAGGGAACAATTCTTGGCCCTACACTATTTCTATCAGTGACTGAAGAGACTGAATGTTTTTCTACAAGATTTGCTCTGTCTAGGACAGCAGTTCTCAACTGCTGTGTCGTGACACAAACGTGTGTTGCAGCACAGCAGCTGAGTGTGTCGCCACAACTCACCCCACCGTTGAAAGTAACCCCCAACATTGAGAGAAACCCTGCTCCCCTGGCTGGTTCTGCTTCCGGTGATATGGGGTTTCTTCCTGAGGTGAGATAAGTTGTGGCAGCAGGTGGCCTGTGTCTAGTGCTGCTGCCAAACCACTGTCAGCAGTGACTTTTCTTTTGGCAGCCGAGGACCTTCATTCATTGCAGTGTGACCAAAAAAAACGGATTTTTCAGTGGCAGGGGGCGCTCCTTGGTCTAAGCACCTGCTACAGCCTCTTACAGTGATGGGATGACCGGCGGTGTGGTTCTGTGCTGATGACAAAAATGCCAGTGGTAGCTGTTTCTATTGGCGGAGGGGGACTTCTGTGTCATGCACCATTGGCCATGCTGTCAACAGTGTCACGACACTGAAAATGTTGAGAACCCCTGCTCTAGGAATTATTTTTAGGGAAGTTCTCTGGCCTGTGTTGATACAGAAGGTCAGATTTGATGACCACAATGGTCTCTTCTGGCCTTGGAATCTATTAATCTGGTGCATAAGGCACTGGTGGCGAACTCAAGAGATCTGCTGCATTCTACCACTGGAGTCAGGCAAGTCACTTAATCGTTCCTTGCCTCAGTTTCCCCATCTGTAAAAGTGGGGAAAATAATACTTTCTTAGGTAATTTATTCTGAGAGTTATGGATGAAAACAATGACAGTAACTGCAATCTAAGCGTTAGTTACAGACTTTGAAGTTGTGCTGATCTCATATTATTTTCTGTATATGCAGACCATAGAAAGTCACTCAATGAGCCCTGCATCAAGCCCATAACTTCTGTGTGAACCATGACCTGGTGGTGTTCTGTGCATTGATACCTATTTGCCAGTTGGGGAATATACTTTCTACCCCACAGTGGCGTTTGTGAGGATAAGGTTGCTAAGATTTGCTCAGCCACTAGACTGATGTGGTCCATGTAAGTGCACTGGAAAGTGAGCCCTGCTGAAACCCACATCTGGCCGCCCATGTGGCAGGAGGAAAGGTGGATTAAGTTGAGAACTGGGATGTTAGAAATCTTAATTTATGTACAGCGATGGAAAACAGGGTCTTGTAGGGTCTAAATTATCTCTCTCCTCTATTCTTCTTCTCATCCTGGCCTTATTAATAATGTGTATGCTGTTAATTTGCGTCTCACATAACTGATAAAATAAAGAAGCCTGATTTATATTGTGCTTGAAATACAGAGCTTCAGACACAGCCTTGGATATAAACTTTGATCACTCATCTCCTTCCCCCATTCCTGGATAAACAAAAATGTTCAATAATTAAAATGCTTTTTTGAATGTAGGTCTCTTCTCTTGATCTCTCCAGCAGTCAATCAGCTCCACCATATGTTATGTTATTGAAAACATGGCCTCATTTATATTTGCATATACCAAGTTAATCAGATCAACTATACTTAAAAGGTGATGTGTTAACCAAATTTGACCCACGTTTGGCTACATTTCCGACTGATGGCATCCTTCATAAAAAGACTTCTCTCTCGGGAAATAGCTTGTGTGTATTGTTTGGAATGAATTTCTCCAGCAAAAACTCATCTGTAGCATCTTTCTGCAGTCTTTAAGATTCTCTGCTTCACTATAGGTAGTGTCATCTAATGGATAAGAATCCAAAGGTCTGGCCTGCATACCAACTCTGCTACTCAACTACTATGTGACCTTGGTCAAGTCATTTCAACCATCTGTGACTATTTTCCCATCTGTCAGTTGTGAAAGGAAATAACCATAAAATATACGTCTATCTGGGGGGGGCTTGTAGGCCTGCTTTCATGGTAGTATTTAAGCAGCTCATAAATTTTTAATATATTTATCCTCATAATATCCTTGTGAGTTAGGAAAGTGCTATTACCCTTATTTTACAGATGGGAAACTGAGGCACAGAGCATCTAAGTGACTTGCCCAAGGTTACATAGGAAGACTCCAGTGAAGCAGGGATTTACATTCATGCCTCTCAAGGCCAAGCTAGCCCTCTAAGTTCTGGACATTCCTTCACTTCTAGCTCTATTCAGCAGTAGATTCCAATGTCAGAAGGCACCAATGTGATAATCTAATCTGACCTCCTGTATAACACAGGCCAGAGACCTTCCCTCTATTCCTAGATCATACCTTTTAGAAAAATATCCAATCATAATTTCAAAATAGTCCGTGATGGAGAATCCACCATGACCCATAATAAATTTCTCCCATGGTTAATGACTGTGACAGTTAAATTCAGGTTGGAGATAAGGTGGACAAATGGACATCTTTTGTCTAGCTTCAGTTGGGGGTATGGTGACTTTGTACAGGAGAAGGCTTTGAATTCAGGTATGATTCTGAATAGTCCTGAAAGGGAACTTCCCTTTTTACACCATCAATCCCTGAAATATCCAAAATAATAATACTGAGTCTTATTCTAGTTAAAATACAGGAGCACATTTCAGCCACTAAATGTGCAACTTTGTCCCTTCCTTCTCCTTCACCTGCGCAAACATTTTTATAAAATTCTGTAGGAGTTTTGTTGCTGTGGACTTATATTTCTCTCTCTTTCCCAAAATCCCCCAGTGCAGCAGTCTAGTGAAGAAGCATAACCTCAAGTTTCAGAATAAAACTGTGCATGGGGGAGCTGACTTTGTACTGCCCAGTAGTCTAAATGTACTTTTATCGTATATTGTATAATAATGACTTTATTGCATTCATGCAGAGCTTTTATCAAAAGCCACCTGCCAGTGTGATGAACTCTAATGAGCTGGACTTTCCTTCCATCAGATTTCGTTTAACTGAGTCCGGAGACAGTGTCAAAATAAACCAAAGAAAGGCATTACTGTACATTCAAATAGAAAAGGATCATAATGGTTCACTGGAAGATCCTGAAAAAGACATGGAAGATGATTTGACTGCCAGCCTTAGATCTTTAATTTTCTGGGAATTGAAAGTGCCACAGGGTCATTCTAGAACAAAGTGCTATCTGAGGCATAGATATCAGTAAAAATAGCTAGTGTAGGAAAATTCCACTTGACAATTCCCATGTTGAAAGTCGTTAAGGTGGCCGAATTATCATGGAATACCCTGTGGATCTTTAAAAATATCCTGAAAAGCAGTAGCTTTATGTCCCCTCTTTCATTCTTCTAGGGAAGTGATTCCTTTCCCATGCACATACCATATTCAGTGCAGAGGCATTTTCAGAAGTGCATTCAATGTCCGAGATGAACTTGTGGGTTTCTGACTGTCCTTGAAGCTGTGCCTTCAGAGTTAGAGTTCTGCAGGCACACAAGTCAATGAACAGCACGCTACCTGAGAGTCCCGTTTTGGATGCCCACTGTACTCAGACTATTAGAATAGTGTATTATCCTCCCGGTACAAGAAGAATGAATGGGCAACGTTCCCTTTATGCTCAAATGAGAGACCGGCACTGGGGAAGGGCACTTATTGAGGGCTTGTATAGAAATCCTTCGGCAGCACTGAGACTCTCATAGCATGTATGTATTGAGAGATCTATTATAGGATTTTAATGTCAGCATATCTAATGCAGCAGGTCAAAAAATTCCATTAAAACAGTTCCTAGAAAACTGATTGTTGGACTAAATGACATTTTTTCATGAAAAGTGTTGGAAAATTTGAAATGAAATCTCCCCAAATTGCAAAGTGCAGCCATGTGTCCTCGGTGTTGAACTGTTGTAGTTCGGTTGCCTTGGGTCTCCATTCTCCTTTGTGGGCAGGGTTCTAGGACTAGACTACAACTTGCATGATGCCTCTTGGCCAGAGAATGCCATGGTGCCCTGCTTCCTAGCTCAGAAGGGAGGAGATCATGATGCATCATGGGAGATGATGTTTGATTAGGGCAGTTGGCTTGTAGAGAAGAATATGCGTAGGAGCCACAGTGGTGGCATTTCCAAATAGAAATATTTCAGTTTTTGAATTTCTGCCAGAAGATTGAAATTTTCCACGTTGACGAAAAGGCCCATTTTAAAATAACCCTCTAGTATCTAATTCAAATATGTTAACCCTTCCTTAAGTGTGACTGTAATCAAAACAAGCTCCCACCTACTTTTGGTCTGTATTAGAGAGAAAGGCAGGTGAGTTAATACCTTGTATTGGACCGACTTCTGTTGGCCTGCACTTTGTTCTTGAGGAGTTCGTTGTAGCTGTTGGAAATTCTGAGCTGCCATGGTTAGCTGTGATTGGAAACACAGGTCACATGGTATGGTTCAGTTCCCTGACTGGAGGGCAAACTACAGCCTTGTCCTTACAGTGTGCACCCATCAAGGGGAATCAGTGTAAGAAGAGAACTAATGGCTACGTCTACACTTGCTAAAATTAGTTCGAATTAGTTAGTTCGAACTAACTAATTCGAACTAATTTTAGTTAGTTCGAATTAGCTTAATTCGAACTAGCATGGCCACACTGGAACGTTAGTTCAAACTAAGCAAGCACTTGCCTAGTTCGAATTAGCAATCCTCATTCATTTCAATGGCCGGTTAATTTGAACTAAGAAATTAGTTCGAATTAACATGGCCACATTGGTTAATTCGAACTACTTAGTTCAAATACCCTATTCAAACATAATAGTTCAAATTAACGAATCCCTTAATTCGAACTAACTAAAGCCCAGTGTAGCCATGGCTTAGTTAGTTCGAATTAAGGGCTTCGTTAATTTGAACTAACTTGCCAGTGTAGACGTAGCCCATGTGTCTCATGCAGGTTACCCAGATTGCTAGTGCGTGGACAGAGAATGGATCGCAGGGGTTGTGTGGATGGTCCTTCCATACAGGTGCATAACAAATGTGTGATCTTTGATCCTCCTAGCCAGCAAGGAGGAGATTGTACTGGCTAACAGTTAAGGCCAGTAACAAATTGCTACCCCCTGCAACAAAGGAGAACACCAGGGATTGTGTTGTGACTGAGTTCTTTGAGCTTCTCCTGGGTAAATGAAACTACACCCCTGCCACTTCGTTTCTATAAATGTACATAAATGCAGCGATCAAACCCTGGTATCTAAAAAACTATTTGAACACTGCTGGAACACCTTTCTGCTATTTTTTTTTTTTTTTTTTTAGGAGCCAGATTGATGGTCTAGTATTTCTGCTGGTCCCGGGCCAGTCAGCTCTTTCCCACCCCAACTGCAAAGCATCCTCTGAGGTGGCAGGGGCTGGGCTTGGGGCAGGGGGGGCCTGGTGGTGAGTCAGTGCAGATGGAGTCGAGGATTGGGCGGGGACGTGTTGGGGCTGGAGCTGCTGGGAGCCCAGCACGGAGCTATAGCCAGAGCTGGAAGATGTCAGGAGCTGGATACTGGGGCTGTCTGGACAGCAGAGCCCCCGGAGGGAGAAGGAGCCCGGCGCAAGTAGAGGGGATGTGGGTATGATTCTGTGAGGGGTCACCCCTGCTCCCTCAGGCCTTCCTCAGCCGGTGAAGCTGGAACAATTTTCATAGTGGAGGTGCTGAAGGTGGAAACCATGTATTTCTTTTACTACTTCGAGACAGGAAGTACAGCAGCACCCCGAGTTCAGCACCTATACCCTTAGCTTTCCCAGCTCCCCCCAGAACTCTCTGCTTCTCCTGCCAGACTTCAGCTGCCCTACACAGTGGAATTCCTTTTCTAAGGCACCAGCACAGGCCTGAAAGCTCTAACTTCTGACTCAAAGGACCAGTTGACTCTTGAATAGTAGCAGACTTGGTAACCTCTCCATGTGTTCCAGCTATAGAAGGGACACGGAACCACATGGTAATAACACTGGGCACCTTTCCGTGAACAGTCTTCAATTTGCATTTCTTCATGTACCCTTCTGCGAAAACACTTGTAGATCAGGATCGTGGAGAAGGGTGAGGACTTTTGAAATGTCATTTGACCTCTCAGAGTACCACTGTAAATAAGGACATGACGTCTGGGGCTGTAGAAGCAGGGAGGGGAGGAAAAGTAGAACATTTTATAAATGATCCTGTTTGGAATGTTACTTTACTGAGTTTCTTCCCAACCGCAAAGAGAAGTGGGGAAAAAATATGAAAACAGATGGAAAATATCCTTCTGTTTTGTGCTTTCACAACCGTTCTCCTTTTTAATTCCCTCTTCTTTAAAATGTATAGCTGCTGATCTCTCTGTTAATAAATGGGCTTTTGTGCAATAAAACATGCAAACTGGGCTGTCGAGCACTTCAGAAGCAAGATATTTCTTTTCAAGTATCATAAATACCACAATGTAGAAGTTCTGCTAACACAGACCGAAGCAATCTCATTGTCAAGACTGGGAAGAATCATGATCCCCAGAAAAAGTGCCTTTCATTCTGCAAACTGTTTGATCAATGGTTCCCCGTCAACTCTTTAAAAGAGCCTGTGGGGCCAGATTCTTAGCTCGTCTAAATCAACGTCATTCCATTGAAGTAAATGGAACTACACCGATTTATACTTTCTGAGGATCTGACCCATTCCCCTCTCCTCCCCCACCCCTGCAGGCATCCTTAATGAACCAAAGCAGATGGGTTATACCACGAAGCAGTGTGGATTAAGAGAGCAAACACAATTGGAGAACAGATCTTCATTATTTCATGGTGAAGATCTGCTATGTTATGTACACTGCAGTTAGACACTCGCGACTGGCCCGTGCCATTGACGTGGGGCCGCAAGGCTCAGGCTGAGCCTATTTCATTGCAATACAGGCTACCAGACTGGGGCACCAATCCAAGCTAAGGGAGTCCATCACCTTGCAGGGTTCTAGAGCCCGGATTCCAGCCCAAACCTGGAAGTCTACACTGCAATTAAACAACCTCACAGCCGGAGCCCATGAGCCACAATCAGCTGGCATGGGCCAGCCACATTTTTTTAATTGCAGTGTAGACATAGCCTATGGGACTTCTGCTTATGGTGATGACTCAGAAATTGAGGCTGGAGGTGTGGAGGGTAGGGGGTGTGCAAATGCACTGCATCCCCACAATTGGGAAAAGCACAGTTCTTTTTAATGTTCTAAAGCAATCTTCACTGACCCTTGTTTATATAGTGTACTTCTGATGGTGGCACATCTGACCACAGAAAGATTACTTGGCTGGTCCTACACTCTTCTGTTCTATTTGCTGATCCATCACTGAATCAATGATGAAGAGATTGAATTTAATTCCAATAAAATTGCATTAAGCTTACGACAGACATCTTTACTTCCAATTGGCTTTGGCAGCTCCCTTTTTTCCTATACTACTTCTGCACAGTTTTTCCAGAGTTCAACAAAGATGTCTCTAGGTCTTATCTGTGACCTCTATTCTTGAGCTGGGGCAATTGAGGATGGGGGAGAACTTTTGTCAAAGTCCGATTGAATGGAGTTACTGTTTTGTTAGGAATGGTACCTCCCAGGCATTATTAATAAATTGCTGGATCCCGATCTTGCAATGTAGAGGGGGGATGTGTATTAGCGTGGGATCCCATTGATCTGATTTTGCAATGAGCAAGACCTAATATGATGCATGAACCATCTCTATTTCCATAATATATTTTGGAGGGGGAAAGGAAACCTCTCTGTGCATTTCTAATGCATCCATCACTTCAGCATCTCAGCACTTGTTATAACTATAGGTGACCAGAATATTCATTGAAACAACAATTCAATTACTGGATGGTTTTGGTTTTGTGTTTTGTGAGTCGGTCCCATTAGCTTTATATGAATTTGGACTAAAAAGATTCAGTGAATATTTCAGAAAAATAATTTTCGGCCAATGGGTTTGTGAAGTGTTTGACTATCCATTCCTCGTGGTGTGTGATTACTAAATGAATGAGTAAAACCTCTTACCAGGGAAATAAAAAATAGCAAGCATCAAAGAATGTTCATCCTGGTAAAAATTGGTAAAAGTTTGGGGCGTTGTCGATCTTTCATGAATAGTCAGATGAATATTGGTGAATACTGATGAATATGCTCCCACAAAGTGCAAGGCACTTTTGTTTAATAATATTTTATCAATTTTTTCCATTTTGTGACTAGCTCTAATTGCAATTTCCATTTGGTCCACATTTCTTTCAAATTCCAAACTCAGTGAAACACTGAGATCTTTGGGGGAAATTTTGAAAAAAAGAGAAGCCAAGAAAAAAGGTTTGTTCTCTATTTTCACCAGACACCAACATTTTCCTTTTGAATGGAGTCTATAGTGAACGGAGTTCTGTGTTGTTAGTGAGCATGGCTGTCTGAAATGTGGGCAAAGATGATTTAATAGAAGCTTTCTTTGGGCACCTTCACACCTGCAGAACTGCCTGTTTCTCTCACAATTTCCCCCCCAAAGTCATGTTTCTATCCCAGAAAAGGAAGACTATTTGTGAGGAAAAATAGCTCAAATTCAGTCTTATGTATAAAAGGGGGGGGGAGGAAACAAAAAAACCAAACCTGAACACACCCCCTAATCCTCCATACAAGTTTCAGGTTTCTTGGCTAACTTTTTCAATAAATCTGCCTTGGTCCAAAAAGCCCCTAAATTTGAAAAATGTGTTTGCTTTGCTGGTTTAATGGAGGCTTTTGAGAGAAGCATTTCTTGAACAGCCTGATTACGGTTGGGTCTTGCACTTTTCCTCCTTTTCTCCTTTGCTTTAAAGTTTAAATGTTTATTTCTGGCTAATTCAGAGCCAGGGGCATAGATGGAGGTCCCAGGAACTTACAGTCTAGAATGACAACAGAAGCAGAGCTAAGACTGGGGAAGGGAAGGCAAAATCAATCCTGTCATGCAGTCACCTCAGCATATAATGCATATTGTCTTGCTGGCTTTGCCTTTAATTCAGGGCTTGTGTTCTTTCCTGACCACAATCAAGGACACATGTGGTGTGTGCAGGCTTCAGCCTGGGATCATCTATAATGTCTCACTGTTTCTTGACCCAGTGAACTCAATATATTGTGTATTGGGAAGGAACTCTGAGTTTAGTTTGCTGAGGTTAATGGTTCCTATTATTTGTTTTGCTGGCTATTCATGAAAATGTCTGTTAATCCCAATGTTTCCTGGACTGTATCATAAATGATTGTGAATCTGAAAGTTCCTAAAATATGTATATATATTGTTCTCCTTTTTAAAAAGATCATCAAACACAATATGATATAGATGAACAGTGACCCAACATGAATACCAAATATTCTAAGTGAACATTTCATGAACAGAACTTGTAGTTTGAAAATCTCCGATTGACATCACAAATACATGTGAATAGAGAGTATGTCCACAGAAACTTGGACTGGCTCATAAGTATTTTCTAGACAACATTGGAGGTGTTTATATGTTATAAATATGATTCTTGGGAGACCTTGTCCTTGAAAGCACAAGATGGAAGACAGTTCATGATTTAATCCTATTGCTGCACAGGAACTGGTTGATCAGGTGAATATGAGTGAACCACTCAATAATAGAGAGCATAGTGTAATTTAATTTCACACCCTTGTAGGGGGAAAATGCTGAAGAACCCAATCACAGTATCATTGAACTTCAGAAAAGGGAACTACACACAGATGAAGAAGCTAGTTAAACAGAAATTAAAGGAACTGTCTCAGTGGAGAAATGCCTGAAAGCTGCCTGGAAACTTTGTAAAGACATTATAATGGATGGTCAAACTAATATACCCTAAATAAAAAAAAAAGGGGGGGGGGAGTTAAAAGGACCAAAAAATGCAACTCATGGCTGCTCGTCAGAGTAAAAGAGTCAGTTGGAAACCAAAGACATCCTTTAAAAATAGGAAGTGAAATCTAGTGAGGAAAATAGAAAGAAACATACACTCTGGCAAATTAAGTATAAAAGTATAATTAGGCAAGTCAAACAAGAATTTGAAGAGCATCTTGCAAAAGACACCAAAACCAGCAGCTAGTTTTTTGGAAGTACATTAGAGCCAGGAAACTTGCCAAACAGTCAGAGGGCCACTGGACAATCAAGACATTAAAGGAGCACTCCAGGAGGACAAGGCTGTTGAGAAGAAGCTAAATGAATTCTTTAAATGTTCTTCATTGCAGAGGATATGAGGGAGATTTCCACACGAGTCATTGTTTTTAGGTGACAGATCTGAGGAACTGTCTCAGATTGAGGTATCAATAGAGGTGGTTTTGGAATTAAACGGTAAAAAGTCACCAGAACCAGATGACATTCACCCAAGAGTTCTGACTGAATGCAAATATGAAATTACATAACTATATGTGGTATCTAAGTTACCACTTATATCAGCCTCTGTGCTCTATGACTGAAGCATCGCTAATGTAGCCTTAATAGTTTGTTTTGTTTTTAAAAAGGCTCCAGAAGTGATGTTAGCAATTACAGGCCAGCAAGCCTAATTTCAGTATCAGGAAAATGGATTAAAACTATAGTAAAGACAAAATTTTCATATATATTGTTCTCCTTTTTAAAGGAGATGAACCAATTTGTTGTAGAAGAGTCAACAACCTTTTGTAAAGGTAAATCATGCCTCATGAATCTATTAGAATTTCTTGAGGCGGTCAACAAGCATGCAGACAAGTGTGATCCAGTGGATATAGTTTACTTGGACTTTCAGAAAGCCTTTGATAAGATCCCTAATCAAAAGCTCTTAAGCAAAGCAAGCAATCATGGGATAAGAGAGAAGGTTCTCTCATCAACTAATAGCTATTTAAAAGACAGGAAATGAAGGGTAGGAATAAATGGTCAGCTTTCACAATGAAGAGTAGTAAATAGAGGAATCGCCATGGATCTGTACTAGCAACAGTGCTGTTAAACATATTCATAAATTATCTGGAAAGGGGGGTAAACACTGAAGTTGTAAAATTTGCAGATATAAAAATACTCAAAATATTTAAGTCCAAAGCTGACTGTGCAGAGTTACAAAGGGCTGTCGCAAAATATCATGGATTTTTTTTTTTTTGGTTGGGTAACAAAATGATAGACAAAATTTAAAGCTGATAATTGCAAAGTAATGCAACTCTACATACACAATGATGGGGGTCTAAATTAGCTTTTACTACTCAAAGAAGATCTGAGACATCATGTATTGTTCTCTGAACTCTCTCATCAGGGATAATTCTCTGAACTCTCTGAACTCTACATACATAATAATGGGGTCTAAATTACCTTTTACTACTCAAGAAAGATCTCTGAGTCATCATGGGTACTTCTTTGAAAACATCCGCTCAATGAGCAAAAGCCGACAAAAAACAAACACAAAACAAACAAAAACCAACCTCAGAAAGTTAAGGAAAGGGATACATAATAAAATAATGCCACTGCATCAATCTATGGTAGGCCCACACCTTGAATATTGCATGCTGTTTCAGATACCCCATCTTGGAAAAGACATATTAGAACGGAAAAAGGTACAGAGAAAGGCAACAAAAACATTTAAGTATATGGAAGAACTTCCTTAGGAGGAGAAATTAAAAAGATTGGAACTGTTCAGCTTAGAAAAGAGATGACTAAAGAAAAATGGTACAGTGGTCTATAAAATCAGGAATGGGATGGAGAAAGTAAATAAGGAAGTGTTATAAACCCCTTTATGTGACACAAGATCTAGGGGTCATCTGATGAAATTAATACGATGCAGGTTTAAAACAAACGAAAGGAAATACTTCATACAGTGCCAGGTCAACCTGTGGAACTCATCATGGGAAGTTGGGAAGGTCAAAAGTACAATTGGGTTAAAAAAAAAAATTAGATAAGTTCATGTAGGGTAGATCTATCAATGGTTATTAGCCATGATGGGGAAGGATGCACCTCCATGCGCTAGGTGTCCCTAAACTCTTGGTGGTTAGAAGCTGGGACTGGCTAACAGAGGATGGATCACTTTAAATTGCCCTGTTCTGTTCATTCCTTATGAAGCCTCTGGCACTAGCCGCTGTCAGAAGACAGGATATTGGGTTAGATGGACCACTGGTCTGACCCAATATGGCCATGCTTATGAATGGTTCGATCAGCACTAACTATACCTCTTAATTTTTATTTCTGGAAATGCCCTACTTCTATTTTCTTTTCATTACTGATTTTGATTGGATTCAAACTGATGTCCTAAAAGCAAGTCTCTGAAATCCACTGTCAGTCCCCTGAGCTGTCCATCGTCCCCTTTTTAAACTTGGTTTAAAGTTCAGAACAGTGAAAGGCTTAGTTTTCTGTAAAGTCTTTCTCATTTTGACACAAATTTCCAGTCAGGTTGATTTGAGGCTCAAGATGGCTAAATGATTTGGCCAAGGCCATGCAGTGAGTCTGTGAATGAGCAGGAATTAGAATCCAAAATGACCGAAACAACAAAAAATCACAGGCTAGGGAATGAGATTTTATAGACAAAACTTCAACTCTCAGTGAATTACAGACCCTTAAATAGCAGCGTTCGTAATGGAAATACTAAGAGGAACCTGAAGGTAGCAGCGGTATAGTAGTAACTCATTACTTATTCCATTAATGGCTATGTTCTTAATAGAAACGGGTTCATTACATGGTAAGGAGCGAAGTTTGCATTAAATAGAAGCATCGTTTGGTGTTTTATTGATTAAAAGGAGATTAGATTTCCACCATATTCTTTTGCAAATAGGATGCCTCAGAGGAAATGTATATATTTATATTTCAAGGGGGATTTTATTACTGTATAATGGAAAGAAAATGTATCTGATAATGATAGTTTATATCCCACAAGGGATCCAATAACTAAAAGTTTAACTCTTAACCTAGCAGTGAAGTTCAGACATAGTCTGTATTAACGCTTTCCATCTGGAAGCCTATTGGAAACATGCTGTGTGTGACGACAAAGCTAGAACCTCTTTCCTGATCTAGGAAGAGCCAACAAACTAATCCCTATAGGACACCCTAAAGTTGTCTTGCAAGGGGGAAAAAAAAGTAAAGGGAAAGTTATTACATCACTGAGCTGCTGTCAGCAGAAACATAATGTACTACGATCACTATGTATACATCTCTTATCCCTTTTTCTGCTTCTCCCTGGATCCATATAGGCATAAATATTGGCAGTGCTAATTGCCCACACAATATTGCACTGCTGTCTTTCCTGCAGGCTGTTCTAATTTATGCCAAGAACTAGCCCTCTATTTAGATGGCCCCAGGATTGAGGAAACATTAAGATGGCTCAAAGCCACCTTTGTACTGAATGCTCAATGGCTGCAGCTCAGGATTTGAGTCTGTGGATTATAAATATATATAAAAGAATAATATGTGGCACATATATGCTAACATGCAGTGGCATACAAATGCACGTGTTTAGTGCAGGTGCATTGGTGTGCACTGTTTGTGTGTTTTGGCTGTACATGTGTACAAGAGCTAGTGAAAACGGATACTTTAATGGGGGTGTACGATGTTTGTAACAAATGCTCATAACTGATTGGCTTGTCAGACACAATGGCTGATTTTCCTATCTTGGTGTGCGGCTTCTGCATGGTCTCAGTGCAGAGAATTTCTTTTCATAGATATCCAGTAAAATCGTAATTTTTTTACATATCAAAGGCTAAATCCTTGGGCACTCTTCCCATCAACCTCAGTGGGGTCAGTATTTAGTCCTAAATTATTCTGAGGAGCTCAACTAATGTTAATGGAAGCCTAGTGCAGGGAAGTAACGGCCTAATTATTCTCCTACCGATATTGGACTAGTAAATAATCTAGGGATGTCTTTGGTGATAGCTATTTGGCAGCTTAGGAAAAATACTGCTCAAGGTAAAGGGCAAGTGATTTTTCAATCAGTCTCTGCAACTGATTGGGGTTTACAGCTCAACTGATAATATTTTGATGTACTTTTTTTTTTACTGTAAATTGAAATGATGCATGTATGGCAAACAAAATATAATTCACTTGTCCCTCTAGTTGAGAGAGTGCAAGGGAGCATAGTTTGTGTGTGCTGAAAGTATAAAATGACTGTATAGAATCTTCAATTTCAATCCAAATGTCTATAATAAGAGTTGAAGACCCTGTGCCTTGTTTCATCTTCACCCTAGAAAGAGAGTATCAGCTCTTGCAACATTTTAATCCTGGAAACCAGGGCAACAGAACTGGGGAAGGGAGCAATTGGGGGCTAGTGTCCCTGCAGTGAAAATATTGTGAGGGGCTGAACTATATTTCCATTCCTGCATGTCAGTCCCTGTAAACTGCACACACGTGCGTGGGGGTAGAGACAAGAGAGGGATACCGAGGGGCTGGAGCAGCCACTGCAGCACCCAGAATCAGGCCAGGGAGTAGATAGGACCCCAATGCTTCCCCCACGCTGAGTTTCAATAGCTTCCCTTGCTCCTCACACAGAGCTCCCTCTCCTATTCCTGACACCCAACCTCCCCCTCTTGCTCTAACTATAATCAGAACGGATGTCCATTGTTCTATATGCAATTGTGACACCAGCCGTGACCTAGGGAGCATACAGTTCACATCTCTAACACTCCCTAAGCTGCCAGATGAAAGCAGCATTCTAAATAATCTTGTATTTATTTGTCTCTTATGGATAAAATGCCTGGGAAGGCTCCTATACCCCAGGGTGAGGAGTCTCTCTCAGAAATCCTTTTTTCCAGCAGTCGGAGAACTTGGATATGAAAGAGACCTTTTACATCATTTAGTCTATGCCTGTATATAACAGGCACTTTTGCGCTACCCTGAATGGGTTGTTGTTCTTTATAATACCTAGCGTTTGTACTGTTAAGACTTGTAAGAGAGAGATTGATGTAGCCTAACTAAGGCCTGATTCCGTAAGGCATTTTAAACAGGTGAGACGCTTCAGTAAATTCAATGGCACTACTTGAGCTTTAGTGCCTTGCTGAATTGTGCTCTAAGAGAGCTCAATACGGGGGTAAGTGGCTGAAATTCCCTGGCCTGTGTTTATTTGACTCAATGATCTAACAGTCCTGTCTGGCCTTAATCAGCGGTTGATGCTGGCAGATTCCTTGGTATGGGGAAGAAACTGAATCTCTGATGTTGGCAAAGGAAGGTGTAGATAATAGTTTGAGTGAGTATGATATGATACAGAGGAGACTTAAGTGTAAAGTAATGCACATTGGAAAAAATAACCCCAACTATACC